>VZTF01008241.1:9288-159448 GCA_013397755.1 Cnemophilus loriae
GGGGGGGAGAGGAAAGGCGGGAGGAGCGCGAGGGGATGGGCGGGGCCAGGCGCGCACCGCACACGGTCTCCCTTCTGCGCCTGCTGATTGGTGGAGGGTCGGCGCGCGCGCGGGAGCGGGGCCAATGAGAGAGCGCGGCTGCTCCGGCGCGCGCGGGGGCGAGAGAGTGTGTGAATCCTGCTCTCGCGCGATGTTAACATCTGCAATAAGTGCAGATGCCAACATCTCGCGAGATCTCGGGTGCCCTCACGGCCGCGGCTCCCTCAGGGGTGGCGGCGGGACTGGTTCGGTCTGTGAGGGCACAGCCGCTCCAGCCCGCGAGAGCGGCCCCTCGGCTCCTTCCCGGCAGAACAGGGGGGCCTGGGCGGGACGCAGGGCTCTGAAGAGGTCGCAGAATCTCAGAATAGTTGGGGTTGGAAGGGGCCTCTGGAGATCACCCAGTCCAACCCCTGCCCAGGCAGGGTCACCCAGAGCAGGTGACGCAGGAACACGTCCAGGTGGGTTTGGGATGTCCCCACAGAGGGAGACTCCAGCCCTCCCTGGGCAGCTGTTCCAGGGCTCTGCCACCCTCATGGAAAGAAAGTTCTTCCTCCTGTTGAGGTGGAACTCGTTGTGGTTTAGTTTATGGCCATGGTTCCTCGTCCTGTCCCTGAACAGAGCCTGGCACCATCCTCTGACACCCCTTGGGGATGTTTTATGGATTGATGGGATCCCCTCTCAGCCTCCCCTTCTCCAGACTGACCAGGCCCAGCTCCCGCTGTGTCTCCTCATGAGGGAGATGCCCCAGACCCCAAATCATCTTTGTGGCCTCCGCTGGACCCCCTCCAGCAGCTCCTTGTCCTTCTTGTCCTGAGGACAATTCATGGGCTGTCCTCCCCATCCCACTAAGGACAAACTGGGGTGACTGGTGTAGGTCTCTCGTCTATGTGGCTCCTTATGGGCTGAATTACAGATGTGTTTTTGGGAAATTAATTGGTTATGGGACCCAGGAATAAAACCCAAGAGAAATTATCATAATTTGTCTGCTTAGACTTGTAATGATCTGCATTTTGCACAGCCAAACCTGGGACAGTGCTCGACTCAGCTGCTCAACAGCCCTGGCACCGTGGATGAGGGAATTTAGTAAAGCTGACAGCTAAAGTTGGAATTCCTGTATGTTTTTGTTGAGAAACACGAGTTAGAACCCGTGGGAAGGCAGGAGGACACTAGGTGGAGCTCCGTGCTCTCTGCTGGGATAAGGAGGATGGAAATAAGAGGGGAAAGCTGAGTTTTGGGCTCAGGACTTACCCAGCAGCGAAAAATCAAACATTTTACCGGTGTATTTGGGTCAGTGAAATGCCAGCTGGAGGATCGGGCCTGCAGAAGATCCTCTAGAACTTTTAGGAGGAAAAAAAGCAACCATTGGTTCTTGCAAGACAGGGGAGCATCCCCAAAATCTGGGTGTTTGGAAGTGGAACCCGCAGGCCAAGTCAGGGCAGGTCGGACCAGCCCTGAAGCAGCTGCTGTTAACAGGGCAGTGTGGGGTGTTCCTGGAAAGCTCAGACCCACAGCAGATGGCACAGAACAGGGATTTCTGTTTCTCGAGAAGGTGATTTTGCTTGCTCAGCACGAGCTCTGGGTTTTGCTGCCACGAGGGGTTGTGGGGCCTCCCAGGAGGTGCCAATGTGAGGCAGATTTCACTGGTATTTGAATTTTTCAGCTGGAGCAGTGCTGGTGTGGTCACAGCAGCCAGTTCTGCTGCCAACAACAGTAATTCTGTGAAACTGAAACTGCTTGCAGCAGTTCTGCTTGTGAACTTCACTGGCTTGAAATGAAGCACATGGAAAGTAAACAAAATTTGCTAGAAATAGGTCTGGCTGGGGATGTTAAAAACAACAGTAAGATGGGCTTATCTTTCCTAAAAATCTTGATTTTGATCCTGTGGAACTGCCCAGAGAACATCCAGAGACAGAAACAGAAAGTCAACTGCTTTATATTTTTTGGAAAAAAATTAGATGTGCATCTGCTGTCCCTTCTGAATTATTAAATCAATCCTCCCTGCCACAAAAAATAAGGTAGAGAACCAGGACAAGAGAAATATTTACAGGGAGATTCAGAAACTTCACAAACAGCTGTCTCAATATTTAGTTTGGAATCCAAACCGTGCTCCAGTTTCGGACAAAAAAATATATTGCAAAGTAATTGAATTTAGTTTCTGCACAACAAAAAAAAAGCCAGTTAGTAAAACTGAGCTGAGATCCAAGCTTATTGGAAAAAATATGAAATACAAAATCTCAGACAATCTGCCACTCAGTGTCTGACAGTGCTGCTCTGTGTTCCCACCCCGTGGGCCGTGAGCGTCCCTGGGAATTCCTTTGTGCCACTGCTGCACACCCACAGCCCTCACGCTTGCAAAACAACCTCGCTTTGGGTTGGTTTCGAGAATAAAAAATTGCTAAAAATAGTTGGGCTGCACCAGAGAACAAAGCCTGGCAGGGTGAGTGGCACTTTGGGGCTGCTCAGAGCCTCCCTTGCTTTATCCAAGCCGATTTTTTCTGTTTCCATGCTTATTTTTTTTCAATTAAAGAACTCAGGTTTTGTGTAAGACAAAGCATTCCAACACAGCTCCAGCCATGAACCTGAATTCTTGAGAGTGAAACCCCTCAGACACCGAGTTCCTTTGGAAATGGAGAGTTACAGAGTTTATAGAAATTGTTTAAAAATACTTGAAAATAAAAAGTAACTTTTCCTCAACCCATACAAATATGGCATTAGAAACATGAAATATGAGTAACGATAAATAGAATTTTGATACCTCCTGTACTACGCAGGTATGAAATAAACCACAAACCTGTTCCATGTAACTCGGAACAAACTCAGGCCCAACCTGAGTTTGGGGCATGTCCAGATTTTTCCTCCTGTTTCTCAGCAGAACAGAGAGAGTTCAAAGTCTCTGAGCAAGCCAGAGCTCCACAACATCTGGGCATCTTCTTGGCTTATCCAGATTCTCCAGACCCAGAAGAGGCCTCGCTGCCCTCCTGGTGATTCCTTGACCTCCACCTGTTATTTCAGTCACAGAGGAAGTGTCCAGACCTCTGATATTTCCTCCCAAAGAGAGAAACCAGGATTTGTATCAATTTACAGGGAGAATAGCAGCTCGTTGCTGTTGCCAGTGCAGCTCTGCTGAGGCGTCCCAGGTCCATGGGGTAACAATTCCATCTCTTCTCCGGCAGGGCGGACGAGCGTTCCCGGTTACCTGCTCTGCATGTGGATGTCCACAGGGATGAAGGTCACCGAGGGCTGCTGCGCCAGGCTGTGGCTGTTGTGCCCCAGAGGAGGTGGCACTGCCAGCTTGGAGGCTTTGGGTTCCAGCTCCCGCCGCACTCGCATGCGCCTGGCAAAGGTAAAAGGGGAATTGGCACCAGGGCTGGCACCTGGCGTGGTCTCTCCTCTCCCAGGGTAAGTTTTGGGGAGATTCCCACACAACCCAGTCAAACCAAGCCAGGATTTCATCCCAAAGATACCAAAAGTCCTCCCAGAGCGGTGAGCTCTGAGAAGTGAGGAATCCAGCTCCCCTCTGGCAGCCTTGCTGCACACTCAGACCTTCCCTGCCTCAGCAGGAATACCTAAAAGGGCTCCCACCACACACCCTCCATCAAGGAGCTCTTTGTGCTTCCTGATGATCCAATCACAGAGCACTGACAGTGGGATTCAGGACACTGCTGTCAGCACTTTAGGGTTTAGATTCTCCTGGAAATTTTCAGCAACAAACCCTGACATGCTCTGTTAGCTGAGAGCAGGGACTTTGGTTCATCCTGGTTTCACTTGGTGACTACAGGACTTGGCCATGTACCTGTTGTATGTTTTCAGGATGAGCAGAACCGCTGTGAAAATAATGATCACCCCCACCACGATGGCAGCAACTATTGCTCCAGAACCTGGGAGAGAGGCAGGAAGGGAAAAAAGCCATATTTACAAAGCTGTCACTGCAATGTTTGAAGTTTGATAAGTTCAAAGTCCACTTAAAAAACAAAAAAAAAGGCACCACCCTTCTCCTCTCCTTACTTTGATAGAGACTTTGTTCTTGAGACTTTGTGGTCACATTCACTGAGAGCTGAGTGTTATTCGTCAGTGGCGTGGCTGTCGTCATCTTGAGTCGGCTGCAGAGGGGAAAAGGAGGAATGAATTCCTAAAATATTAACCCAAATCTCACAGTTCCAAAAGTGTCAGGACAAACACCAGGCCCTGACAGGGATATTGCAACGTGGCTGTGACAGGAGGTTGTGAGTTCAGCCCAGTGTCAGCTCAGGTCTGTTACTGGAAGTGGATGAGCTTCCAGGGGCACAGCTGAAACCACACCTGTGTTTTGGTAGGTAAAACTGTGGAGCTGGAAAGAGCAACCTGGATGTTTGCTGGTTTTCTAAGGGTTTTCCAAGTGTCCCTGGGAACCCGAGCCATTAAAGGGCTCCTTCAGCCTGAGAGGGGTGTGAGCAGCACTTCAAAGAGCCCTCTGGAACCAGCTCAGCTCCCAGCCCCAGGAGCTGAGACACTCCAACTGCCCCTTGAAAAGTGAATTATCCTTCAGAACTTGATATGAACTGAGTTTCCCACTTCAGATGCTGCCCAGTGCAACCAGGCAGGACCCTGGTGCTCCACTGGGATATTGTGTGGCATGGTAACTTTAATTTTACACAGCACAAGATAAACAATACCCAGAAATAATTCAGTGGAAATCAGTTGGTAATAAAAATTAATACCAATTAAAAACCTGCAGAGCAGGTCAGTGAGGAATGAGAGGGATCAGGAAGCAGCAGGAAGGGAAGGGGTTCGTGTCTGACTGGGATGCAGGATCAGAACTGCAAGGGCACTCTTCAAATACTTCAGTCCCCTCAAGTTAAAAGTTTGGTTTTCTTCTTTTCATCTAAAAACCAAACTAACTCTGCCCCAAGCCTGTAACTGGGTCATTCTCCTGAGAGTGAATGATTCCTTTGTTTAGCCAAGGCCAGGTTAATGCAGCAACATGAGCATCAGCTGCAATGGTTCGTGTTTAGACTCTGCCCAGCCCTGCTGTCCAGCACAGGGTTCACACACACCTCAGAGGAACCTGGGAGGCAGCGGAGCTCAGGGACAGCTGTTCCTGTCTCCCCACCCACCCTCCCATGTGGATGAAGGTTGGACCAGTGACAGCAGAAGCTGAAGAGACTCTTCATGCAGGGAAAAGCTGAGCAAGCGTTCTGACTGTGGGCGTAATTCAGAAAAAGCCACATCCAGCTCTCACCTCATGGCTGCTGACTAGGACAGTGCAAATGCCAGGCCTACAGAAGCCTTTTTCTCCTCCTCTGGCTACCAAAATAAAAACGCCAAATAAATAAGGCTGAATATTTTAATATTAAGCCGTGAAATATTTGTCCTTCCTACCTTCCCTCTGGGTCAAACCACCTCGGGGATGGGGAGCTGTTTGTGCATGAGTCACCCGGACCCAAAGAATTTGTATTGTCGTAGTGAAACCGCCTGTTTACAGAAAGGATTAATTTATCCAGCAGGCTGCACCAAGCAGAGGTGCAGTTTGAAAAAGGCATCAGGTTGGGGTTTTTCTGCTCTGCGTAGCAAGTCAAGAGGTCCAAGGTCTGTGTCTCTGGCCAGGGTGGAAGGTGCCAGTCCTGCTCTTGCCTGCAGTCCCAGCTCCATTCCTGCCCTGTGAATCAGCAGGTTACACCTGACCAAGCCTCTGCTGCAAGAAAGACCCAGCAAAGCCCAGCAAAATCCATGGGAACCTACTGATTTTCAGCCTGGATCCTACTCTGCTCAGAAAAACGTTTGGAAAATCAGGAGTGCTGGATAAAAGCCATTCAGCAGGGGAGAAGAAGTGGACTTTGATACAGTAATCACAGGACATTCTTTGTCCCTGACACAGGGCTGCACTTCCCCCTGTGCACACACACCTGCCTGGGCTCTCAGAGCCTCTCATTCACCCTCACTCTCCACACTGCTGGTTATTTTTGCATCCCCACATTATGGAGCTGGAAACGTTTCCATAAAGTTCAGCTTTGGGCACGTTTCCATTTCAAACACCTCAGCAGATACAGGGGATAGGTTGTTCTGTGGGAGCAATGCCCCCTTTTCCAAAGCTTCCCTGGACTGCAGCTGAGGGGCCCTGCTGGGCTGGGCTGGGTTTGTTTGTGAGGAGATGGGGATCAGAGCTCACCTGTCAGCAGCACCTGGCAGTTACAGCAGAGGGGCCACAGGGAACAGAGGGGTTTGTTTGAGGGTTTTTCCAGGAGAGCTGGAATGGAGAGGCAGCTCCCTGCCAGGGAAGGCAGGTGCTGGTGAGGAGGACACACGGATTCGGTGCTTTCACCTGGAAAAGGTGGGCTTTGCATGGAGCTGGGTTGTTCCTGCCCTCACCTTCCCAGCAGCCCCGGGAACACCGCCAGGGATCGAGGCAAGCTGTGATTTCAGAGAGTAATAAAAACACCACGTCCTTCAGTGAGACCTGAACGTGCCTGGGTTTACCTGGAGAGGCTCCAAAGAGGGAGGAAGGAGGAAAGAAAAGCCCAAGTTCAGAGTGGCCTGAGGCAAACAACCCTCGCTGTGTGAGCCTGAGTGTCCCCATGTCAGGGCAGCATTTTCTCAGGTTCTGGCATGAGCTGCCCAGGTTGAGCTGCTGCTAAAACACACATTAAAAGCAGTTCATTGCCCTGCCAGGACAGAGACAGTGGCACAAACTGTAGGCAGCTCTGGGCAGTGGCAGCACCAGTTAAAAGCCCCTCAGTAATTCTACCTGCCTGGCTCAGATCGTGAGAGGGGCCAAAACCCCTCAGCTCCCACAGGTGACAAGAAGTGACAACAGGACCCCAGAAAGGAGCAGCTCATCTCTAAAGCTGTGCCTGGAAATATGAACGTGGTAGGCTTTTGTCACTGACTTGCCCAGGAGCAGAGTTTAAACCAGACTGTGAACTGCACATTGCCCAATTCTTTTTTTTTTCGCCTTAAGATTCTGGGCCACACGCATTTCTCCTCCCCCTCTGTGAATGCAGTTATTCATGGGAACGACAGGAACTCCACCACTTTCAGATCCTAAAACCACTCCAGACCCTTCAGGGTAGGGCTGCCCATACAGGATGTGGAAGAAAACAGGCCAGAGGTATTTTCCCACTGGTTCCAGGCCAGGATCTAGGGCACACTAGGATCAGGAGACTTGCTTAGACACTTGGGAAATATCCAACAGAACCAGGATTTGAACTTAAAATGGAAAAACCCCCCAAGCACCACCACTGTGCTGGAGCTCGGCAGCTCAGAGCTTGCACTGCTCAAACAGACTTTAAAACAAAATTCCCATTTATATGCAACATACAGATGATATACCAGGCACCAAGAGAGAGCTGGGAACAATTTTGCAGCTTATTCCTGGAAGGAATGCTAGAAATTTTCTTTTGTTGGCAGCTTTTTGTTTGATGATTATTAGAAAGCTCTTATTCTACATGTGAAACTTACGGCGGTACAGACGGACACTGAATTAGCCAGCTCCAAGTGCTGTAACCACGAGCTGGCAAATAAAAGCTCTCACAGGACCCACCTTGTTATAACAAAGAGGAAAAGGTGCAACTGGTTGGTCTTTGTTTTTTTTGGAGAAAAGATCCCTTTCCAACAGCACTGAACTGTGGCTCAAGACTTCAAGGAAAATGACACAGACTGAGCCCATGGATTTTCAGGTTCCTGATGTGCTGTCCAAGACCTGGCCTTGGACACTTCTGGGAATTCCCAGCTTCTGTGGACTCAGCAGGAGCTGGGAGGCCATTCCATGCACAAAGAGTTTCACAGGACCATCTCTGAGCAGCAGCTCCACCAGTGCCTGGCAGCACAATTAACCTGGGATTTGGGAAAGAAAACTGCAGCTGGTGGGGTCCAAGAGTCACCACAGCGACAGGGAAAGAAAATCCAAAGCCATCTGCACTCACATAAAAGTGATGACTGTTAGAGCAGGTGCAAAGCATCACAGGAGCCCAAAAACACGACTCAGTCCTGATTTTTTTGCTTGGAATAAGGTGGCTTTACCTACTGCTCACTGGTGACATCCCAGAGTGTTCCTGGGAGGGAGGGCTGGGTAATCAGCAGTTAAATATTATCCAGAAAAAAAACTGATTCAGAAAGAAGCAGAATGCCTCAAGCACCTGTACGGATCCCAAGGCAGGAGTGGCTCACGGAGGATGGCCAATGACCCCCACTCCAAGCAGCTGACACTCCAAGGCCTCTGCAATCTGTTCATAACCTTGTTGCTCCGTGAAGGTGGTGTGGAAACATGGAGTTCTGTGTGTCAGTGGGAAAGTTGGTGACTCAGACATCCCTGCAGCTTTTTTCTCGCTTCCCTCCTCTGTGATCTCCGTTCCTGCCTCGGATCATCCCTCCCTGCACGAGGCCTAGCGAGGGCTATAGGTTTTGGCTGCATTTCCTGGTTTCTGTGCTCTCAATAAAGCAGCACAGTCATCCCCACCACATTCTTCTCCTCTCCCACATGGCCAGCAATGGGCCAGGTCAGGGCTCATGTGCTGGCCCTGACCAACCCCTCCTGCCACCGGCGCCCTCCAGCCGTGCTGGCCCTGCCTGGCACCAGGCCATGGGAACCCAGGGTGTGGGATGTCCCCCAGGGGGGCAGGGGCTGCTCTGGGCACATGCCAGCACCCCACAGGGTGTTCAGGGTTGATGGATTTACCCCGAGAGCACAAGAGCTGCTGATCTGAGATCACTCAGGGGTTCAGCAGCTCCTTTGTGCATTAAATCCTGACTGATTCACTGCGAAGTGAGAAGGAGAATTGAGTGTGACCAATAAAAGTCACGCTTGCAGTAGCAGTGAGCAGACAGGAGCAGGGCTGGACGGGAAACCTTCATGAATTCCTGCCAACAAGGCAGCCAGGTCTGCTGACAGCTTTGGATGGGAGCTTTGGGTTGTTGACCTGGGCCGGCTGCTCAGCCTGTGGGACAATGTGCTCCCAGATCCTGGGCTGATTCTGCTGCAATTGAAGCTGTTAATCTGCCAGGAAAATGCAAATCCCAATCCTATTGTAAGAACCTCTGCAAGTTTCATATCCTTCAGATTTTTCTGTATTAAAAAAAGAGAGAGAATCCTTTATGTGGTACAGGGAATCCTATACAGAGTGTAGACACTCCAGGACACAATGACAAACGGTGCAATATCTAAAAGGAGTAGAGTTAGATGGGATATTGGGAAAAATTCCTCCCTGTGAGGGTGGGGAGGCCCTGGCACAGGTTTCCCAGAGCAGCTGTGGCTGCCCCTGGATCCCTGGCAGTGCCCAAGGCCGGGTTGGACGGGGCTTGGAGCAGCCTGGGACAGTGGGAGGTGTCCCTGCCCATGGCAGAGGTGGCACTGGATGAGCTTTAAGGTCCCTTCCCACCCAAAGCAGTTTGGGATTCTGTGATTCTATACATAAAGGATTCTGTACACAATACGAAGAACCACCATGGAAGTGCAGCTCCTCTCACTTTGCACACAGCAGCACGAAGGCAGCCCCAGGATTCCTTGCCTACACCAACTTGTTGAATCAGTGAGGCACCTTCCCCTGTGCAGAGAGCCCTGCAGACACTCACAGCAGCTGATACCTCACTCTTGCAGCCTGTTCTCCATCAGAAGCCCTTGGCAAACCCTCAGTGCCCCAGTCTGGCACCCACAGAGGGACAATAACTCTGTCGGGCCCTGCGGTCACCAGTCGCTGCTCTGCCTTTGTCTCCTGGTTTGTAATCACCAAATCAACCCCTCTGCCCACCCAGCACAATGCATCTCATCACTGAAAGCTATTTAGACAAAGCTACACTTCCTTTAGCAAGGGCTTCCTGAGGCATTAAATACATTAATTACCAGGAAAACCCAGAAATCACCATTCAAACCTGTCAGCAGCTTCAGCGTGTTCCCAAATAATGCAAGCAGTTTTGTTCTGTGCTGGAGACTCAGTGAACTGTAACACAATGCTCTGAGCTTTCGAGTTCTTTTCCTGTTAAATATTACTCTGCCAGCTCTTTCCAACACGCTGCTCAGCAGATTGCAAAAAAAAAAGTATACAACAAAAAAAAACCCCAAAACCACAAACAAATAACCACCAACAAACCCGTATTTATAGTGCTGGGGTTGAATAAGTCAGGACAAGAGATTCAGCGTCCCCAGTGATGAAAGGACACCGCCGGCGAGGGAATGAGCTTTCAACAGCCGCGCAGGCTTCTCCCTCTCCGGGGAGGAAACAACGCGCCAGACCAGTCCCAGTCCCGTCCCTTAAAGGCTCCCAATTAATGGAACAACTGCTCAAGCACCAGTGGAACAGAAAAACGTGCGAGGACGTCTGCTCTCTATTTGTTTCTGGTTTAGAGGTACCGATAAAGAACTCGCGTTTGCCGTGGTACATCCACAGTGCCTCGCACACAAACCCGGAGTAACTGCGCTGCAACCTCCGCTTGCACCGGCGGCGGAAAGGAACAGCTGTAGGGCAGAAAGTAACAGAGCTGTAGGGCAGAAAGGTTCCAATTATCCCCATTCAAGAGCGATTCCTTTACCCGACCCTCAGCCGGCGCTACTCACGGAGGATGCTGCGGGCTCGGGGCTCCGGCGCTGCCGCTGNAGCCGCCCAGCCCGGGCCGGCCCCCGGCGCCGCCTCACCGGGCCCGTGCGGGGCTCCGGGTGCCCCTGACCCCGCCGGGCGGCGGCTGCGGGGGATGGAGGAGTCTGGGATTGGACCCCCCCCCCGTCTCACCGCGAGAGCTCCCAAGCTATGGGAACAGCCCGGCTTCTGCGGCTCTTCAATGCCCAAAGGTCTTCCAGGCACTTCGGGAGGAGAATCCCGCGCACATCCAGCCCAAAGACGGAACGAGTGGTTTTGTCCACTCGTCAGCGGAATCAAGAGGATGGAACTGGAAAGGAATCCTCGCCTTTAACCTGTACTTCGTTGGCTTTATCCTGCATTTCCCACCAGTGAGTGGGGAAAAGTGTGACCGCAGTCCCTGTCTGGATTGTTCCTGTGGAAATCACATTTAAAAAAGGGCTCTGTCCCCTGCCTGGACCTGATGCTGCTCCCATGGGAAACCAGAAAACCACAGGAACATGCCACAGCCCTCATTCAGGCTCCATTCGTGGTTTAGGGTTGTCGAGCTGCTGTGCAGGAGATGTTTCCCCCCATTCTCCAGGCTCACTACAGCCTTACCAGCCCCTAGGAAGTGACACAACCTTACAGGGGGTGAAGTCCCACCGAATTTACCATGGAGCAGCTTTTGACTCCTCCTGGAACAGCAGCTCAGCTCACGGCTCTGCTGGTTAATCTGCCGTTTGCCTGCACCTGGCAGGGCAGGGCAGGACAGAGCCTGCAGTGTCTCACTGAGAAGAAAGACGAACAGATATCACAGCAGATATCAAGACCAACTAGAATTTCATTATTATCGAGTTTAGAACTGTATTGTGAGTTCCAGATCTCCACGCACCCACAGCCTCAGAAATAATTACCAGGCATCCTTGGGAGGGATGAAGGGAGCTGAGGTGACCTGTCCCAGCAGGAGGGCACAGCTCAGCCTGGCTGCCCTCCCAGTCCCTGCTCCTGTGCCTGTGATCCCAACACAGAGCCACAGAGGACAGTAATTGGATATTTTTATGTTTTATGTAAGAGCAAACCAGACTGCCAGAATGTCTTTCCCACTGCCTCACCCCGGTACTGCTGATGGTTGGAATATGTTCCCTTCACCAGGGGAATCAAACATTCTCTCTACAAGCCTGAGCATGCCCAAGTGTTACAGTGCAGAGACCTGGTTCAGAGCAGGATTTTAACACATTAGGTAACATCTCAAATACTGGGTTTTCTAGTTTCTCAGTCCTGCTCTTGTTTTATGGAGAAATCAGAGCCTGTGAACTCTCCCTGGAGCTGTGAGTGATGGCAGGGACAGCCCTGTGTCACACTCACTCACATCTCAGGGGCAATACCTACAGGACAAGTTTTTTATCTTGCTCTGCATTTTCTCCAAGGGGATGAGGCTTGGCTGGGGTCTCTTTCCACACCAGGAATCTCTCCTAGCAAGTTTTACACTAAGAGTGGAGCAAATAAACAAAACCCAGTAAGATTCACAAACCAGCCTTCTGTTCTGGGCTCAAAAATATCCCTAATCCAAACCCAGACAAAAATGGAAATTAAACCTTTAAAGGAATAAATGAAGCAATTGGAATTTTATGCACAGGGTCTTTCCAGGGGAAGCAGTTGAGTGGCAAGGCAGAAGGATGAGCTGCAATCACAGGTTCTCAGCTATTGTAAAACAAACCCAAAGTACTCCCAAAACTCCAGAACACAAAGAAACACCACAGGTTTCAGCTGCTGCTCAAGGAGAACGTTTTAAAGGAATTTGGGGTATTTATTTATACAAAGTGCAAGCTCAGAAAGGGCTGAGTTGGTGCCTCTGTGCAAGCTTGCTGCTAAAAATAGCATTTAACAGCAGGTCAGTGATTAGGAGAAACAGGTTCTGGTGGGGGTCACTGAATCATGGCGTGGAGGGAATACAGCAAACTTGAGCTTCATTTGCCAAGGCAGGCTGTCACCCTGGAACAGAGATTTTGTCACCCTGAAGCGGAGCAGAATCACTTCTGATCTTGATCAATGGCTTCATTAAAGCTTTGAAGCCTCTGTTTGGCTCCTCCTTCCCACCCAGAGTGGTCCCTGCAAGGATCCAAGCCCCAAATCCCTCCCATGGATCCCTGCCACCCCCCAGCTCTGAGGCACACGGAGTCCCCGGCCCATCTACCCACGAGAGCATTCAAGCAGACACCAGCATTAAAAATCTCACACATCCACCTTGGTCCAGCATGGAACACAGTTCAAATCCCAGGTGTGAATGGCACTGCATTGTTTTATTTGAAGTGTCTTTACACAATGGAAAGTGCTGGAATGTTGTTCCACATTTTACACGTTTATACATCAACAACATCACACTCGATTCTCCTTATAAAACTGTTTCTGAAGGTTTTCCACTTACTCCTACTTACAGCAACTTCTACACTGGGGTAGAAATGAAATAATTTAAAAAACAGAAACACCACAGAGAATCCAAACCGGACTTCTGGAACTTCAAAACTGCACAAGCCTGCTGGATAACACGGGTTTTTGGTGGGTTTTTTACCTTTGTTTTAATTCCATGGAACAGTGAGACAGTGAAGCTGGACTTGGAGTGATTTCAATACCTGAAGAGATACATAAATATCACACCTGTGGAGGCAAGATGGACAGACCCCATTTCCCTCCCTTTTCACTCTGTCCTATTCCTGCCTCTGCAGCAAGGACCTGCCTGCAGGATCCCACTTTGAAGCTGGTGGCAGGAGGGATCCTGAGCTGGCACAACACGGAGTTGGAAACCTCCACATCCATGAGGATCCCTGCCCATTCCTTTTCCCCCTGCTGTCAGTCAAGTGAAAACGCTTCTGGAAGTTCAAGAAGCACGTCATGTACAACTGAAACACACTGAAATGAACCTGAAAAATCTGAATTTCAGAATGATTTCTACACAGGAACATCAGCAGCCTGGTTTGTTCACAAATCATTTTATCTTTTTAAATAGATAAAAAGAAGAATCTGTCTAGACTAAAAAAGTTTGGCTATAAAATAGCATAAAAGCACAGGAGCAGGTGTTGTTATACCAAGGCATATTTTCCTCCTACTAAAACACTTAACACAAGATCACAAAATCAAAGATCTGTATTCTAAAAGATGCTTCTCGGTCTCAGAAGCAGCAGATGCTCTGTCAGACACACAGGAGGCCACACAGAAAAAGTCTTCATGAAAAACAGCAAACAAGGGCTGAAACTGCATAAAAACTGGCTAAGCCAGGCAACTGATTGTCTTTGAAAATACAAAACAGACTGGAGAAGTTAACAATTAACCCTTGGATGTTTTAGCTCCTGCCAGGACCTAACAGTCACTGGATTTATTCAGACGTGGAGGCAGTCCCAAGGACTGGAGACGGATAAACATCCCCAGATTGTCGGAGAGGATCAGACACAACACACTCAACAGCTGGATCCATATTTCACTCTACCTCTGTAATTAACTCCTAATTAGGTGTCAGTGCACACCACAGACACCAGAACAGGAATGTTGGTGACAGACTCTGAGGTTCTTCCTCTGCTGTTCTCCCTGTAGTCACCAAACCCCCTGAATTCAGCTCCTCCATGTATTTGTGCCTCATGTCAAACTACAAACACACAGCTGGCATTTCTGAGAAAAGCAAAGGTTAACCCTCACCTCGGCAGGCAAGGAATTTGAGCCTAGAGAGTGCATTTCACTTGTGTTTAACACGAGATTAACTGGAAGCTGTTGGACAGATCAGCTTTTAACTGCTGTACAAGGAACTTGCTGGAACCCACTCGTGGCAGGAAGAGATAATTTCAGCACTTGGAACATCACACTGTACAACAGAGAGCAAAGGGCAACATCTTAAAAAACCAAAACACAGCCAGACTCCCTAATTGTCACTATTTCAAGTCAGGTGGATTTGCTACACTCAGGGGGGACTAGTCCCTAAAATTAAAGTGCTTTTCAGAGCATTGGCATCCAAAATCTTGAACATGAGAGACAACTACAAGTCAGATCTGCTGTGACCTATAGCAGCAGCACAGACAGCAACACAGGGACTCGTCGGGTGCCTGGTGTTGGTACCACGTGGAGCAGCTCAGCTCTAACAGGGCATTGTGCCCCCCACCTCCAGGGCACACTCGAAGGCTTTGGAGTCACTCAGGATGGTGGGGGGCGGGTCTGGGCGCCTCGTCTGCAGGATCTTCTGTTTGGGGTTCTTGATCTCCTCCTCCTCCTCTGTCTCGCTCTCACACACGTGCACAACCACGCTGGGGGTGGAGTCTGTCCCTGCGTGCAGCTCGTACTTCTCCCCTGAGAGCAGCCAGCAAGAGGCAGGTTAGAAACAGCCCCGAGGAAAAGCACTTACCTCAAAAACCTCTTAATAACTTCAACAACACAACCAAATAATCATTAATTCCCATCCCATCTTTAATGTGTTCAACCTCCACTCTTCACCAAACCTCTGAAATGCTTTAAAACAGTCCCTGTAGCAGCTACAGCACACATTGAATACAATCAATCTTTTAATTGACATTTAGAGGAAGGGAGAGATGTAAAAAACTCAGAAAGACATCAGAACACAAGCAGCAAACACATTTCTAAGTGACATCATTTGTGCTGTACATTTCTGTGACATTTGTAAATTAAAAACTACAAAAGCATTTGAGCACATCAAGCCTCCCCAGTTCCTGCTTTTCACAGAAAGCAAATACCACATTTCCCAGGAAGGCTCAGAAAGAAGTTGATGATTAAACCCAAAAAGTCCATATTGGCATCCAGACTTCCTTAACAGCTGGAGCTGCTCATCTGCAAGACACTGAACTTCTCATTTCTCTGATTGTTTGTTCCTTAATTCTGAGGCTCTCACAAAATTCAAGATATGGATGTGATGGAGCCACGCCCTCACACTCCAGTCCTGTGCTACACTTACCATCAATTAAATAATTAAGTAAAAAAAGTGACGAATCATTTCATTCAGGTAAGAAACATCACATAAAAGAGACTCAGTTTCTTCTCGCAGAAGAAAAGTAGATGAACTCCCTCAATAACCACTTTTGAAGGGAAGTGCCAGCCAAAAGCAGGTAAATATCCCTACCTGGCCCCAGCTTGGAGACAGCACAGAGCAGGTCATAATTGATCAGAGGAGTTGCATCTTCACTCTGTTTCCACCCCACGGGGGGAGAGGCAGGGGGGGAGATCAGGAACTGTTTCACAGGTTGTGGAGGAAGGAGGTAGGACTTGTCCCCTATTTCACTGGACACCTGCACCTGCAGGCAAAGCCAGGAGACACAGAGCACAAATATTAATTCCCTCTTTATTAGTTTATTTCCCCACTAATGCACATCCATTCCCTGCACTTAATTCTGCCTGGCTTTAAAACCAAAACGAGTTCAGCTCCTGGTACAACACCTCCGGGAACTGCTGCAGCTCAGACCCCGTGCAGGGGCTGCTGTGGGACCTGTGCCAACCCAACAGAGACAAAGCACCTCCTACAAAGAGAATTTAGGACCCACTTATTTCGTTTCAGCCCCTGTGTGTCTGGGGGAAGGTGGTTTGGTCACTGCACAGAGACTGTCCCAGCCAATCCCAGCTCAAGGTGAAAAACAAAACTGTGCCCTAAAATTTTGACCCAGCTCAGCGTAGAACAATGAGGTTGAAGGTGATTTCAGATATCTATCCCAAATGAAACTCGTGGGCAAAGGAGAAACAAAGAAACAAGGACAGAGGTACGAGATCTCTGTGTTCCACTGTACCTGTGCAAAGTAAAGCTTCAGCTTCTTCCCACTGAACTCGGTCTCGTGCAGCTCTATCCGTGCTCGTGCTGCTGCCTCGGGGTTGCTGAAGTTTATCCTCACCCTCCTGAAGCTTTTGAACAGCTGGAACGTCACCTGCTCATCGTAGACTGTGAAAAGTGCTTCAAACCTTTCCTAGGGAGAAGCACAAACACTCTCCAGATGCACAATGAACATTCTCACTCCATGGGAAGACATCTTCCTTTCACTCTCCTCTCCCAAATCCCATCCGTTTCCTGAATCGCCTCAACCTGCACATTCCACACCTCCCTCCCTGCTTGTAAATCCACACTCGGGGCAGCACAGCTTTGTCTCACTGGTTAAATCTGAATTCCAAGAGCAAACCGATGTGAATGAGCCCAAAAAACTCTGAATACACAAAGTGCCACCTAGTGAGAGCTGCTCAGAGGTGCAGGTCTCCAAAAATACTGGTACTTGCACACGATTTTCATCAAGGATCTCCAAAAATACTCTGCAAATCAGGTAATTTTTGTATTAGATAAACCAAAGTATTGATTATGTAAGGAAAATGTCAAAATTCTCAGCATGAGTAAGATTATTAATACAAGATTTTTCTCTCTTCCAAAGTAAACATTCACAAAAAGAAAAAAAATGAAAAAAACCCATTGTTTATTGAACATGGAATCTTATCCTCAAGTTCTTTAAAGATTGGTAACTGCATTGTCATGAAAATCAATGTCATGGTTCTGAAATCCAATTAATAATTTTCAATTATGAAATTCGATTAATTTACCAGCTCGCTGATCCACAAGAGACCTCATTTACAGAATTTTTTTCCCCAAGTGTAAATGCAGTAGGAAATCTCCTGGTGTAGATTTTCATCCACTGTAAAAAGTCAGATTAAAATCCCTGGATGGAGGAGTCTGCGAGAAATCTCTTTGCAGTTTTATTAGCTAAGTTCTGATAATATTCTGTTATTCAGAGATCTACATAAGCCAATAGGCAGAACAGGAATCCTCTATTAAAAACTCTTTCCAGTGACCACAGTTAATGTGTCTGACTCCAACAGACTCTGATCGCTCCCAAAAATCCTGGCGATGCCTTCCCTCATTATAAAAACAATGACAGGTTCAGTTTAAAAAGCACTGAAGAAACTCTTCAGATGATGCCCATGTTGGCTTTAACACAAACGATGTTTTCTTGCACCATTTTCTCCAACCCACACAACATCAGGGTCTTTATTAAATCCCAAAACCTCTTCCTGCTGCACAAAGGCCAAATTTTGTGCCTGACAAACACAGAATTGCAACTGAGTGGCTCAACCCTGCAGCTGAGAAGGGTGAGGATGTTCCAGTCCTGCCATTCCCCTCACAAAGGGAACATCTGAGAACGAAACAAGATGTACTTTTACCCTGTCTGCATTTCTCATCTTCTGCTCTTTGAACTAGACTGGATAAAACACTTTCAGGTGCAATGTGAAAGGCCAAATTCTTTAATGAGTTAAAACCAAAAAGCTGCCACATCTCCCCGGACACACCTGGGATGCAAGGACAATGTGGGAATTCTTTCATGTAATGGAACTCATTATTCCTGATGCTCTTGGAAGCAAAGGGAATTAAGACTTGACTGGATAAAATGCAAACAGGCCAGAGAAAATTTACTTTATTACAAAGCCTTCATAAGCCACTTTCAAGGTGTTCAAGCCAGAACACACATCCTGCAAATTTGTATCAATCTTTTAAAAGGATCCTTGCCTTCAAATAAAACATTTACATTGGCAGATTTTATTTTTAATTTTTAGGAACTTAATAATATTTTTTTCATTTCAGATTTTATTTAAATCTGCCCTTGGACGTTGTATCATGAAAAAAAATAATAATCAGAAGAGCTTTCCATGGGAGCAGCATTATTAGCTATTAACAGTTTGCAAGGCCAGAGGAGTGTGGTATTATCTGCCTTTGGTAACTGCTCTGAGCTTACCAGGGAAATACTCTGGGTTGGGTTTTTCCCTCAGTGTGCATTAATACACTGCAAATCCAGACAAAAACGTTCAATGGAACACTGAGAACACCTCACACTCTTCCCCCCTTACCTTCTCCTCCTGTACCTCGAACACGGCCTCGTGAACACTGCAAGCAAAGAGTGAGGTAGGCAAGTCACTTAAATCCATCATCTCTTCCAAATCATCTTCATTTTCTCCAAAAATCATCTGCTCCTCCTCCTCCTGGTCGCTGCTGTACAGGTCTGACTGGCTGTCGCTCCAGGACTTCATGGACTCCCTGAGCATCCTTCCCCCCCAGCAGCTCCTGCTCAGGTGCCAGCTTCCAGCAGGGCCCTGCCAGCCAAAAACCCAGAATGTGAGGAAAGCACATCATCCTGCTCCGACTCCTAAAGGCAAATAACTGCACAAAAAACAGCAATCAACACGGAATTTGTTCCGTCCCCCACGAATCAGCAGCACCACGTCCCCCTGCTGAGGATGGAGGGAGGACTCTGCTGTTCCATCAAAGGGAAGATAAAGTTACCCCGTCGAGAAACTGCAATTTCTCCTCCCTTCACTCTGACACGAATCAAAAATGACAGCACTGCTCTAGAAGATTTTCTCCATGACACACTTTAGAGTGAGCAACAATTTCTTATTTAATAATTAAAACCATTCCCTGAGTAATCAGAGCAGTCCTCTGGTATCTGAAAAAATAACTTTATTTCATCAATGGCAGCACGTGGACAAAGCTCCTTGACAGGAACAGGAATGTGATTATCAGTGCAACAGCCAAACTGCTCTGCTTCAGCAAAAAGGGAATTTCTTCACTTACCTCCTTGGAAAGGTGAGCGCTTCCTATTTATAAATTGTCTGATTTGAATGGAGATATGCAAATGTAAGTTATTACAACCAGTTTATTCTTATCATAGTATTAAGAGCGATGAACTAAATTATAAGCAATTTCATTGCAATACTCGTTAGCAAACTATTGGATCACTCGCTCCCTCTCCGATTTCAGATTAAACAGCATGATTTAAAGGATCTCAAGAACTAAAGCCACTGGGATCAGACCTTCCACGGAGTCCTTTCTTCTGAGCATTAACACCTGCTTACCATTTAAATACCAGCTGACAGGGAAACACTTATAAACAAACTCCCCAGCTTCATAGAAGGCTAAAAATTAACAGAAATTAAAGCAAAGCAGCTTCTGCCATGGGCAGCTGTAGTTCTTCGCCGGCACAGGCAGCACCAGGGAGTTTTCCTTGGCATCCTCTGGACCAGCAGCTCACTCACAGTCACATCCCATCGCTTCAGGACCGTAAGGACCGGAAACGGCGTGGCAATTTCCACAGGAACAGTTAAATCTGCTCTGAGAGGCAGCTCTCAGGAAAAAACCCTTCCCTGCGAGGGTGGGGAGGCCCTGGCACAGGGTGCCCGGAGCAGCTGTGGCTGCCCCTGGATCCCTGGCAGTGCCCAAGGCCGGGTTGGACAGGGCTTGGAGCAGCCTGGGATGGGGGAAGGTGTCCCTGCCCATGGCAGGGGTGGCACTGGATGGGCTTTAAGGTCCCTGCCAGCCCAAACCACTCCATGATTCCAAACCCTCGGGCTGGATCCCGCAGACCCCACGGAGCTGCCCTGGGTCACGCCCCGCCCGCAGTCAGTGCCCGGCGGGACAAACCCCGGGCGGGGGCCGGAGCCCTGGCTGCTCTTTAATTCAAAACCCCAAACCCTCCATCTCCGCCCTAACGGAGCAAAACAACTTCCCCGCCCGCACCCGCGGCCCGGCCCGGCCCGGGGGCGGCTCCGGCGGGGTCGCGTCTCCTCTCACCTGCGGACGGGTCTGCGTGAGGGGCGCCGGGGGCGCGCAGCGTCCGTGCGGGGCGGCGGGANGCGTCCCAAAAGCGCTCTGGGGACGCTTTGGGCGGTGTTTGTATGGCACGGATCCATCCCTGGAGAGCCGACGGGCGCCCGCCGCCCGCTGGGCCCGGAGGAGGGGCTGTGCGGGGTCCCTGTGGGAATGGCTGAGCTCAGAGCGATGAGAATTTTGTTTAAAAATCCAGCAAATCACCCTCGGAGCAGCATCTGGACGAGGGGTTGGCGGCTGCCATGGAAGAAGGAGCTGCCCAGAGCAGCTGTGGCTGCCCCTGGATCCCTGGCAGTGCCCAAGGCCAGGCTGGACGGGGCTTGGAGCAGCCTGGGACAGTGGAAGGTGTCCCTGCCATGGCAGGGGTGGCACTGGATGGGCTTTAAGGTCCCTGCCAGCCCAAACCATTCTGTGATTCCGCGATTCTTCCACTGGCATTAATCACAGTGGCTCTGCCATCAGCCTCGGACAGCTGCCAGATGGGAACAGTGACAGTTTGTGTCCTCCTCGGAGTAAATGACAGCTTAATCCAACCATGAGATGGTTTCAGACAGCCATCATACGAGCTGGGTGATACCTCAGTGCCTGTGCACATTTACCTCTAAAGAAAGCACAAACCAACATCCTTTCTTTGGTTTTTCACAGAAAACCCACACAAAACGACTGAATTTCACTGACAGAAATATTGAGTTTAACAGCTTTGTCCTCACTTGGAAAGACACAAGACAGCGTGGGTTTGTGATATAAGTAGTGAAATTTCTGTGGCTGAAATATTTTCTTTTAAATTTCAGAAACGGTCAGAGAGAGATGCTGAGCTGGGCTTCTCTACTGGGTGATTTGTCCACGTTCCCCTCGTAAGAAAACAGCCCAGCAGATCTCACTTTAGGAAGGTAAGATCAGTCTCCCCTGTCCAGATAAAGGGATTCTGCAATTTAGATGCAGTGCAAATTCAGGTGGTAATGGGTTACTCTCCATCCTCAGCCCTCCCTTGCTGCAATCTCCTGCTTTATCGATTCAATACCACATTTTCCTCCCTGGCCAGCAATAGATTCTGCTTTAATACCACAAACTCCCAACATTTGTGTCCACTTCAGCGGCATTTTAAATACTCTTGTCTCTTGCAATAACACCTCGTTTGTAGCACTCCTGTAACACTCCTGACATCAATGGCACATCTTTGTATCAGCACTTAAAACACTTGTAAGGTAACACACTAACCCCTGAATGGTGGATGTTAACAAAGTACTACCACATTTATCAGAAATGCAGGGGATTAGCGAATCCAGGGATGCAGTGAAGTGCAGCTCTAACACCGAGGCTGCCCTTGGGTTGTTTGTCTTTTCTCCCTTTGTGGTTTGGGACCCCCAGAGATACATTTAATTAAAAGCATCCTGAGGGTTATCCTCTGCTTCTCTCCCTGGACTGAAAGCCCATCTGGTGAGTGTTAATTAGGTTGGCAAGCAGTCGATTAAGCTGAATTGCCACTCTTCTGTATCTTTTACTGCAGTCCTGTATCCCAGACAATCCTGTATCCCTGTGGCTGAGGGATGACATCTCCTACAGCAGAGCATTCCCAGCTGTTATCAGAGGGCTTGGATGTCTTAAAGAAGCTCAATTTCAGTAAAAAACAGCACGAGTCAGGCCACCAAAAATACAGCTATTTTGGGTTTGTGTCCCCCCCTTCCTTGGATCACGATTTCAAGCTCTTCTCCAAAATATTAAATGTTAAATATTTTTCCAAAGCCCTGTAAAACAAAGTTTTAAAGTAAATTGCACGATTCCTACAGCTGACCCCAAACATGTGGAGGCTCCTGTGAAACTGGGAGCATTAGTAATGCTGTAATAATCTGCATTTCATTGACAAGTATCCTGTTAAAAACAGACAGACAGCTCTTTCAATACACATTTTAGTCACCTCGGTCCTCTCTTAACTTCTCCCAAGACATTTTTGGTCAATTAAAGCTCTACCAGGAGCATGGAGCAAGCCAGAATTCCATAGGTTTTACCACAATCTTTTATTCAAAGTTTCATTTTACCACAATCTTTTATTCAAAGTTTGGTTTCATTTGTCTCACCTGAAAGACAAATAGGATTAAACAGACATGCAACACTGCCTGTGAAAAATGAAGCCGTTGTCCTTTACAGTGCAAGAGTGTAAAGCTTGATTTATTTACACATTTTAAGGTGAACAGGAGAACGTTGTAGGCAGATCATTTTATACATTCAGCTGTGCTCCACAGAGTTAAGTTACACATAAAACACACACTGAGGATGTTTTAAGTGCTCTGGTGCATCGGGAAGCCACACAGGGTGGAGGCAAGAGATGCCAGTTCACACTGGGAAAGGAAGCCAGGGATGAACCCAAGGAGCTGCTCCTTCACCGAAGTGCTGGAACAGCCCCTGGTGCTGAGAAGTCCCTCCCATTTGGAATCTGGGGGTGCTGTGCCATGTGCAGGGCTCTGCCTCCCTGGGCATTCACAGATCAGAGTGTGCTGTACACTTACATGATTTTTCACCCTGGAATGTGGCACAGAGCTCCTCTCCTTTAAACCTCCCTGTGCTGCTCAGCTGTAAATATTTGCTGCAATCCCAGGCATGGCCATTGTCGCCTCAGGCTAACAAATATTCTGTGAAAAGCTCCATTTGAGGGTGCAAAACCCTCCCTGTTTCAGCTTCTCTGGACTAGCAGGGAGGTGAGGAGTTTAATTCACTCCTGAAAGAGCCAGAAGGAGCACAGAGCTCCTGCAGTCAAGCAAAAGTAAGGTACTTGGTTTCTCTGGGCCCTGCTCATGCCTTTTCTTAAGCTGAAGAGCAGAAAATAACATTTTTGGAAGATTGAGAGAAAAAGCAAGAAAGAGGAAAGTGCATAAAATAAAAAACCAAACAAAACCAACCCCATTTTAAGAGTCCAGTGTTGAACAGCAGCAGCAAACAGCAGTGAGGTGCAGTCCCTCAGTCCTGTCCCTACCTCAGTCATGGAGCTGAGGCCCATGGCCCAAGGGACACCCCAGGCTCCACTGCTGTGGCACAATAATCAAAAATATTGTGATTTATGTGCTGTAGAAACAGACACCACCTCCAGTGGAGGCTTTTGGCAGGAAGTTTCCAGAAGCAAACAAAGGGAGATTTCCCTGGGGCTGCAGGTAAAGAGAACTGTCATTATTAAGTAGAATTATTTGAGCACACAGAGACTGTGTAAAGAAAACATGGTTATGTAAAGCTTTGGAGCAAGACTTGCCTTTAGAATCTTTGAAAAGAAAGGGCCAAACCTACACAATAACACAAAAGCTCAGCTCGTGGCTGGGGGCAGTTTCACTCAGAGAAGGGTTGACACCTGAGGCCTCTGTGCAGGGAGCAAGGTCAGGAATTGGGCTCAAGCTCAGGAGAACTGGGGAGTTTACAGCAGAACCACCCCTGAGCCAGGCCGGAGAGCAGCCTGCAAGGGAAGCACAGCCACCTCGGAGCAGCTCTGTCCCCTGGCACTGTGTCCATCTTGCAGGATGTCAGGGCCTGTGCCCAGGAGGAAAACCCCAACCAGGCATTTATGGCTGCAGAGTCTGTGCTCCAGTCACCTGCTGGCTTCAAACCCTGCGGAGAACTGGGACGACTGCACTGTCACACACAGGACCACCCTGATCTGGGTGTCAGCAGCCAAACGTTTAGGCCCTTCTGATAAATTCTGTTATACCACCTAATTAACCACAGAGAATATTGCCATGGAACGAGTGTGTGGTTTAGCACAGCTTGTTTTCACACTCTGTGTTCTGTGGCTGCAGAACCAATAGGTCAGAACAGGTTGATTAAATAGGAAGAGATAAGGAAAGGCAGCATTCCTGTGCCCTTCCCATTCAGCCTCCCTGCACTGCTTCATTTTGCATTGTTGACGAACAAAAGCTGCCCATAAATTCACCAACAATCGATGACCAGATCCAAAGGCAGTAAATCCGTGTCACTGCACCCCAGCAGGATGAATGCTCTGGCAGCAGGAGCCCATTAACATCCTTATCTTGCTTAATCACAAATAAAGTATTGAGGGTGAAAGGAAAGCTGTTATTTCTTGAGGTTTCCTAAGCTCCAGTGCAGGGGATGCCACTGATAAGATCTGAATTGTGCCTAGCTGGTGGAGAAACCTGGGTACAGCCCCAGGGCACCTCCCCTGTGCAGGGGGGAAGGTTATTTTTCTAAGCTGCACAAAAATGCCAAAGCAGTCGAAAGTATGCCCAGATTGAATCAGTCTGCAGAGCTGGCAAAGCAAACATGCAAGGAACAGTTCTGTTGTCACTTACAACAGCAAGAACCTGGAAAAATCACGTACAAGTCAGGCAAGTTGTTGGGAATTTCTGGTAGTGGGAACAGAAACTGGCCATGAGTCAATTTAACAAATAAAAGTAAAAATAAATAAATGCAGAAAGACACTGTTCCAAATCTAAGATAATCCCAAAACCCCTGGTATTACAGGAATCACTTAAAAATACACTGAACACGAGCACTATTCTTTTCAAATAAAGTTCCAGGGTCCTGGAGACTCCACTGTGCAGACAGCCCAAGCCACACTGAGTGGACTTAAAATTCAATTTCACTGCAAAAATGCCCCATGTTAGAGCAGCCAGTGCTATCAAAGTGCCAGGATAACCAGTGAATGTTGTACTTTGTCCTCCTCACTTGACAGTTCCCCATTCCCCCCTCGTGTCCTTTCTCCCTCCGTATCAGCTCCTGGCCATCTCCTGGAAGCTGGAAACATAAATACCAAAGTACACAAAGCTCCATTATCCTCACAGGCCTCAGTGAGTGCTGGGCTGTGCAACTTCTCCCCTTAGGTCATCCACAATAGTAGACAAGTATTGTTGTTCCTTTCTTTAAAAGAAAAAAAAAAAGGGGTGGGACCCCAGCTTACATCACCTAAACGGAACTTTTGAACTAAGGAACTTCAACACCTTTAAGTACTTGGGACCACTGAAGGTGGAAATCCTGCCTCAATCAGGAAGAAAATAAATAAATGTGATAAAGAAGTAAGACTTTGTCCAAAATTACATAAATTCCCCACCAGATACAGGCACATCATTCTCATTTCTCCTTGTCCTCATCCTTTACAGTGCTCACTCTGCACCATTTAATCCAACTTGAAGCTCCTGCTATGAAATCAGAAAACTGGCAAATAATCTTTGTTCTAAGCCACATAATCCAGTGGTGCTCTAAAAACAACCCCCATCCTCAGTGCTTATGTTCAACACCAGAACAGAAGTGCCCAAAATTCAGGGTTTGAAGGGATAAAGTGTTCACTCCCACCAGTTCTGCTGCTCTAAACACACAGCAAGTTCCAGTGTTGGTGCTTCACAACAATTCCATTTATTGCCGTGTCAGGGGAGCTCCGTGGTCACACCAGGATTTAGAGCCTTCCTGGAAATCTGTCACAGTCCCTGTAAATCAAAGATTAAATCCTGCCCTCCTCTCTCTGTGAGCAGCTCCTGAAAACTTGTCTGGAGATAAAACCACTCCCAGCAGAGCTGAAAACTGCACAGTCACTTCTCTTCCACAGCATCTCTTCTCATCAGTTCCACGGTGCTGCACTCACCACGCCACACTCCCAGCCAGCAGCATTCCATGCAGAACTGGGATCTGCTTCCTGCCAAGTGCTTTCAACTTCCCAATTAGAAAGAGTTATTTATTTTAATAATCAGCCTGGAAAGTTCAGCTCGAGACGAGCTTGAAACTCTTATCAAGGTCGGCTTTACGCTTGCTTCTATTTGAACGGGTAAATAAATAAAGGTCAAACTCCTGACGACTCCCATCGGTCCTTGAAGGTCACTCACTCCTTCTTGCTGTGCTCCAGCACCCTGTAGGGAGGGGCAGAGACTCCTCTGGATCCGTGCTGCTCCTGCACGATGGGCAGCGTGGCTGGAGTGTAGATTTCGGGCATGCTGTCGTTGTTCTCCAGGGCTCCGTAGGAGAAAGAGGCTTTGAGGTCAGGCTGCACTGCAATCCCTTTGTCGTGCATGTTCTGCATGCCTGCAAGAGCAGAGGCACAGATTAGGGACAAAAGGGCATTTTTCCTGCTCTCTGCGCAGCCAGGAAATGAGGAGTCTCTGAGGCTCATCAGCTCCTTGGGTGTTAAATCAAAGATAGGATGGGTTTGTGGTCAGCACTGGAGCAGCTGATGGAGAAACAAGCTCCACGTGAATGAGGGATGGCTCTCAGTTATCCATCAAGTGCTGCAGATCTTTCGTACAGCTCACCAGAGAGCTTAGCTGTGCTTCCCTAAGGAAATTTCTGCTCCTCTACCTTTTGGAACTTCTCAGCCATCCCCCAAAAATCAGTTCTTCCTGCTGGACCGAGCCCAGTCTCAAGCATGTGCTCAAACCAGTTCACATTCCCAGAAAACAACTGCCTGATCCACCCAATCCTGAGCAGGCCCAAGGCCTGAGCCCTCCCTGTGCAGCCCAGGTCTCTAACAGAGTGCTGGAGCCCTGCATTTTGGTTACCTGGCATGGCATCCATGGAGATGTAGGGCTCGAAGGGGACAGGCTTCTTCCTGTTCCTGGTGATCAGGAAGACTCCCAGGAATGCTATGAGGCACCTGAGGGAGGAAAAAGGATCACTGAGATCCCTGGCAAGGGAGAGCACAGAATATCCCACATTGCTCCTTACAGAATTCAGAGCTGGAGTTCAAGCACTGCCAAGCCAGAATTCCAGGGCACTGTCCCAGCTGAGCCCCCCTGACCAGCACTGAACACCCCCAGCAACCAGCACAACTCCACCTTTTCTCTATCAAAACACAGGGAAAAGTTTTCATGTTAATTAATTAATTAACCTTGACTAGCTGCAGGGGAAAGGAAGCATATCAATATTTGGTTTTGCTTTGATGGAATTCCAGGATTTAGCAGCCTCACCTTTGAAAGGCTCCTTGTAAACACACCAACAACCATGGATCTGGATTTTTACAGAGCAAGGTGCAGTTCAGAACAATGATCTCCCAATTGTTTGGTGGGGTTTTTTTCTGTACTTATCTAAAAGCCATTTGAGAATGTCCCCTGATTATGGAGAGCTAATTACACCAAACCACTGAGTTACACAGGAAATGTTTTACTGATCAGATCTGCATTGTGCCTTCTCCATGCCCTAAAAACTCCAGAAGTCAGTCACAGTTCAGGCAAGGTGCAAAATCTGAAATAAGGTTCCCAGAGAGGGTTTCTTTGGGTTATTTTACAATTCTTCCAGATTCATGAGCAGGCAGCTTGAAAACCAAGCCATATGCTCCCCACCCGAGCTGATCTCCAGGATTTAGTGATTAATTGTTGTGTAATTGTGCATTACCGAGGGTTACACGATTTTTTGCAGACACAACACTGAGCTCTAAGGGCCACTCTCTGCTCTGACAGAGAAAATGCTTTCAGCCTGTTCTCTTCTCCAAGACAGTTTGTCCCTCCAACAGAGAGATATTTTTTAAATAGATTTGTAGTTTTAAAATTTGAGTCACATGAAGCAACAGTTTTCTGCCAAGGAAACCCGGAGCACTCACCCCAGTGCAAACATACAAATGTGGAGAACATCTTCACCCATGAAGTCCAGGTAAAAAGTTGCTCCTTGAAAAGGAAATAATTCATTACATCTTCCCAATTCCACCTTCAGCCAGAACCCACATCAGCCAGGATCCCTATTTTTGTAGCCAGCACCTTTGTTTATTTAATGATCTTAAAATAGATGTCCTGATTTCTATTTTAACACAAATTATTGACAAATCTTTTCGAGTTTCACTACCAAAATAGTTCTGCTGGTGTCACTAACAGAGATGCAAGTGAACCTCTGCAGCATAAACAAGAGGGGCTATTTTGGAATGATGAAACAAATTGGATTTAACTACAAAAAGAGACAAACTCTTGACCCCAAACAACAACAAACAGCTCCAACCTCTAAGAGAAGTGTCCTTGGTGTCCTGGGTGGCAGCAGGACACACATTCTGCCTCCTGCTCTTTACATTTTTAATGTAAAGAAAATAAAGTAAAAAATAAATAACAAGGAAACGTTTTAGCTGCACATCTAAGGACATATGGAATGAGGAACAGTCTCAAACATAAATTCCCCTGCACTTTAAACAAAATGACAGCCCTGAACAGAAAATTTTAACACAGTCTAATGGGATAATTCACATTTTTAGAAAGGAAAAAAAACTCAAACAAAGCCAGTGCAGATGAGAGATGACAAGAAAATAGAAGTCATCATATTGCTGAGTATTCACATTCTTCAGGAGGATTGTTTTCCAAAATGTTTTGCCCTTTTTTCAGAAAGGTTTGTGCAGTTACCTGCTGAGATTGCTGCTGTGGTGGACAGGATGTAGCCAATGCTGGAGATCTGAGCTGAGTCATAGAGCTGGGAGGCTTGAGCTAAAAACCTGCAACACAATCACAGGCAACAGCAGCTGATTGGGAAGGGTCTTTTTTTTGGAAACACCTTTCAAAAGTGATGCATACATTTAAGGAAATTCATTCTTCTTCTCACTGAACAGCAGCAAGACTGGGAATGAATAAAAAGAACAGAAGAGGAAGGTTTGTGGCTGCACTGAAATTACTGCCCCAACCTCAGGGCCAGAGTGTCCCTCATATTTTGAGAAGCCTTTTATCCCTGCTGCTACCAGCTTTTTACGTTATTGCAAGTACAAAGGGAAAAAAAAAAACCCTAAAAATAGACACATTATCAACAACACTGATCCTGCACTTTGATTTTAGCCAGTGCACAGACACTGCATTTGATTGGCCACCATTTCAGTCCTAAAATTGTTTGGGCAATACTTGAATGGTGGCATTAAACCAGCAGGCAGGCTCTCTGTGGAAAAGCAAAGACCACCCAGGCTCCTGGGACAGGTCACAGAAAAGAATGGATAATTCTCCTAAATGCTAATAGGTGTTTTTGGCATGGTAACCAGCAGCTCCTGACCCACACCCCACACAGTTCCACACAAAGACAGGAGTCCTTACGTGGCCTGGTAGATGGCTGTGGCAATCATGCACACCAACATGATGTAGAAGATGGGCGAGTCCAGCTGCAGGGTGCCCTGGATGGACACCAGGATCATCCCAGCCACGGCCTTCACTGTCACCACGGTCATGGAACCTGGGGGGGGTCACCACACTCAGCTGGGGCACCCGCAGGGGGCTGCAGACAACCCCAACACCCACAAAAACCTGACCAGACGGGGGCTGCAAACTGCCCGTTTGCCACCAGCTCTGCCTGTTTTATTCCCAGCAAACCCACCACAGCAACTGCCAATAAATCACTGAGCCCTTCCCTATCACAGTTCCCACATGTACAGAACTGGGAGCATTTACTGGTTTTCTAAGTGTTTAAAGAGTGTTGTGCAATCACATGATGGGAGGATACAAATTTCCATTTGCTTTGGTTAACAAAGCCAAGGAAGTTCCCAAAGCAAGAATCAGGGAGAGCTTCCCTTTCTCCTTCTTGGAAGTTGGGCATTAATTAAATCAATATAATCCCCTGCATGCCAGAGATGCCTCAGTTTACTGTTTAAAGATCTCACAAGTCCATATCAACTTACCCAGCAAAGCCACCAGCAGGAGAATAATGACAATGTAGTTTGCATTTCTCTCCTTGTAAAAATACAGGAGCAGACAGAAAACAATGATCTCCACAAGCTACAGAAGGGAGAAATGAGAATATCAGAGATGCAGAGCACAGGAGGTTGGCAGTAAATGAGATTCTGAGCTAATCGAACGTTACAATAGGGCAAATCAAAGGGAAATGGGGATCTCACACAATTATACACCAAATTCAGCATCATCTTGATCCCAGTTAGAGGAGATATTCAGCAGCTTCTGCAGAACAGGAAACACGGGGCACTTTTGGTGTTGGATTTATGGTAAAGTAGCAGATCAAATGGTCCTGACTGAATATTCACAGCACAGATCTCAGCCTGCTTTCTGCAGTGGGGTTCCACAGGTGATCCCTGGGCCAATGGCCAAGATTATCTTCATTGAAACACAACAGATTTCATGGGATTTTCAATGAGAGATTCGTGGCTCCAGAAAAAGTCAGTGCAGAAAAAGCCCAGATTCAGGCACCAGTAAATTTTCAGTTAAAGGTATTTAAATCCTACAGAATTCAGAGAAACAAAAGGATCTGTGCATGTGTCTGACACCTGGAAAAGCTGTCACAGGTTCATGAGTGAACACAAGGAACACTGGCAGCAAGCAGAAGGAAAAACAATGCTGGAAATGAAAGTCCCGCCCAGGAGAAACCCACCCCGCCCTCCAGGGCCCCCTCACCATGTAGAGCAGGAATGGCCAGCTCACTAAATGCCTGGTGATGTTTTCTGCTGTCATCTTCTCGTGGCTGTTGGGTCCAAATGTCACCAGCAGGTAAGTGCCAACAACTGCCAGGCCGCAGCCTACGAAGGACAGCACGTAGCGCCCTTGGGCAGGCACAGGAACAGGAGAGGACAGGGTTAATGAGGGAGTGAGGATGCATGGAATTAAGTACTTAATCACACAGGACCATCAGTGACATCGTGGGTGTACTCTTGGGTGCCCTTCCTGCCCCACTTCCAAAATATTGCAGCCACCAGAGGCAGTGGGGGTGTGGGAGCTGAGACAAAGTTGGTACCAGGTGGCATCTGCTAAATAAACAAAGCTACAGGATCTGTGTGCGGGGCTGATCCTGCCTGGCACTGCCCACAGCCCTTTGCACACTTCTGCAAACACCTCCACGTTTATGGAATTCAGCTCATTCCCTTGTGCCTGTGCTGTTGCAGAATCAGGGCTGCAGCTTCAGTCTGTTTCTAAATTCTGGGAGGTTCAGGGGATTTGGCACAAGCCAGGAAAAAAATATCCATTTGTAATAAAGAGTGGATGAGATGACACATTTCTTCCAAGAGGTGCTAATGAGACCTTGCCATCCCTGTAATAGTAATTCCTGAGGGGCCACGCTGTGTGTGATGAATTGTAAACACAGGGGAAAAATGAAAAGAAACTGTGGAACTTACTCAAAAATTCCTTGGGCTTCCATTTTTCTTTAATAAATATAATTCCTATGATTGCACTAGCTATGGAAAAAAAAAGAAAAGGAGAGAGAAACAGTGAATGATGGAGTCAGGAATCTCCCACTGGAACACACCGAGGCTCTTTCCTCCTTACCCACAACAGACACTGCACTGAGGGGCACGATCAGAGAGAGAGGAGCAAAGGCGTAGGAGGAGAACACTCCCAGTTCTCCCAGCACCAGCAGGAACAATCCACTCCACCACATCTTGGTTCTGAAGTAGGCCCGGGGGTCTTTGGAGCCTGCCAGCCTGATGTGGCTGTATTTCTAGGCAAGAAAACAGAAATAAAGCAGCTTTGTCGTGTTTGATTGTTTATTTCAATGCAGGGTGAGTATTTGCTTCAGGGCACTCACCTGGAGGTTGAGGGCAATGCTGCTGACGAGATGCCCAAAAATAGCCAGAAGTGCCCCAATCAAGTTCTCCTGCAAAAACAAAGGGAACACACAATTATTAAATCTAGCCAAGGAACTCGGAGGGGTTTGCGCACTCTGGAGGAGAGCAGACTTTTAAAACCATTCCTGAATCATGGAATAGCTTGGGTTGGAAGGGACCTTTAAAGGTCATCTGGTCCAACACCCACCTGTCCATAAAACATGTTTATCTTCCTCCCTTCCTCCTGATCTGGGGCAGTTCGGATAAGTGCTGTGGCTGTGCCCCAGACCTGTGAACTCAGGTGGAAGATAAGCTTCAACAGCCACTTTCTCCAAGAGACTTCAATTAGTTTGCAGTTTCTCAGAGAGGAGGAAGATAAGGCTCAAAACCCCCACACCATCACTCATTCCTCCCTTTGAAAAACTCCTTTACAAGGATTTTATTGCCCTGGAACTCGACAGAGAATGGATCAGGAACCTCTGCTTCCCAACTATTTTGCTCTTCTCTTCCTGTGACAGTTGCTGGCTCAGTCACTAATTCAGCCCCTGTGATGAGGCAGCCCAATTATCACAGATTTTTCGGCTGCTTTTTACGTAGATTGGTTATTCCCAAAGTCACAGGAGGCTGCTGGCAGCTCCCAGCCAGCTCCCAACCTCTCCTGCACCGGCATTCCCAGCTCAGCAACAATTCTCACGCTCTAAAGATGGAATTTGAAATAAGAAAAGGATGTAAAGCAGGCTGAGTCACAAAGGAGATGTAGAGGAATGAAGATACAAGCCTGAGGCTAAGCCAGGCCACTGAACATTTGTGTGCTCCCAAAACTGTCTAAATCTCATTAAATGTCATTAGCACTGTTCCTTCAGCCCAGTCCTTACTTGCACTGATTTGGGATAACCCAGCTCACATCCAGACGTCAATATGAATAAACGGACTAATCTTGATTTTCTCATACACAGAAGAACTTTCAGATTTCAAATTCCTAGCAGCAGAACAAAAACCTCTTTATCAGAATGCACGAAAATAAGATTCTACCAAACAGCTTCACTCAAAACCACGTGAGAGAGGTTCCCAGGACAGACAGGGAGGGTGGCAGGGGGATGTCACTGTGTGACCACAGTGCAGAGGTTTCTGGGCTGTGACAGCCTCGAGTCAACAGCACTTGGGTGCATAAGGACCCAGGACTGTGGTCTCAGAAGACTTTTTCCAGTGGAAAAAAAAGCCCTTCTTGCTGAAATCTTCTGAGCAGCTTCAGAATCAGGGATTCAGAGGGAATTTATCTGTTCCCAGCTGCAGAACAAGGAGGAATTACAGCCCCATGTCCCACCCAGCTGCAGCCTCTGCTGTGGGCTCACCCCCTGAAATTCAAACTCCTGAATGCACAGAGCAAACCAGAACCTCTGCTCTGTTACTGCTGCATGGCTTAGGCTGAAAAGGCACCTGTGAGAATCACTGCACCCAGACACCTTCACACATCCACACCTTGCCCCTGCCGCGCCCTCCTCCAGCTTCTCTGCACACACAGAATGTCCCTCTCTCACTATACACAGGATATGACACCCCAGGGCCTCCAGGAACGGCTCAGTACAAAGACAGAGCCCTTTCTGCAGAAAACAACCCCAAACCAGCATCTTTATCAGCTTATTCCAACAATCAGGGCCTTCTGGGGATGGAAGCTTCCCCGCTGGGGTGGAAAGCTGACCTTGTAAGAGAAGGAGTCTGTGTGTGGCTGCACAGAAACTGCCGCTGTGGCCAGCGGGAGCTGCTGAAGCTGCAGACTGGGGATGTTGCCTCCTTCCATTTTGGGGAGTTTTGTTTTGCTTTTCAGCCTCCTTGATGCTGGAAATTCTCTTTAAAGAAGAGACTTGGACCGTGCTGGAACCAACTTCTGGTACCGCTCCTTGCCATCCATCCTGTTCTCTTGGACACGTCCAGGGAAGCACAGAGGAGTTCTGCTGCTTCCCTCCCCCTGCCCTGAATCAGGGTGGGCACCACAGCCAGGAGGGAGGGGGGATGAGCCACTATTTCCAGCCAGTCCGTGAAGCAGCAGGGTTCTTTTCCTTCAAGGTGAATCTAAAGGAATAAAGAAATAAAAACCAAAGAATTAGATCGAATAAATCAGTGGTTCAAAACCTGCAGTGAAAGATAGGCCACAGAAACGCCCCCGGAATCAAACTCACAGCTGCACATAAAAAAGGAAAGCAGATTTTAAATGTCTTCTTAGAAAGCCTTGGACAGAAACTCACAGAGACTTTGCTTTACAAGCTCTTGTGAACTGGCTGGGCCCCAGCGGTGACACACTCGGCTGGTATTTAACAGCATCACAAAGGCTCTCAAGTCGTCCAAGCTCTGCTTTTCATTTCCCTCCTCCCTGAAGCTCCAGTTTGTTCAGGACCAGCGCTCCGTGAGTCACCCCATCCCCACGTGCTGGGCATGACAGCGCTGCCCTCTCTGAAGCAGAGGTCAGTCCAGGGGAGTCCCTGCCAGCAGTCTGGAGCCTGGATTCCTCAGAGCCCCAGTTCCTCGGAGCCAAACCCATCGGCGGTGTCTGGAAAGCACCACACGAGCTCCCTGCACCCCCAGAGAGCTCAGGGAGCAGCGGCATCACCGCTGCTCTGTCCGAAGGAGATCACGGCAGGGTGAGACGCTCCCGGAGCTCGCTCAGCCCACCCGGGATGCTGCAGGCTGAGCGTCCCCAGCCCGAGCCCCCGGACACTGCCCGCGCTCCCCTCCTGCGGCGGCGGGACCCGTCCCGCGCCGGGGCCGTGCCCGGCAGCCTCCCTCGGGCACCCTGAACCGCCGCGCTGTGCCAGCGCAGGGGCACAACAGCCATGAAAGGGCAAAATCACCCATCTGTGAGGGGACGGGGCAGCAAATCCCCCTCCCACCGGGAGCGAACCCTGCCCGGGCAGCGCAGAGCACGCAGACACCCCCGGGCCGGGACACGGGGTGATCTCATCAAACCCTCCGGTGCATCGGCNCTCCGGCTCCCGGTCGAGCCCCGCGGCCGCTTCCTGCCCGGCGCCTCCGATTGGCCGCCAGCGTTGTCAATCAAGGACAGGGCCGCAGATGAGGGCAGGGATTGGCTGTCGCGCGGAGGCGGGGTCAGGTCCAGCCTATGGGCGCAGGGCTCTGAGGGGCCGGGCGGAAGAAGCCGCGTTCCGCAGCTCGGTTGGGGCGGGACGGGGCGGCCCCGCCCCGCCCGGTGCTCTGGCGCTGCCCGGCCCAGGGCTCCAGGGACAGCCGCGGCTCCGCGCCTTCCCCCGACCAGACCTCGCTTTACCCCGGCGGGACCCGTCCCTCCCCGTGTCCGTGGCTCTCGGTGGCGCGAGCAACAGCCAGAGCCACCTTAAACCAGCCGCGGTGGCGCTGAGAGCTCGCCTGTGATTGGGCGCCTGCCGCAGCGCTCAAAGTAACAGGCACGGTGATTGGAGGAGAGCTGAGGCGGCCGTTGTCTGGGCAACCGGGTGTCGGTGTTCCCGGTGCCGCCGAGGGCCGGGGATGCGCCGGCAGGAACGGGCGGATGCAGGCCGCGCGCCTCCCTGAGCGGGGCACGGGGGCGTGCCCGGTGCTCCGCGCGCTGCCTCAGCCGCTCAGGTCCCCGCCGTTCCCAGCGTGCTCCGCGCCGCCTCCCCTGTGCGGGGCTGGGCCGTGAGGCGACGTCCGGTGGCGCCCTCCAGGGCATCACCTGGGGCGCCGCCTCAGGGCATCGCCTCAGGGCATCGCCTCATCCCTCACCTGGGCCCCTCTCGCCCCCCGAGCCATCGCCCTGAGCCCCGGGTTCAGTCAGTGGAGACAGCAAAGGCCGTGGCTGACCTGGGCCAGCTCCGGAGCCTCGGCCCTGCTGCACGTTCAGAGCTGGGTCTGAGCTCAGAGACGAAATCCCGGCTCTACCGGGAGTCGTGACACGGAACGTGTGGGCTGGGACGGGATCCCTGCCTTTCCAGCTCAGGGATGCTGTGGAGCGCGAGGTACCTCCAGCAGAAAAGCAGCACTCGGTGCCGTGTCCCAAAAATAAACAGCACTTACCACAGTGAGCGCAGAGCTGGAGGCTGAAAACCTCGGCCACGCCAAGGTTTGTCACACAAAGCACAGCCAGGGTTCGTTACTGGAGCAAATCAAGGGATATCCAGAACTATTTATAGGCACAGTGGGTTAGAGATGTTCCAGGTCCAAAATTCCCCCTTTTGGGGACACACCAGCACAAGGGAATAAGAAATGCCATCAAACAAAACATTCATCAACAGCACTGCTTCCAAGGGGTTTTTTAAATAAAACACGGAAATGAAATGCAGGAGCGAATGCTGATTTCCTGATGGGAATACTGCATTAATGCTGGATTTGCCTTTATCTTACACATCCTGTTTCAAACGAAAGCTGCTGTTGTGTTCACAGGTTTCCTGCACCTCCATATTCAGTGTTACTATCTTTGGCTGTTCTTTTTGGGTTTCAAGATTTCCTTCAGTCCTTATAAACACCACAGGAAAGGGATCTCAAACTGGGGGGAAAAAAAAATATTTAAGTTGCAATCAAAGGGATTTCAGTGTAACCAAGTGAGTAATAAAAATGTTTGAAGATTATGAGTGGTTTGGTTTTTTGGTTTTTTTTTTTTGCCACTGATAATGATCCTGTTCTGCGACAAGAATAGCAACCAAGTTTAGCTCAAGGTCATTAAATTAACTTTGTAATCACAACTGATAAGAAAATGAGGAATGGTAATGCGGTATTCATGGTTTAAGCCTGGAAACGACTCCGGATACGTCACCTCATTTGTGCCACCTCCCCGTCTCCCACCCACCAGCTCCAGCCCTGTTTTTCCCAAGTTTTTGAGCCCTCCAGGACGCACACGTTGCATTTCTTCAGGCGCACATCCAGAGCACCCGGTGGAGTTAATCCTTGTGCAGGGACAGCACCAGGTGACCCCTCTCTCCGCCTCCTGCCGCCCTTCCCGCTGATCTCTGATTTTCGGGAATGACACCCTCCTTCCACCAGCAGAGGGAAGCAGAAAGATGCGTTCAACCCGCAGCGATTTCCCGGCCGCGTTCCTTTTCAAGCCCAGCCGACGCTCGCAGGTGCCAAGGGCCTCCTGGGCTCTCTGGATCCACCTTGCCAGCTGCTTCCTCAGCTGGGGGAAGGAGGATGCCCTTCCACAGCCTCCTGCTGTCTGGGGACTACGTGGTAACCCCAGAACTCCCAAAGTTACGTACATGAAGGATTTCTGAAACTCAGTGCCGGCTATGTAAAGTAGGGAAATCAAGGAAGTGTTTGGCATCTTCCCCTCTTTCTTCTCCTGCCTTTGGCATCTTCTCTTTCTTCTCCTTCCTTTGATCTCTTGCTCCTTGCTTGTCTCTCCCATCTCAGTGATATCAGGAGTGCATTATCTCAGGGTTGAATAACAGCAATCAAGGACGTAAAGGACGAAAAAAGATGAGGGGAAAATGATCAAGGTGGAGAAGTTGCTTAAAGACTTTCTGTAGGCGCCGTGAGTCTGCCTGGTCAGCTTCCAGCAGTGCCAGCTGACCTGATGCTGAGCTGTGACTAAAGCAGAGCGGGCAGAGTCTGCAGGGAGCTTCACAAAGCACTCCCTTCCCTTTGAGAATTTCCTGCTTGAAGGGCAGAGTGGGCAGGAGGCCAAACCACAAACTACACAAGGGCTTGGCTGCTTCTCTCCGAGGCTTCTCCCCGGAGAAGAGTTCCTGCAGCAGGTCAGGAGGGGAAGCACTGGACCCATCTACACCAGACCTTTTGGGGGCTGCTGACTTGGTTTCCTCCACCTGAAGCACCTGGCTGTGTCCTCCTCAGCCATTCTGGAGCACATTCCTGGAGCAGGGTAGTCAGGGATAAATGCCAGGATGTGAAGTTACCCACTTGTAATTTAGGCAGTGGAAAGAGCTTATTTGCTTCTCAGTGCCTGACCTAGAACACCCAGCAGGCGACTCGACCCACTTGTGTCACGCTGCCAGTTCACCCCTGCCTGCACGTCCCTGCAGGACCCAGGCCACCAGGGCTGGGAGCTGCTGCTGCTGCATTTCCCTCACAGCATCACCCAAACACAATTCCAGGGACTCTGAGGGCACTCTGAGGCGTGCAGGAGCTAAATCTCCAAGGGTGTGGAGGTGCCTCATCTCCAGTTACCCTCAGCAGCACCGAGGTGATGATGGATGTGCCAAACCCGGGGTGGGAGAAAGGCTCTGGAGCCTTTCCCTGGCACGTGCTGTCCTGGAGGTGCTCACCAGGAACGTGCTGCCCGAGCAGGAGCTGCCCTTGCTGGGGCAGAGATGGCATCCAGCCCTCTGCCAAGCCTGGCAACACCAGGGCAGGAGGAGCTTGCGGATGCAGTTTTTTATCAGCTGCTCTGGAAACCTGCTGCAATTTTAATAATCAGCTCCAGCAGAATTGGGCAGGTCCTGCTTCCCTCAGCACAACCCTGCTGGCCACAGAGCACAGGCTGGATAACCTCAAGCACATGGCAGGGCCACGTGGAGATGGACCCTGTGGCCAGGGCAGTGCAGGGTCTGTTCTGGTTCTGGTTCTGGTTGTTGATAAGGAATAGCTGGCTCAGGATCCCTGCTCCCTGCGGATGAGCCCTCAGACCACGTCTCCAGAAATCTCCTGTAATTTTGGAACAGCCCAAGTCAGAGGAGTTCTGCTGAAATTCACAGAGTTGCATCACACACCTCAAATTTTGGTCTGTCCTGAAGTGTTTTCCTACAAAGAAAAATAAGTGGAAAAGATTATTTGTGCTCAGCTGCTTGATAACTCAGGGGCATTTTCACAGGAAAGGGTGAATCCACCATGATTGTGTGTGCACACGAGAACTGGGGACTGATTCCCTGGGGTCTGATTCCTTGGGGTCTGATTCCTTGGGGTCTGATTCCCTGGGGTCTGATTCCTTGGGGTCTAGTTCTTTGGGAGCAAAGCTCTCGCAGTTTTCTGGAGGTGGCCCATATTTGGGGTTTGTTATTTTTAGCACCATAGTAGCACCATTGCACTTGTCTGTGCACGCAGCCAGGAACAGCTCAGCTGAGGGAGGAAAACGGAGCAGGAAGAGTTCCCCGTGATCTCACTGCAAATCAGCACCGTCTGCAGCAGCCAGCGCTGCCTTCCCACTCCCAGCCACTCTTCCCTTCAGTCTTTTGCAAGGCCGAGCAGAGCAGGAGCCTCCATCCCTCTCCCAGCCATTCCTGGTTGTTCCTTGAGGGCTTTGAGTCCTCCCAGGGTTGCTGCTACTGTGGCCAAGCACAGGTTCCATCTGGATGGAGTTTTTAATCAACCTTGGCTCATCCATTCCCCTTCTTTGAGGCTGGCATCTTCCCTGCTCCTTCTTGCTCCTGCCAAACACAGTTAAATCCCCTCATCCTCGTGTCTTCCTGTGATTGGAATAATGCCCCAACTGCTTCATTATCTCCTCTCAACTGCCCATTGCCTTGTTCTTCAGCCCCAGGCCTTTCCTTGTTCTCTTTCCCTCCTGTGCCATTTCGGGGAGGAGACATCTGATCACTCTGAAGTCCCCAGAACAGGAACCAAGGCACCCCCAGGGTATTTTCCATTGGTAACTGGCAGACAAGACAATTAATGAAGTTCACCCAATGTTCTTAAAGATCAGGAACTTCAGCTCTTCCCATCCTACACACTGGAATAATTTCACATTTGTGTTAGTACAAAGATGTTTCTTTTATCTTCTATGGTCCCAGACCTTCCAATTCCCACTGTTTTTTTCTTTCTGGGGTTGGCAGAAGTAGGACATGAAGGGCATTCAGCCCTTCTTGGGACCACATCTGAAAAACTGGAGGGATCACATACAACACAGGCAGGGCTGGATTTATTTGGCTCTATAAATAGAATCCTGCCCAGTCCTCTTTTTGAAAAGCCCAGGAAAAGAAGAGAGGCAGGAAAGGTGTGGTACTGCAAATAAAGCATTCTGCCCACATGCTGCATTAATTAGGCCCAGCTCAGAAGTTACAGGTGAGATTGTAGATGTGCTGTGGCTCCCAGTCTATACAAATTGCTCTGGAGACAGCAGAGAAATTTGATCTTCCTCATCCCCAGAATCACTCAGCTTTCCATGCAACAGGAGGCTTGCATTAAAGGATTAAAATTTTGAAACTCTGAAGGCACCTACCTTGATGCACAGTTAAAATTAAAGCATGAAATCCGTGTGACTTGGAAAGCAATACAAGAAATACAATAATACCATCACTGGTGGTGCTGGAATAGTGGGTTTGGTTCTGGCCACCCTGACTCTAAAAAAGGCACTGGCAGGTCACACCTGGTGGCACTGGCTGGGCTCAGGGGGAGCAGGGTCACTCCTGGTGGCACTGCTGGGGAGCTGTGCCAGTTCCTCCAGCTCAGCACCTGCCTTCAGGTTCAGTTCCTCAAGTCCTGCTGATTCACCCTTGTGCAAGTCACTTAACTGTTCTGTGCCTGCTGCCCAGCCCTGCAGGGTGCCCAGGCTGCAGCAGGGTGTTGTAAGCCTTTATCCACAGGAATTCAGGGTGTTTTGAGATGTGGCAGCTGTTAACAGAGCACCGAGTGTCATTACCCATTATCAGATGGTTTATAATAACATACACACACCTCCTGGGCTGCTTTGTCACTTCTGCGGTGTCTTGCTGTAGCTGTGATTGCTTTAGGATTGTTTCGTTATTTCTAGAGAGAGTTTTTGAGCTTTTCCCCAATTTTGAGCCATTCCCCAGTGAGTTGTCCCCTCTCAGATGCTCCTAGAGCAGCCCCATCCCTGTGCTGAGGCTGACTCCAGAATATGTGATGACTTTGCAGAGCTGCCTAACGCAGAGTGAAGACACAACTTAATCAGCTTAATAAGGTGCCACTCATCAGCTGAGACACCCTAACTGGCTGCATGCACGTTCCTGAAGCAATTCATGCTTTTATAGTCCCCTGACGCTGTTTAACCATCAGCAAAGGTGTTTCCCTCCCAATTTGGGTGTGCAAAGAGCACACAGAGAGGTCGTGGGGCTCAGCTGCCACGATCCTGCTCCCTCAGAGCCCCTCCGCTGGGACTCTGAACTCTCCTGCAGTGACTCAGGCTGGGCACCTGCCCCAGCATGTTCTGTGTTGATTAAACTGGTTTGCAGGCCATAATTATTTTCTCTATCATGGTATAATGGCTCCGCATCGTATTAATTTTAACATTGTAAGAATTTGCTTCTGGGAACGGCCTTCTTGAATTAATCACTGACTCATGATTTACTGGGGGAGATAATATCTAACCTACAAGAGGCAGAACAGGAAACTATCTATTTAAAAGATGGCAGTGGCTGATAATTTATGACTGTAGACAAAGAGACATCTCAGAAGAAGAAGGTGGACAGATCCTGCAGTTTTCGTGGTCACTGCTCTCACTCAGCAAAAAAGGAACTTTTGTGTAGTCACTGGAGGATCTGGTTTTTTAGTGACAGATTAAAATTGAGGGGAAGAAAAAGTAGTGAGAAACAAGGAAAGTGTCCAAGCAGTCCTCAAAGCCATCCTCAGCTCTGGGACCAAACCCTGTGTTACAACAAAGGCAGTTCAACACCTCAGCATTTCACCAGCTTGCCATAGGAAACACAAGGGAAAAAAAGACAGGGAAAAAGCATCATCTTTTTGTGTTAGACTCTGTAATGCAGGGGTTTTCTTGCTCCGTCTCCTCTCCAGCTTGAACTGGACACTCCCACATCACCGAGTGAGCCTTGCCCATCAGATGTTTCCTCTCATTACAGCCCAGTAGAAAAGTCAGTTTGAGCAGTCAGCAATAAAAGCTTTAAATCGCAGAGGCTGTTGCAGGAGGTAAAGCTGCATCCTGGCAATCTGAAGGATTTGTCCCCATGTCACTGTGATCTATTCTGTGATTTGGGGTAACTCACATAACCCTTGGCACCACAGATTCCTGACTGCCAGGACAGCAATTCCCACCTGGAATCCTGGGGCCTGAACAAAATCAGCCACATAGAGGTGATGGAGGGTTCTGGACACAGCAGTCACACACAGAGACATTTCCTGCCAGAGGTTCAAGTCCTGGGCAGTCACAGAGAGCCCTTCCTGCCCTCAGGAAGCTCTCCCAGATTTTGGTGCGAGTGCTGCTGGCAGCTGCAGCCGCTCACAGGGAGACAACTGGGTTTGAAATGTGGGTTTGCCTTTGTTGGTCATCACCCACAGGTAAAGGCAATTCAAAGGCATTGCCAAGCACTTTTTCCTTCTGAAACTCACCATTTCTGCAAGCAAAGCAATACCAGTGCTGCCCAGACAGTGTTTATGGCCCAAACCACAGGAGGATTTAATTTGGAAAAATTTGGGAAATGGCTTTCTCCGTGAGCCTGGAGCTGGGAGGGAGGATGGTGCTGCTGACTTTGGCTCTGCTCCTCTGAGGAGCACCTTCACACACAAATCCAGAGCTTCTTAGGGCACGCTGGATTGAAGTGTCACAGGACACTCCCATGAGCTCTGGGAAGGTCCCCTTGAACCTCTGCTGGGAGAACCATCCAGAAACCACCCTGGGAGTTTGGAGTAGCTGTAAGGAATCACCAGAACACCCCACAACAGTGGAAATGCCAGAGGCTTCAGGAGAAGCCACACTGGTGCGTAATGTACCAAACTCCAAAAGATCTCCTGGCCCTTTGCCTGCTGAGGGTGAGACCTGGAGTGAGGGCACGGAGTTTATCTGACAGCTGACACCAGCTGGGAGCTCTCCTGTTTGTCCTAAAGGTGCTTTTGTTCCAGTGCTCAGGACTGAGTTCAGTGTTGCCTTATCATCGTCCCTGGAAGTCAGCTCTGCCCAGCACTTTTCCAGTCCAGCAGCAGCTTCCCCACACGGTCCTGTCACACCAGTTCTTTTCCTTTCTCACATTCCCTGCTGGATGCACTCTCCTTCCCCAGTGCCTGGGCTGGCATTTACATCCCTTTCCTGTTTGTCTTGCAGGTCATCCCGACATGGATTCCCTCACCAAGGGAATAACATCTTCCTTCCAGTCAAAGGCCTCCTGCCTAACAAGGAACTACGGATTTACTCCAGATTTACTCCAGAGTCTGCAGCCTCAGCCACACGAACCTACCAGGGAAGCAAAGAAAGCTCCTTCCATGTGAGTGCAGCCTGGAAGACACCCCACTTCCATGGAATCTATGAAAATCCGTCACAGGAGGGTGATCCCAGAGTGTCCCACTGCGTCCTGGTCCCAAGGGGATGGCTGTTGTCCCCTGGAAGTGGCTCGGAGGTGGCAGTGCCTGGAAGGGCAGTGTGGGCTGGGAACAGCCTGGAGCAGTGGATCAGGGGCCCTTTATCAGCTGATCTCCCTGACATTTACAAACAGTAATTAAACCCTGCACCACCCTGGGATGTGGGGGCCACTTCTTATCCCCATTGTATGGAGCAAGAAGCCAGAGCACACCTGACCTGGAAAAGGATTCCTCATACCCCAGCAGAGCCTTTAGTCTGGGCTGGTTGTGTGCCTGAACTCACCCCAGAGGAGCACTGAGGGCAGAGACCCAAATCTGGGGAGCCCTGGGCACGAGTGGTGAGGGACACTCCTGTCTGCACAGCATCCCAAGGCAGCTGATGGATAAAACCCGGCCATTTCCTCAGCCCCTGCTGGGGCTGGGAATGAGAGCTGCAGAGAGGCTTCTAAAAGTGCTTCCTTCAAGCCAGAACTGCCATTCCCAGGTATTCCATCCTGCCACCATTTCAAAGGGATGAAAAGGCAGGAACAGAAACTCCCTTCTCCCAAGGCCTCCCACCCCTTGGGATCCTTATGGGAAGACAAATAAATCCATCAGCAGATCGTTCAAGAACATTTATTGTCACCACGCAGTGACGTTGCCTGCCTGAGATTAAGATCATCAATAAATTCCTGACCGTGGAAAAGAATGAGCCCATGAGAAAGCCCAGGGCTCTCCTTGCCCAACAGGGAGATCTTTACTACATCTCTCAGCAGCTGGATCTTGTGTCAGGGCTTTGGGGAAAAGTAAGCTGGGAGGGAAGCAATGCCAGGAGGGATTTGATAAGGACAGAGGGCTGGAGGAAAGGGCAAATTAAATATGAGGAGGGAAGATCCCCAGCCTGCGTTATCAGAAAACACACAAACACTCCACACCCAGCGGCTGGGCTGAGAGCCTGCTCCCTCTGCTGCTCCGGGCGGTGGGACAGAGCAGGAGGGACTCCCAGCCAGAGTCCTTCGGCATCGCTGTCCTGTTCCAGCACTGTCTGGAGAGGGGAGCAGCCAGGTTTCTGCACGGCTGGACCATGGCAAATCCATGTATTTTACAATAAACATCACAGGTTGTCCATTCCATTTCCCAAAGCTCTTAATTTCCCAAAGATTTGGGCTTAGAAGGATTGAGCATCACCCTGAGGGCCACACAGCAGCTCTGGAGTCCTCACTGCCAGCTCCTTGCCCAGCTTGGCTGTTTCATATTTTACAATATTATTTTTAAAGGTAAGGTTGAAAAAATAAAAGCATGTTTGCAGTGTAAAGGCCATTAAAGCATCACTGACTGTCAGGGCTTTGGACAAACAGGTTCTGTGAGTTCTGTGTGTGTGTAAAACTCACATCACTCTGGCTGCTGGTACAACACATTCCAGCTGCAGAATTCCTCTCTGATGGGAAAAGGGGAGCAGGGTGGGGGCACAGAGCAGCATCAGAACCCCCAGCACCCCTTTGCTCTGGCTTCACCAGAGCCTTCCTCGCCTAAAGCTGAGTGAAATGAGAGAAGAAACGCATCCTGTGGCTTGGAATCAGGAAATGCCTGGGGAAGCAGGAGGAGGGACCCACCCTGAGAGAGGAATGGGTTAAACAGAGCACCCTGGCTGAGGGGACGGGCAGCGCGGAGCAGTGGGCAGCTGCAGAGCTGCGCGCTGACCCTGACGCCAGCGCTGGTGAGACAGGGGCAGATGCAGCCCCAAACCCATCTCTGATGCAGTTCTTCCCTGCCTGGATGCCGAGCTCAGCCCAGGGAGGAGGCAGAGCCCGGCTCGTCCAGGGCGGAGCTGTGGGATCCTGTGGGATCCCTCAGTGCCCGTTGGCTCAGTGTTGCTAGGCACAAGTAATGTGACTTTTTCAGTTAGTCACACTCATTTCTTGCCCTGTTTATCCGTTCTGAGATCCCCAGGTCCTACTGAAGGGCTGGGAGAGCGGACAGGAGCAGTTCCTGCTGTTATTCCCAGCGTTTGAACTCACCCAGCTGCAGATTTTGTGCCAGCCACAGACACTGAGGGGACACCCTGGTGACATTGGTCTGTCCTGAGCCCCTGTGGCAGCACAAAGGGGGAAATGGGCTTTTCTGGAGCCACATGCAGCTGCTATCCCAGCCTGGCAGCTCCCTGCACCAAGGTGCCAGCTCCTAGCTCCCAGGGCAGCGCCTGACTCAGCTGGGATCCCCTGCCAGCAAATCCTGGCTCGCTTAAAGAGCACAGCCAGGCCGGGGTGCTCAGGCTGGACAGCAGGCCCACAACGGCTACAAATCAAATAAAGAGGAAGGGGATGGAAAGAAATACCTTCTGCAGGTTGAGGAGAAATCCCCCTTTCATTTTCATCAGTCTTTTGTGCCAAGTGGATCAGAAACCCTGCAATGCCACCTCAGTGCACGAGCACACAGAGCTGCTCTGGGCTGTGCCCCAAAGAACAGAGCTCCAGGGAGGCAGAATCCCGGTTCAGTCACTCGGGGGCTGACACAGAGCAGCAGCTTTACCAAAGGCTGGTTATTCAGCAGTTCGTGCCTGGGCTGCCTCAGAGCTGGGGCTCAGCATTCCCGGGACTCCCAGTGAAAAGCACAACCACGACAGCCCTCGGCTCACCGAGGCGAATCCCCGGGCTGCGCGCTCTGACTGTGAGCACTGAGCTCTGATTCTGGGGCCGCTTTCCAGCTGATGATTCCAGGACATTCCCACAGGGCTGGGGGTTCTGGTGCCCACCTCACCCAGAAATTTAATGCTCTAAATCCAAGGCGCTGCCTGGGGAGGTAAGTGAGAGCTGGGGGAACCCTCGGCAGCTTTATTAAAGCTTTGCACACTTATAAACAGATGCAGGCAGGGTTTGATTTCCCTGACTTTAATCCTCTCCTCCTGTGCCCAGCACAGCACCGGGGCACCTCCGGACACGGTGCGTGGGTGTCCTAACAAAACACAGGAAGCTGTTTTTCCCTTCACGGCCCTGCAGAGCCACACCACACACCGAGCTCCTCAGCTGCCTGCCTGATGATGCAAGGAGTGAATAAGCACGAATAAAGACACAGAAACTGGGTGTTGTTTGTAGAAGTGAGGAGCAGAGCCCTCCACCCAGCGCTGGGGATACCAGAGCTCTTGCACAACCCAGCTCTCCGCCTGCTGCTCCTCTTTTTCGTGCATCTCTGTCTCTGTGGGCACTTTTTCACCAGGAGCACTCGGGGAGTTTTCCTTCCTCCTCAGCTGGGGGAGGAAGCAGCTCCCGGCCTGGGAGCAGCAGAGCTGGGATGCCAGAGTGGGAGTCCTGCGTCAGGATTTCCCTCAGACTCTGCACACAATGAGCAGGCCTATGCTGGCCTGCCAGGGCTGCCTCACTGCCTGCTAATTAGTGCTGCTCGGTTCTGTGAATTGGAAGATGATCATTAGCTAAAATCGGTTTGAAAGCTTCCAGTTTTGTAGATGCTGAGTAATTAGAACATCCAATGGGCTCCTCTGGGTTTTCATCTGAGAACTCCCAGTGCTGGAGGCCGGGGAGTGACCCCGCAGAGGCGTCTGTCCTGACCGGGGTAGGGGTAAGGGAGAAGGGCAGGGGGCAGATCCTGCTGGCTCAGGGATGGGCAGTGGGGTCTGTCACACCCCCTGTGCTCAGCACGAGTCCAGACACCCCCTCTGCCACCCCCTCTGCCACCCCCAGCTCCCAGAGCCGCTCAGGTGAGCGTTTCTGAGCGCGGAGCAGGGTCCGGGCAGCTCCCGAGGGAGCCCTTTGCAAAACACTCGGTGCTTTCACACGACCTTTGGTGCTCCGGGTGAAAATCGCCTTCATCGCTCCTATCTCAATCTTCAAAAGGAGCTGGTGGGCTCCGGGCAAGGAGTCAGGAATGCTCTCACATATTTGGGAGCTCTGCTTTACGCAACCTCCCAGCAACTCGCCTTGGCTGGAAGGGATGAGCGATACTGAGCCAGTCAGCAAAACACCCACCTCTCCGGGCAGGGCTGGGGACTCTGCCCCGGCAGCGTTTCCCTGCACGCAGCAGGCACCGGGACTTCAACCCCGGCAAAGCCGGGACTGCCCAAACCCGCACAGAAAAAGCTCCCGGTCCTCTGCCTCCGTCCCACCCCCGCAGCGGGGAGCCGTTCACACGGCGCGCTCAGGGAGCTGCGGCCGGGGTGGGTCTCGCCCTGCAAAACCCAGGATGGGTTTGTGGGACATGGAACACCCTAAAATCCAGCAAAATTCATCTTTGTTCTGCTGGGAACATAAAGTTACAACTGAGATGGCTTTTGCTGTAAATTAGGAGTAGTGCTGCTGGAGTCACGAGTTAGGCTGGAGTAACTGAGGCTCAGCTGGTAACACTGCGTTAACCCCAAAATCAGACTTTCAGAGCAACTCATTGAGGGGTGAGAGTCCCCAGAACCGCCCAGCTCTGCGCACACAACACCCCGGGGCTGCCTGCAGCCCTCCCCCTCCGTCCTGCACAGCGGAGCCAGCTGTCCCCATGGCCAGGGCTCCCCCAGGGCAGCGGCACAGGGACACCTCTGTCCCTGCCTTCTGCTTGTCCCCAAGGCCGGGCAGGACAGGGGCACCCTGGCCAGGAGGAGCCCTGGAGCCAGTCCTGCCACGGAGCTGTCCCGGAGCAGGGTCCCCACATCCCCTGGCACAGCAGGGGACAGGCGACCTGCAGCTTTCAGCTGGTGACACAGCACTGGGGGACTCCTGGTGGGACTGGTTTTAACTGGAGCTGAAATTCTGCTGTAGGAGGACTCACAGAATCAACACTGAATCAGAGCCATCCTGCTGAAGAAGGAGTTTGTGATCTGAAGGAGTGCTGGAGAGATCCCAAAGGCTGATAAACCTTCAGCTTATCTGCGCTCCATCTTAGAGGCCATCCTCAAACAACACCGAAGTAATCCAAAACTCACCAAGCTGACACATTTCAACATTCCCAAATCCTCTTCCCAGGGCTCTTTCTTCCCCACTCACAGGCCTCAGGTGCATCTTTAACATGGCCAGGAAAAGCAGAGGTTGAAGAAGAGGGAGGAGGAAAGGCCTTGGTTTTCACTGGTCAGAGGATTAATTAGAAAATACAGGGCTCCCCTTGGCATTTGATGACCTAAATGAGAAGCAGCTTCAGGCAGTTTAGCACAGGGTGGAAGGAGTTTGAATATTCCGTGTGGGACACAGGAGGAGGGACAGAGGGAGAGGCAGAGCTGCTCCTGTGAGCAGAAGTCAAACTGGGCATTCCCTTTTCACTTGTTTAAAATGTCCCCAAATCTGTGTGACAAAATGCCTCCACCAGAGGGCTGTGCCTGGAACTGCTCGGGGGCCCTGGCCTGCGGTGCTGTCACACCTGGTGACACTGCTGGACACGGTGGCTGCAGATGGGACAGACCTTGGCCAAAACCGTCCTCGAGTCCGTTTGGTGCCTCTGGGGTCACCTCCCTGCCCTGGCTCCTGGCCAGCCCGTCCCAACTCCACCTCCAGAGCTGGGGGAAACGGTTCATTTTCAGTCCTTGAGCCTTTATTACTACGGAATATCCAAAACAACACAACCAACAACACAGTTACAAAAGGAGTTCACGGGGAAATGTGAAGCAGCCTGTGTTTGAAATGCTCTGTGTCACCATACTGAGTCCAGTATAAAACAATGCAGATTTATACACAAATAAAATACAAAAGGAACAACACAGAAATGTATAAACAAGGGTTGTGGAGGCCTCCGTGGTATTTACAGTCAGAGACGCGGCAGGGGAGGGGTGTTCAGCAGGCAGTGTCCGTTCAACAGGAGCTGTGACTGAGCTGGGAGAGTCTCAGTGCCACAGAGGAGCTCGGAGCTGGGCTCGGCCCTGCTGGGAAAGCTCTGCAGGGCCTGTGGAGAGGCCAAGGCCTGGGCTGGCATCAGTCACTGCCAGGGCCACCAGCTCTGCTCTCTGCCCAGGCCCGGCAGTGGCACTCCGTGTGCCCAGCTCTGAAACAGCAGCTCAGGCCTGGCACCAGAAGGGAATAAAATAAAAAAAAAAAAAATAATAATAATAATAAAGTCAAGCCAAGCCAAGTTCCACGTTCACAGGATGATCTCTCAGCAGTCTGTGGCCCGGCCCCGGAGCCGTGGGGGTTCAAGTCAAGGCAACGAGAGGGGGCACGGGGCTGAGTTCTGTGGGGTCACACGTGCCAGCTTGGAGAGAAGTCCCAGAAGTGCTGCCTGCAGCTCTTTAGAGCTCCTTGAGGATGATCTGGAACTTGTTCTCTGCCTCTACCACGTCCAGGAGAAAGGCCATGTGGTTGCTGTAGTGCTGGATGATGTTGTTGTCCATGTTCACCAGGATCCTGTGGGAGAGGGAGAACGGCTGGGTCAGGTGAAAGCAGTTCACCTTCCGCAGCCTGGGGGGCTCAACCACCGTTCAGTAATTAATTAATTAAAGCCATGGCACAACACAAGAGAAGATCCAGGCGAGCTGCGGATCATCATCTTCCCTGACCTGGAATCAGTTCCATGGAGACAGGAGGAAAAGGAAGCATTTCAAGGGTTCTGGTTCAGTGCCAGACAAGAGCCCCTCGTTATTGTAACAGGAATAACGGGGCCTGGCATCACCCCGGGGGCTCCCGTGAATCCCTGTGAAACTGGAACTGTTTGGAGCACACAAAGAACAAATTCTCTCTCTCTCTCTGCAGGAAGCAGATCCCCTCCAGGTTCCCACCGGGGTCATTAACGGGGCAGGAGCGTTAATTGTGCAATGCTCCTCAAGCCAGGATTAAAAACAACGAGAAGAAAAGCCAAGCACCTGACAAATCCAGGAGTTCAAGAGGCACAACCACGGTGCCCCTGGTGTCCCCTGGGGGTCAGGGCAGCCAGGGTGGGGTGCAGGGACCGGCACAGCCCCGGCACAGCTGCCCAGATTTCCCAGGGGGAGGCGGCAGCTCTGCCCTCGCGCTGGGCTCTTGTGGTGAGAGCTGTGCCCAGGGCTCAGGGCTGAGCTGCCTTTCCGCAGCACAGAACAGTCACCAACGCTGGCGGCTCTGTCATGGCACAGTCAGGAGTTCCAGGGGCACGCTGGGACCCGGGGGCTGCCGTGGCCGGGGGCTGCCGTGGCCGGGGGCTGCCCGCTGGATCGGAATCTTCCCAGCTGCATCCCACCCCCAGCACCACCCCCACGCCCTGGGTCCCAGCTCTGGCCCCCAGCGGGTGCCCCACAGAGACTCTGTGGGTACCCAAAGGCTTCACCAGCAGAGCTGATCCCTTCATCTCCGGCTGTCTCGAGCAGGGAGCCAGAGAAGCCACCTGTGCCTGCTGTGCCGTGCCCCCGTCTGATTTCTCAACCACAAACGATCCCAGCGATGTTGATCAGGAACCTGAGCCCTGGATTGTTTCTCCAGACCAAACCTCACCGAGATCCAAAATTGCTCATTATTGCTCCTGAGTCACCCTGGGACCGAGTTCATCTGCTGAGCTCATCCCTGTGGAAGGGCCATGGCTGGGGCAGGTCCTGCCCTGCTGCCAGGCCGGGCAGTCCCCCTGAGCCCCACTGCCTCACACCAGGTGAAGATCTGCCCCTCAAGCTGTAATTACCAGGAGAAGATTGTTTAGGGTGGAGCAACAGGATAAAATTATTGAAAATTAAATCTGGGGGAGCAGGGAGCTGGGCCTGACCCTGCCACCAGCCAGAGTGGAGGTATCTCCAATCTCCCCACGCTGCAGAAGTAGCTGCTGGCATAGGTCACGTCCAGCCTTCATTAAAACAGGTGTCAAAATTATTTATTTAATCTAATCTCCAGGCGTGGCCTTTCCTTTTCATGAGACGCCTCTTTGCTCCTGTGCTTTGGGAAGAGCTGGAGGGACACCTGCCTGGTCTCCCCCCCAGTCACCACCAGACACTCGCTGCTTATCACGCCAAGGCATGAACCAAACCGAGGCCAAACCGAGGCCAAACCGAGTCGAGGCGGCCTCTCCCCTGCAGGCAGCAGTGCTGGTCTTTTCCTCTGGGGAGAAAATTCCCATTTCTGGGGCTAACAGAGGAGCAGCATCTGACAGGACAGAGGGCCCTGAGCTCAGCAACAGGTGAAGAACTCCTGGCAAATTCAGATACTCACTATGGCCCATCCCTCATCCTGAGCCAGGGACATTCCAGCATTTTTTGGAGAAGCAAACACTGATCCCTCTCTGATAAGTTCTCCATAACCTCAGGCTTTTAGACTGAGACACAAAGGATCACCATTAAACTCCCCAAACAATTCCTCCTTCACCCAACTTCCTTTCCTTGGGAGACTTTACCCTCCAAACAAATATAATACAAACGAGCATTATCCCAAATCTTTAAAGCCCAGAAAGATCTGAGTTTTATATGCTCCAAATAGCAGAGCCTGACGTGGCTTTACCTTTTATTATCTTGTTAAAATGCTCTTGAGCCAATGGCAGGGGCTGGAGAGGACAGGTTTGGAGGCACAGCATAAAAGCAGATGAGAGATTAGCTTACCCTCTTTTGCACTTTTTGTAGACTTTATAAATGCTTTCTTCAGGAAGCCCATATTTTTCTGAAATCTGTGAGAGAAAACATGGCAAATCTTTGTACTTGTAAAGTGAAATTCCCATGATAAAAATCAAAGATAACAGCGAGCCCAGATGTTCATCAGTGCAAGATTCCCCCTCAGTTTTACACCAGAGAACAAAACCATGACCTGAACATTCTCCTGGGCAGGCTCAGTTTTGGTCTCAGGGTGGCAGGAGTTTTGTGGGTTTTTGCCAAGCGTTTTCCATAAAGGTTTTTGATTCTCTGTGGTGAGGGATGGGGGAAGGAGAAGATGGCAAAGAATGCTCTGTGCTGACATTTTTCAAACTCCCTATTTTTAAAAGTTTGTAAAACCAACAGAGCTTGAAGTGCAGCCATAAAGGCACCCCAGATCTGGGAGGTTTATTGTTTGTTTCCTTCCCAGCAGTCTCCAGAGAGGGCTGGGTTATCAGAGATGCTGCTGATAACCACGACAGAAATATGTCCATGTGCTCCTCAAACACAGCCAGGGAGTTCCAGCACGAGGCCAGGGAGGGTTTCAGATCCCACATCCCCAGCCTGGAGAATGGAAAAGGTGTTTGACAGTGGAAAGTATGAATGTGCTGTCACAGGAGGAGACTTCCATGAGGATCTGGACGGGGCAGGAGGTGTGATCCTCCCCCTGCAGCACCACCGCTGCCATGCCAGGAGCTGCTGGGAGAACTCAGCTCCCGCTCCCACTTTCCATTTCCATTCCCAAGGGAGAGCAGGCAGGAGAGACGAGCAGCCCATACCCATCTTCCCGTTCACCAACCCCGTTCCCCTTTATGTGCAGTTGGTTCATTCCCCAGGGGATTTGGGGACGCTTACAGCTGTCCTGAGGCCCTGCAGATCCGGGGTCTTCAGCATGAGAGCATCAAACACCTCCTCGGACTCCCTGCGCACGTAGAGCAGCACTGCAAGGGAACGGGGCAGCCGGGTCAGGATCCTTCCCAGGGCTCCCAGAGCCGTGGGGCCTCAGGCTCTGGGATCCCTCATGGGATTCGGGATCCCGGGGGTTACCTCTCTGCGGATCTTCGTCCTTGCTTTGCTTTGGAGGGATCGTGTCGAACTCGTCGGTGAAGGAGGCTCCGCTCCGCTTCAGGGGCAGCCTGGGCCGAGGGGACACGACACTCTCAGGAGGGCAGAACAGCCAAAGCAAACAAAACAACTCCAGCTGCTGAACTTGTGACTGAACAACCAGTTACTGCAACAACCATGCAGCAATTAAGTATTGGTTTGTAATCACGGCAGCAGAGCTGTAACGTCCTGCCTAAAGCACACGGGGAGCTCAGGGAGGCCTCGCAGAAGGTTTGGGGTCACACCAAACCCAAACGCCTTCTGCACCCTCATGGCACTGCTCCCCACTGGCATCCCCCGACAGAGGGCCCAGGCTCGGGGAGCTTCTGCTTTTCAAGTGTGATTCCACTTCATTCCAGTTTATTTGACAGCCTCTGAGTATTTGAACCCTTCACTGATAGTTGTGATCTTTTGTTTTCCCTTTCAAACATTGTCTCCACGAGAACAACAGGACAGTCAGGGAGCAGCTCATGTCGGAGTGACTCTGACAGGGACAGAAATGTGTCCGTGTTTCTGCAGCCCCGAGTCCCTTCCAGGACAAAGTGTAACTCATATTCTGACTCTCAGGGAGACACTGAGCTGTGTTATCCTGCCCCTGGGGGTGTCCAACAGCCCTGACGTTCCCAAAGGAACAGAGCAGCTGATGGATGGGAAATAAACACTGCTGCATCCTCACCTGTTTGCAGAGTTGGGAACAGCGGCAGGGAGCACCTGGAATGCAAAGGAAATGGATCTGTGAGTTTGCACAGCAGCACTGAGTGCCACAGAGGCTGGGGGAGGCAACTTGGGCACACGTCAAACGTGATTTCCCTCCTCCTGACCCATCACACAATTAAACCCAAACATCTGTTTCTTACATTAAATGAAATTTAATATAAAGAACTTCCCCAGATTCCTTGTTTTTGACAAACTGAGGCAGGGCATGCTGAGGGGCTCTGAAGGGCACTGGACAGAGGACAGTGGGGGGACGTCCCACCCACACAGGGACTGAGACAGTCACATTTTGCTATAATTTATTTTCCACTGATATTTTTGCTACCACTGCAGTCCCCTGTGGAAGCTGCAGGTGTGTAAACCACAGGAATATCTGGCTGGAAGGAGCCTGGAAAGGTTATTAATTAAAGGTTATCTCGCCCATCATGTGGCGTGACTGGGCCACTCCTGACTCGGAGTTCACCTGGTTCCCACAAAGAACTGTGCTGTGGTTTGGGCTCTTCCCACCCCACGAGCCCTGCGTGGGGAATGCTCAGCCTGGAAGGGATGGGGTGACGGGCTGGCTGGCTCTGCGGGACTCACCGAGCCACACCTCTGCGGGGTGGAGAAGTGCACGTTGGGGATGAACAGCACCGGCTGCGTCTCCAGGTCGCTCTCGGGCCGCAGGAACGTGATCTCATTTCCTCTGAAGCCAGAGAGCAAACAGCCTTTCAGACCTACAGACGGAGAGTCCAGTTCAGCTCGGCTCCCTCGGCGCTGGGGCAGGGGAGGCCCTTCCCAAGGCTCCCAGCAGGGATGCTGGGAACAGGACAGGAAAAGCTCCAGGGCGGCCCAGGGAGCCCAGAACGATTCCCAAAGGCTGGTGGGTGTTCATAAAGGGCTTTGGGAGACTGGGAAGGAGCCCAGCAAGGGCCTGACTGCCAGGCTGCTTCCCAGGGGTGCTGAGGGCAGCAGGCTTGGGAACACTCAGATCCCAGGGAAGTTAACAGGGATTTCAGCACGGAGCAGGGAACAAACACAAGCACTGACCGTTGTTGTTGGAGTCCAGGCATTTTCCTTTCCTTCGGAACTGTTTCCTTTCATCATCCCTCATTTTCCTCTCTGCTCCCTGTGGGAAGATCCAGCAAAATTTAGGACATTGACAGTTCCAACATTGGCAAGAGAGGGTTCAGTGGCACCCCTGGGATGTGACACATTGAGGTGAAGGCAGCCTTGACTCAGAAATGGTCACCTCAGGGACCTTCTGCAGCCCAGCCAGGACTCTCTGACACTCAGAAATTAGAAAAACAAAAATAAAATTTCCTTTTAATAATGAAACACGCAGACAAGAATAGCTGTGAGAAATTTTTCCGTGGGAAGATATCTGAGACTGGGGAAGAACCTCCAAGGAAACTCCCATCTCTTTTGATATTTAACAACTGGTCAAAAATAGAGAGAGTCAAAAATAGAGTTTATTGTGAGGGACAGTCACAGGTCTGGGCTGCTGTAGGCTCTCACAGCCTTTCTGGTTTTATTCGTGGGGCCTCTGACCAGCTGGGTTTTGTAGCTGGTGGGCAAGGAGTGCTGTACCTTGTCACAGAAGATCTTGATCTGGCACACGGCCCGGTGCACCAGCTGGCTGCTGCCACTGCCACAGTCGTAGGTGTCGATCTGCAGGTTCAGGGGGACACCCTTCACTCCCTTCTGGGAGGAGAAGTCCGTGCTCAGGCAGTTCACCCCAATAAACACCTGCAAACAGGAACAGGGATGGTTGGTGCTGGACACCTCCTCCTCAGCCAGCAGTGGGAGCGGAGGGCAGGGACAAAAGCAGCTGCTGAGGCTCCTTCCAGCCATCCCAGGGCCAGCCTGGCAGGGGAGCAGTCATTTCCCACCCGAGCCTCTCCCCTACACCTATTCCAGCTCTTTAACTCAGCCCATCCACTCCCAAAATCCTGCCTGGGGATGTTCTCGCTGATATTTCTGATCTTTCATTTGAACAAGGAACCCTCAGACAGCAAAGCCCTGCAGGAAGGGAGGAGGGCAAGGCTGCAGCCTCAGGAATTGCACAGCAGGGCTGCTGCTTAAATAAATATTCATCCCACACCGGGCTCTTTTATCACCAGGAGGGAGTTAGCTCCAGTGGGAACTCTGCAAGGAAAGCTGAGCACAGCTCTAATCCAAATTGTATCTCCAAACTGCCAGTTCATTGGTGTGACCTTGGAATTCCCCTGGACCCCGGGGACAGGTTTGCAGCTGGAGAAGTTCCCAGAGCTCCCTCAGCTGAGGATTTCAGCCCTGAAACCTGATGTCAGCTCGAGCCAGTTCCTAGGAAAGAAAACCTCTTCACTGGGGGGTGAAGTTTAATTGGAAGGAGAGAAGTAACAGGTGCCCTGGACAACCCAAACACCCAAATACCTGACCCGTCCTGTTCCCAGCCCCTGGCCCCTCCTGTTCCCAGCCCCTGGCCCCCCTGCCTCACTCTGAGCCCTCGCAGCTCTCTGAAGTCTCACCTCTGCCTGCCCCAGGCCAGTGCATGAGCAGAGTTTCTGCTAAGAGTTAAATCCAGTTTTGCTGAGGTGCCCCCAGGGCTTGCCACATACCTGACATATTTCCATTTCTGACAGCTCTGCCTTGAAGACATTTGTTAACCTCTTGGGTTGTAAAAGACCCAGGTTGCCTTTGGGCTTATTGAGATCCCGAAGCCAGGCGAGGTTTTCCCAAGCTTCAGAGACTTGGGGTATTTATGCTTTTCTTTTTTTTTTCCTTAGTTACTTCACCTGCTTTTCAATCCCCACTAGACATGAAGTGTTAATGAGAGACTGAGGAGATGCAGAAGAGACAGCAGAGCTGCAGAGACCTTGCTGGAATAAACTTCCCTGGTTTTAAGGTGAAAAGGGATTTTGTGAGCTGCCTGGCTCCCTTCCACATCCCACAATCACAGAGGGGTGGTCAGTCATGTCTGCATCAACCTGCCTGGAAAGGGGGCTCTTTGTTCCCTGAGCTGGGGGTTATTTAAACAGGCTGCAGGTACATGTGAGCAGAGCCCTGAATTGCTGCGAAAACCTTTCTTCAGAGTTATCCATCAGCACTAAGAAAACATCCCTGAGCCAGTCTGGGTGTACCCAAAGTGTTTATTAGCTCATGGCAGTGCTTAAACACACACTGAGGCACGGTGTCCTGCTGCTGTCCTGCCAGGCAAACACTGCCTGGGGCCGCTGCGCTGGCAGGGCTTGGGTTTGAAACCCTCTGTGTCTCAGCTGGGCAGTGGGGGAGTGGCTGGGCTGTCAGGAAGGAGCTGCAGTTTTGCTGAGGACCATTCCCAGCTCCTCTCCAGGGGCAGTTTGTACCTTGGCTTCCTCGTGGATGTTCCACACGAAGGACAGGGCGTTGTAGGCCAGCTCCTCGATGTTCTGCACCGTGTTGAAGTTCTCCTTGCAGTCAGCTGGAAGGGCGGAGGAGCAGTTCGTACTGGGGCTGGAACTGGTGACATTCCCGAGGCCTCCCACCCCCAAATGCTGCCCCTGGCTGACTCCCAGGCCAAGAGAAGCCCTGGGATGCCCTGAAGTGGAGGCAGAAGCCCCCCGGCCCCCCAGGCGTGGCAGCCCCCCGTACCCACGTCGATGACCCTCTGCTTGGCCGTGGGCTGCCGCGAGTGCCAGTGCTTCCAGAACTTCAGCTGCTCCGTGGGGATCTTCTCGTTGTCAAACACGATCATCACCACGCTCTGCAACACGGCCAGCACAGCCCAGCTCAGCGCAGAGCAGGGTCAGAGCCCTCCCCACCCCTCCATCCTGCCCTGCCCTCAGGGCCGTGTGAAACACTAGATTTTGTAGCTGGGGAAGCCGAGGAGGGCAAGGGAGGGGATTTGGGCACAGCCATTTGGCACGTTCATCCCGGGGGCCAGGCCATCCCGAGGCCAGGCCACACATCCACACATCCCAGGCCAAGATGGGGACCCTGCCCCGGCTCAGAGCTCTTCCCAGCAGGGCCCCCACTGGCCCTCTGTGCATCCCCGAGCTCCCCGTGACAGGTTCCAGCTGCCACGGAGGCTCTGCAGCGCAGCACGGGATTATCCTGTGGGACTGAATCCATCCCGTTCATCCCTTTAAGCCAACGTGAGCCACAAAGCCATTACTGCTCGTGTTCAGCTCTGTTCCCAGGCCAGAGGAGCTGCTGGATGTCCCATTCCAGAGCTGTCAGCAGAGCTGTCAGCCTGTCTCTGTCTCTTACCTTCACTTTATTTGAGGACAAGTGCAAACATTTGCTGTCTCCAGCTGTCCGCAGCGTGATGGGGTAGAACTGTCCTTTGTTGAGGTAGGCCATGGGAGAGTCCCCAGATTTGATGTGAATGGCTTTGGGTGACCCCAGCGTGTATTCAAAGTCACTTGGACGGAACAAAGAGAGAAGGATGAATAAGCACACGCTGCTGTTTCACTGCAAAAGCAAAACAGAGCCCTGGGAGCCTCCACCCCGCGGGTTCCAGCTCCAGTTTCTGCTCCGTTCCCCACCTCACACACCCTGACACAGCACAGCACATTCTGATCCTCCCCAACACCCTGGGGAGCAGCCCTGCTCCAACTGCCTCATTTTACTCCTTGGTTTTGGCTTGAAAACCCCTGGATGTGACTGCAGCCAGTACTTTTGTGTGGATGGCAACAGAACCATTGCTCAACCAGCAGCCCAAAGCAAAACACACACAAATAGGTACCTGTGATGAGACTTTTACAACATCCTAAACTCAGGTTCCTGTCTCCAAGTCCATACCCACAACTGGCTGAGCCAGGAAGACTCTCCCTCAATGGTCCTGTACACAAAGGACCTGCAGGACACCAACACCTGCTTGGTTGTGCAGAACTGGGCTCAGAAGCTCAGCTCGTGGGACTCTCAGTGTGGTGGGCACCAACTTTAGCCTTTACAGAAAAGCTCTGTAGTGTCACACAGAGGAAGGTCTCACTGCTGGCAAGGAAATTTGAAAGAAGAGCCTGAATTCAGAAGCTCCTGGGCCTTCACCAGCACCTGTGAGCACTGAAACCATGAGGCCACAGCTGGTTTCTGCTGTGAGGAATCCGTGCAAGCCACCACCTGTACAGGAGCCTTCACTCAGACCCTTCAAGTGCCCTGTTTAGTCACCAACCCATCTGCTTCCTGCTCCACCTCCTGTGATGCCATCTCTGAAGATGGGCTTGGCAGCTCCTCTTATCTGGAGCCAGGAGAGCCAGAGAACTTCAGTGCACAAATAAACAGTGAGCAGGGAGCCTCTGGCTCAGGAGATGCTGCTGTCTCTGTGAACATCCCCACATCTGACAGCTGAGTCACCCAGTCAGCTGACTCAGGAGGCAAATAAAAAGTGGGAGGTGAAATAATGTTACCTGCTGGGAGGTTTGATTTGGTATCTGGAGCAGCAAAGCTCTGCCTGACAGAGGGGTGGAAAGGAGGAAGAAATCCCTCTCATGTTTTAGGAATGAGAGGCAGTGGCACCCTCTGAAATCAAGGCTGACTAACAGTGCTAAGTGAGAACCTAAACCTTGGATTAGGGGAGGCTGATTATCACCCTTGTGCACTGCCAGCCTCCTTTTCTCTGTCATTTACCCCACTCCAAGTGGCCTGTGGGAAGATGGTGCAGCCACCTGGATCCCTGTGTGTCACCCAGCCAAGCAGAGCTCCCTGGGCAGGGGCTGTCACCCCGAGAAGTGACAGCAGCTGGCCCTGGACTGAGCCCAGTCTGGGCACAGAACAGTCCCTGCTTTGGGGCTAAATGAGGCAGCACCTTGCTCCGAAACCACCGGGCAGACACAGCTGATCTCTGCAAAAGCACAGGATCTGTAACTTGCACTGGTCACTGCCCAGGCTGGACTGGGGGAGGACAGGGATGCAGGCTTTCCCCGGGAAAGAGACAGAGCCAGGAGTTCCCTGGAGCCCCAGCCCCTGGATTGCTGTTACCTCTTCACTCCGTCCGTGGGGTAACTCTCGGGGCAGGGTGGCTCTGGCTGGGCTTTGAGGATGTCACTGAAGAGCAGCGTCTGCAGACAAGAGGAGACACAAATCAAAAGTAGAATCTCTCATTGCTTTGTCCATCCACCTTCTCTCAGACACCACACCAGACGAAACACGGACCCTCATTGCTTCCAAAATGGACATAAACCCCCCGAAATCCAACGAGAACAGCACCAAGCTTCCAACACAAAAGCAAAGCTCCCACAGCCCCCACATGACCCCCTGAACCCAGAGCAGCCCCAGGCCCTGACCTCCTGGGGGTCCTCCTTGAAGGTGCTGTCGGGCTGCCAGCGCTGCTGCGCCGGGGCCATGGGCAGGCTCTCGAACAGGGAGTTCAGGGAGCTGCTGTCGTACACGTCCCCCGGGGGCACCAGGAAGTTGTCTGGGGTGGCTTCCAGCTTGCTGCTGCCCGGGGGGAGCAGGGCTGGCTTGTGAGGAGCAGGGACGCCTTCGAGACTCAGGCCGTTCTTCTTCAGAGGCTCGCAGAACTCCTGGGTCATGGAGACGTTTTCTGACAGGAGCTTCATGAGATGGGCTGAGCCATCGAAGGAGGGGATCTCGGGCTCGTAATCCATCCCGTGGCAGTGCCTGCTGGAGAGAGGTCCCGTGTGAGGGCAGGGCAGAGCGGGGCACCCCCAGCACGGTGTCACTGCCAGGAGTGCCTGGATGTGCTGCCGGCCTGGCTGCCAGCTGACCCTGAGTCAGCCAGAGCAGCTCCTGCTGGGCCTGGCAGCGCTGACAGCCCCTGTGGGATCCCCACCCACAGCTCCGTGCACTCAGCAAGAGCCAGAGGCGCTCAGCAGATAAGGGATGATCACAGGGAGTCGGAGAATACGGTTTGGACGTGGTTTGGGGCTGCACATCCAGGGCCTACATCCACTGTTCCTTTATTTAGGCCATCACGCACTCAGAGCAGGGGTGGTAAGAAAGGTAACTGCTGTGTGGGCTGTCCATCATAGGTCTTTTTATGGCTCATTGATGCTGAAAGATGATTTTTATACCCTTTTTTAAGGAAAAACAACTCTTGTACAAATTCACAAACTCCAGCAGCTTAGGAAGCAAAAAAACCCCAGCTTAACTCAATTTACTTCTGAAGGAGTGAAGTATCGCTTGAGGTTTATTCTGGCAAGTGGTTAAAAACTGACAATGCCAAAGTACACAGCATCCAGGAAGGGGAACTGAGCTCATAGTGGCAAATGAGCCATTAATTTAATAGTTAATTATCTGAAGACCTCAAAGGACAAATGGGAGTCACTGGAAGACAATCCTGGGAGAGTGGAACAGAAACCCTCATCAGCCCAGGGAATGAAAGAGGATTTGGCCATTCCCTTCTTGCTGCCGGTGCTAAATGCTTTTGCCTTTTGCAACTGTCACAAAATAGGAAATAAAGGCAATTTCTTCAGCTGCTGCAAATGAGCACAACCCCTGTGAACACAGCCAGACAGAGGCTCAGGTGTGTGAATGGGTGTAGCTCCATTTATACCTGCTTGGGACCTGGCCTAAAGAATTTTAATGTGTGTCTCAGGGTTAATGAGCTGCACTGTTGCTGCTAATAACACCGTGCTTTGATGTCTATTTTGTGCAAGCTCAGAGCCCCATCCTGCATTTCAGCAGCTGCAGGAGAGTGAGGCAGCTCCAGAGAGCAGGAACTGAAGCCAACCTCTTTGCCAGGTCATTGCGTCCCATCATCCCAGCTGGGAGAATCCTCTTCTCCTTCGGGACCTAGGACAGGGCAGAGCAAAGAGTTTATTGTTAGATTTTATTAATGGAAACCAGAGCAAAGTTGGCCCTGTCTGTGAGCAAGTGAAGCCTCCCAGATAACAAACAGCAGAGCTGGGCTGTCCCCTGGGCTGCTGCTGGGTTCCCAAATAACCTTGGGCAAGCCACAGCAGCTTGTTCTGGACAGGACCTTAAAAGCACCCACGTGAGTGGAAACATCCTTGCTATTGCTTCCAGTCAGGGATAAATCAGATCCACATTTCTCGGAGCTCCACCCCACAGCAGCACTGGGAAAATAAAGCTGGTGGGGTCTGCAAGGCCCAACAGCCCTCAAAGCATTGCTGCTCCTGGTGGGTAAAAAACCCAAACCCAAGACACCTGGGTTCAGTTTTTCCACATGTTCTGGATTCCCTCGACACGCTGGTTTGTGCCTCAGTTTGCCACTGGGGATACCGGTGGCACCGTGTGCTGTTGTGAGGGTGTTGGATAAAAAAGTGGCGGGCTCGATAAACGGGGGAGCTCAGTAGAGGGGTCCCCTCCTAATGTGGCACAGGTTTTACACCTATTCTACACCTACTTTACCCCGATTTTACCCCCACCCCAGCCCAGGGGCACCCACCATGTAGTAGTCGTAGAGGAGGCTGAGGGCGGCCACGCTGTCGTCGTCCCCGTTCACCCTCATCATGGCCTTGGTGGCTGCAGTCAGGGGGTTCTCCAGGTAGGTTTTCCAGGCTTCATCTTCGCTGGTGTAGGGGAATTTCTGGAAGTTCATGGTGTCATTCTTCATCAGACGCACGGATCTAAAACTGGGCCGCAGAGGAAACCGGGAATGAGGGAGGAGATTCCACAGAGACTTCCATGAACGCAGGAAGGGCTTCCCAAAGGCTCTGTGGAATGGAGGAGGGATGTTCTCCTGGTCCTGAACTCCCAGAGCCTTTGGGATCACCACCTCTGCTGCTGTGGCTGGGCACAAAGCCAGGCCAGAGCCTCTCCAGGGGCAGCTGCACCTCTGCTCCCTCTCCTGCCCAGGGAGGCAAAACCCCACCAGCTGCTCCTTCCTCCAGTCACATCCTGCACTGTCACAGGGGGTGCTGGGCACTAAAAAGGGATCAGGGAACAATTTTCCCTTGGATGTGGAGCTCCAGGCCAGCGCAGTCCACAATCAGACACAGTCACTCAGTGCCCAGATGAAACCAAACCTCATCATTTTCCTTTGCTGCAGTTCACGGTCTTTAAATTATTTTTTCCCAATCGTTTGTAGATGATTTTACTTCGAGGGAAGCAGACAGGCCGATCACAACCCCCTCCCTTCCACTAAAAAATTCCTGACTGAGGTGAGGCTTGTGGGACTACGTGAGAAGCAACACACCAAAATAATGCTCTGCCTGTCCTCTCTTCTGGCACTTTCTCCAGGTCTCTCCATCTTATGTTAATAAACTGTCAGACACTTAATTACCCAAACATTGGTCATCTTTCCTTTTCCTCCAGCAAACCCTGCCAGCAGCCAGCCCAGCTGTGCCTCCCTGCATTCCCTGGGAGGTTGGAATCATGGAATCAAAGAATTGTTTAGGTCAGAAAAGACCCCAAAGATCATCGAGTCCAACCTTTGACCAAATCCCACCACAGAGGCTGAGCCAGTGGCCCTGCTCCTGTCACACCTTCCTGTCACCTGCCCTTGGTGTCACCACCACAGCTCACACCACTCACCATGAAACAACAACTCCGTGGACAAAAATTCCTTTTTCCTCAAAGTGGAAATGTCCAGAAAGGGAAAGACTGGGTCTTCTTAGCAGAAAAGGTTTTAAAAAATCATAAGATTTCTTTAAATCTCCCAAGTTGCCCAGGGGTGACTGGAGTTAAACCATGACATCACCTGCTGATGTTTTCTCAGGGAAAGGCAAAGGAAATCTACAGGAGTTCCAGCAACGAATGCTACATTTTAATGGCATTTTTATAAGGAATATGTAATTTTCATTAAGCCATTCTGCATGTGTTTATAATAAGTCCTGGTCTAGACTTTTAAGTGAATCATTCAGAGAACAATAATTCCTCTTGGAAGGAACCTGGCATCCCTGAAACTCCCCATGGTTGCTCTGTCAGCAGGCACTGCCACCCTGCACCAATACACACTAAACCCTGCAGGGATGGCTTGGGATGCTCCTGGATCAAATACACACTAAACCCTGCAGGGATGGCTTGGGATGCTCCTGGATCAAATACACATTAAACCCTGCAGGGATGGCTTGGGATGCTCCTGGATCAGACTCCAGAGCTGTCCTTGGCTCAGATTCCTGCTTTGGTTCCTCCCCTGCCTAACAAAACAAATTACAGCACGAAATCAGTTTGCAGTTCAGGAATTGCAGCTGATTTTTTCCATGAGGCCACCAAGGGCTGCCTCCGCTGTCCTTGTCACCTTTTCCTTAGGGAATACTTTGCTTTTCCGTGCACACCTGAGCCGCACACGCTGGCCCAGCCCTGCCGGTGGCCCGAGGCTCCCAGTTGCCGGTGTGTTCTGTGCCCACGTGGCAGCGGGGCTGGGGCTGGCACCGGCTCCCATCGCAGCCCGGGATAACGGGGACGCCGAGCCCGCTCCTCTCCCCCTCGGCCCAGCCCCGGTTTCACCCCGCGCCTGAAACTCCGGCAGGTGGTTTGGGGAGTTTCGTTGTCTTTAGCGCTCCTCACGCAGCCCTTTCTCCCTCCTCCCTCCCTCCCTCCCTCCCTCGCCGTCCGTGCCGCCGCTGTCTGCGAGCAGCGCGATGCGAGTGACTCAGATTTCAGCGCTCGGTGCCGGGGCTGTTCAGTCCTGCCCGGACAGGAATCCTCCGCCGCTCTCAACCCCGTCCTCTCAGGGGAGATTCGGCGGCAGCACAGCTCGAGCTCAGGGTGAGACTCGGCCCCCATCACCGGCAATCAGCAGAGAGAAACACACCGGGGCAAGATGGAGCAGCAAAGCATTCGGGAGCTTAAAAAAGCACCGCTATTACAAGGAGAAGTGCTTGGGAGCTTTATTCTCCCTCAACTAAAGCATTCCTTGTGTGATTCCCCTCTGCCTCCCTGCCCCTCGCCTCTGCTGGGAGAAGCCAGGGAAAAAGGCACAGTGGGAAACCTGCCCTGCCCTCGGCCTGGCAGAAAGCAAAGGCTCTTTCCTGAAGGGACAGGCCGTGCCCTGGGCTGGAGAGAGCCAAAAGCTGGGCACACGCTGCCCGTGGGGCTCCTGGCACGCAGCAGCAGAGTCCAGCAGGGATGGCAGGGCTGGGACAGCAGCGTTTTAGGACACACTGCGAGCTTCAGGCAGGACCCTGAAGTGCTCAGAACCCGCAGAGGCCTTGAAAGTCAGAGCAGCTCCTCCATGCACTGGGAACTGCGCTGGTCCCAGTGAGCCTGGGATTCACCCAGCTGAGGACTGGCACAAATGACAGGAATTGCACCTTTATTCCACCTTGTTTCTGCTCCAGAGTCCATGGGATCCCTGGCAGGCACTGGGGTGTGTGACGGGAGCCGTGTGCATCCCCTCGGAACCCACCCTGCAGGGGAGCAGGGAACATCCACCTCGTTTACCCATCCAGGGAGGTCAGTCCTGCCCTGACCCTGTTCCCAAAGGTCACCAGGGCTACCCAGTACCTGCGGAGAGCGTGACTGGAGGAGATAAGCAGGTGTGGTGACATGTCTAAGGCACCTTTTGACATCAGGACCTACAGGACACTGTCGTCAGTTTGCTCCCACAGCACTTCAGAGCGCACAGATCCCATCAGCAACCTCTGTGAAGCACAGCTGCAGGAAAGAGCCATCCAAATCCAGATCCAAACACACCTGAACTTTACTTTCCTCGCTGCCTGTGATGCCTCATGCACGTGGCCCGGCCGTGTTTGCCCATTCCGGGCTCCCTGCTCAGTTTGGCAAAGCCAGAGCTCCTTTCCCAGGCCAGGTGAACACAAACACCAGGACCAGCAGCCTCCTCTGTGTGTGCACACAGTGCTGCAGCCTCGGGCCACGTGCAGAGCAGAGCAGGATTTGGGGCAGGGAGCAGTCTGTTTGTTTCCAAACAGTTGGGAGTGTGACACAAGGTGATCCCAGCCCCTTTCCTGCTCCAGCCCACCCCACCTCTGCTTCCCCAATTTCTCCTGGTGATGGGCAAACACTCGGAGCTATGCTGGAACAGGAGAACGTGCCCAAAGGGTCCAGGTGGGACATCAGCCAAGCAGGAAAGAGCCCTTGTATTCCTTCTGCCTTTGCTGGGTTTCTGTGGGACGCTTTGCCGGCCTTTGAGCTTTGTGTTGCTGTCTTTGTTCTCTCCACTATAACTGATTAAATATTGGCCATGCCAGATGCTGGCGGCTCCAGAGCAGCATCACATTGTCAAAGCAGCAGGGGATCCACGGCGAGCAGCAGGAATTCAGAGCCACAGAACAAAGACTCCAGCCCTGAGGAGCTCAGGGATGCCCCAGGCAGCTCCTGCGGGACTCACATCAGCTCTGGGTTTGGGCGTTGCACTCTCCTCCCTCTTGAAATAACCCTGGTGTTCCCCAAGTTCTTGCCAGAAATACAGGGAAGGATCAGCACTGCCCTGGCAGGGCAAGGCCAGCAGCTGCTTTCTGGGGCAGAGATTTTAGCCTGTAAACCCTTGTCAGGAAGAACAGCATCCCACAAAGTGGCCTCATTACTGAGGCCAAACCTCTCAGCTAAGTCCTGATTTTGTAATTTCTTTGCGGGTTTAATAAACAAGCACACCTGAAGACAAGGTGACAGCACAGCCAGCAGTGAGTGCATTGTCACCGGCCCACTCACACAGCCAGGCAAAAATCCAAACACAGACAGAACCAGGAAAAAAAAACACAGAAAGAAACACAACAAACACAGACTAATGATGAAAAACACTGCCGGGGTGCCAAGCACAACACGGTGTCAATCCTCAGGCCCAGGAGACCGTGATCTACCCATGGCCCCTGACCTGCACTGCCTACAGGACTGGGATATTTTCCCTGGCACTGGGGAACAATGTGGGCTCTGTCTCTGGGTTTGTGCAGGGGCATTTCAGCAGCACCCTCAGCCCGGGGTTAACTCAGCTCAGCCACCTGAAGATTCCCAGCAACGCTTCACCCACAGGCAGTGCAGGAGCTTCTCCTTCCCTGGATCCCGTGGCCTGTGTGGCACAGGTGGGATCCAGGTCACCCATCCCACCCAGCCTGGGCCCCGCACAGCGCGGGGCACTCCTGTGCCTGGCTGAGATGGGAAGGAAAGGAGCCAGCACAAGCAGCTTTGGGAAGTGGCTCCTGATCCCCAAAGGGGCTCGGTGGATGCCAGTGGAGCTCAGCACCAGTGGAGCTCGGTGGTGAGTCCTTGGTGGGGCAGGGTGGGCACCACCCCCCCCAGCAGATCCAGCTGGCAAGCTCTGCAGGCCGATCCGTGGTGCAGCCAGACAAACCTCCCAGGGGCAGGTGCTGCCTGGGGGATGTGCAGGGATTCCCCTTCTCCTGGCCCTCTTGGGTTACCTACCAAGAAACCCCAAACCAGCTCAATATTCATCCTTTTTCACACCAGCCTAGCTCCTGCTCTTGTAGCTCTCTGTTATCACGGCAGAAGGACCCGAGGACAGGGATTGACACTAAAATGCCTCATCCTGGGCTGTTCAGCAAAGATGAGAGAGCAGAAGCAGCCCTGAACCGCTGCTGTAAATCTCAGCAGCACTGGACTGGTTCTGCCTCTGCAGCCTGGAGGGCTCCTGAGACGATCCAGGCTGTGATGTTTGGGGGCCACCAGCTGGGATTGTGCTTAGCCGATAACATCGCCCTGGAGGGATCCACCCGCCCCCTCCCGCTGCACTGAGTCCTGCTTTAGTGCCTCCCCTGCCTAACAAAACAAATTACAGCACAGAATCCGTTTGCAGTTCAGGAATTACGGCTGATTTTTCCCAGAAGCAGTTTCTGATGTCAGACGGTTCCGTTTTGGGGTGTCCAGAGTTTCAGGGATATCTGACTCCAAAGAGAGACACAAAAACAGGCCCTGAGCATCTGCTCCCACCTGGCACTTCTGAAATACTGCTGTAGACTTCACTCTCATTCCTATTTTCATTGTGGACAGATAAAGACACTTTATTGCAGTTGTTCCTGGACACAAACCCTCACCTCACCAACACATCACACTTTGCACTGAAGCTCCCAGTCCTTCACCCACCAAAAGGAAAATTACACAGGTAATTTTTGTATATTCTCTAACTCCAACAGCTACGACTTTTAAATAAAGTAAAATTTTTAAAAATCACAGTTTTACAAGACTTGGATTAAAAACCCACCGATGGTAGCCATAACATACAAACTTCTGCAACAAAATTTGTTTCTTTTTTACTGCTCTTCAGGAAACGTGGGGTTTTTTTAAGCCAGTAATCAGCTGCTCTGGGTTATCTGTGCTGAGAACAGAGCCCAGCTTCACTCAAGGTTCTCTGCTTCCCTCAGCACATCCTCCCAGAGGCTGCTGCAGTGACACACTGAAGGTGTCCCACATTCCTAAGGAAGCAGGGAGACAACGGGAGCAGAGATTGGAGGTTTCAGCCTCGGAGTTCTGTGCTCAGTCTCGGGACAGCTGGGTCCCCCCACTTCAGGGATGTGCTGATCTCACACCTGGCACGGGGTTTGTGCCCTGCTGAAGGAGGGAGAGGTGGATCCTGTTGCCCAAGAGGCGCCAGGAAGCTGTGCCAGGGCAGGACACTTGACAGGAGCCTCACATGGAGCAGCTGCTCCCTGCCCTGCCCCTGCTCCACGCTCTGCCAGCAGCTCTTCCCCCCTCAGCTGCACCACAGGCCCTGCAGAGCTGCTGAGGCACAGCCAGGCTGGGCTCTCCCCCCATGGTTTTCCCTCTCTTTTCCCATCCTGGAGGGACTTTTCACCTGGAGCAATCTCAGCTGCCCAGGTCTCCTACAAGGTGCGCTCTGTGCATGCTCTCCACGTGCTCTGATTCAGTGTCCTGTGAGCACAGGGCCCAGGGGCAGCAGCCTTTTGCTCTGCTGTTTAATACAAAAAACAACCCCAGCACGATGTGCTTCAAACAATGGTTTTGCCAAACAAACCTGATTCACCCCATTGCAGGCACAGCCCCATAAAACCAGGCATTTCTGCAGAGCTCCGGCTGCCAAGGCAGAGGGATGAACAGAAACGAGGGCAGAGCAGGAGGCTCCGGGTCAGTGCCGGCTGCTCTGGTGCTCTCAGCACTCGTGGCACGAACACCCCGGGACAGGGACGGGTTTTGGGTCAGCCTCACCCCCCATAACCAGAGCTACAGCCAGAGCAGCCCTGGCAGCTACGGGGACAAGAAATGAACCATCCCAGGACCCTGCAGTGGTTTGGGTTGGAAGGAACCACCCAGTGGCACCCTCTGCCACGGGCACGGACACCTCCCACTGTCCCAGGCTGCTCCAAGCCCCGTCCAACCCGGCCTTGGGCACTGCCAGGGATCCAGGGGCAGCCACAGCTGCTCTGGGCACCCTGTGCCAGGGCCTCCCCACCCTCCCAGGGAGGAATTTCTTCCCCATATCCCATCTAACCCCACTCTCTTCCAAATTTCTTATCTTCCAAGCCTTGGAAACTCGGCTATGAGCAATGGAATATAATCATACGTCCAATAATGAGTTCCACTGATTAATATTTTTCAGCTGTTGCCTTTTTCCTCCTTGAGCACACACAATTCCAGGATCCCTGTTCCTGCCAATCAGCTGATCCCAAGGGCTGGCAGGTGCAATCCAAGTACAAGTGCATTTTCGGATGAATACTTTACACTGATCAACTATGCAAACCCCAGCCGGAACAAAGCAGGAGCAGATCCTCCTCAGAGGAACTGTCTTTACTCTGCAAATTTCCCTGGAATCATTCCCATGGACCAATCAGCCGAAAATGTGACCCGAAGCATCAAAGCAGAGATACTGTGCAAATGTTGATTCACCCCTGCTTTGAGTCTGGAGTTTATTCAGAGGGCTTTTACTCCTTTGTTGGGAATTGCATGGCAGTGATTTGATTGTTGTTTCTTTAATTTACAAATCTCTCTTTCTCTTTACATAACTTAAAAAAAAAAAAAATAAAAATCCAAGCCAGCCTCCCTTGCTCCAGCACGGTTATCCCTTGTGTGCTTTGCTGCCAGGATTTTATAAAAGGGCTTTAACTTTTCATTCACCAGGAGCATAACTCAAGTTTTAATAACACACCTTATGCATGACAAAAATTTGCTTCTGGCGATCATGGTTTCGACCACAAAACCACAACTGGGAGTAACTCCTGGTTAACTCCTTCCAGCCCACGCACGGCAGAGCTAGACACAGGTTCAGTTTAGAAGACTATGGAAATCAGCAGTTAGAATATTTTACAATAGGCAAAACATCTCCCCCTCTCATGCCACGCTGGTGCCTTCCCAGTCCTCTCCGGGAAATTAAAGTCCCAAAGGGAGAGGTGAGATTCTTCTCCCTGGCATTTCGGGCGACGGGAGCAGCCCGTGGGGACATCGCGGCTCCTAAACATCAGCCACATCTGGGCAGATGTTCCCGGCTCAGAGTGGGGGGTGCGAGGAGCAGCGTGCGGGGCACCGACACCGCTCCAAGGCTGCTCCCGACGTCTGGAAAGCTCCACCCGGGTGATTATCCCGAAGTTCGCAGCTCCTTGGAGCCCCGCTGCTCCTGAGGGGCTTTAGCAGCCTCTTCTCGGGTTCCTCCTCCCCGCTGGCACCTTTTCCCCTCAGAGCAAACCCAGGGCTGAACGTTTCGCTGTTCCTCTGGTCCCACGGAATTCCCGGCTCCCTTATCTCGTGCCGGGAGCCCTGGGGAGCTTTCGGCGAGCTGCTCCAGGCCCATTGTGATCCCAAATGTTCCCCGGGGCCCTGCCCGCCCCTGTCCCCAGCCCGGGCTCGGGACGCGGCTGCCGCCCGCTCCTCCCGAGCCGGTTCATCCCCGCAGTGAGCTAAAGCGCAGTTTCCAAGGACCTGCGGACGTGTCCTCCCAAAGGATCCGTTCATGGAGAGACCTCGCACGGAGCCCTCCGCTGTCAGCGGTGCCCAAAGCCAGCCTGGGTCTGCGCTGGGGGCCGGGGCAGCCTCTGGAGCGGAGCCGGGAGCCCCGGAGCGATGCTGCTGCCCCGGCTCCCCCTCCACGGGCAGGCTCAGGGGTTAACAGCCCGTTAGCGAGGGCAGAGGCAGCGGCCGTGTAATTCCCCGGGCCGTAATTAGCGATAAATCCATCAATCACGCACTCTCACACACTCCGTGCCTTCCGAGAGCCAAACGCATGCCCTGACTCTCAAACTTACAAAGCATCAGTTATAAATTACCCAAAAACTTCAGAGAGCGAAAATTTCAGTCACTGGTTCTCAATCAATCCGAGGGGATCGATCCCACTATTTACATAAAATAATAATTACTGCTGCGCCTTTTCAGAGTTCTTAATTAGGAGGAGATTGGCTGACACAGCAGCTCTGCCAGGCTTGTAAACACACACAGGCGTGTGGTTTTCTCCCAAAAAACACCTTCGAAGCACCAGATCTCTACACAGATATATATATAATTTCTATTTCTTGATAAATATTTTTACACACAAATCCTTCATACGGGGTTCTAGACGGGACTGACGTTTAGCACTGATTGACAGCAGCATTTTCCACCTTTATTCACTGTTCCTGCAGCCTTCCCCACACCCTGTCACGCCAATCTGACACCTGCTTGCTTTTATTTCAGAGGAGTGAGGCATGAGGAGCTGTGCTGATACCATCAGCATCCAAAAGTCCAAAATACTCCGGAGGTGCCAAAATTAGAAACGAGAGTTATACAGGATCAATAAGTGTTAAAAGCTTTTTCTTATTAAAAAAAAATTAAATTATTTGATAGGATCATAGCGTGAATCCATTTACTTAATACAAAAAAACCCTAAACAAACAAACAAACAAACAAACAACCATCCAAAAACCAAACGTCAAAACAAACAAAAAAGCCCAAAGAAAGAAAAAAACCCTCCACGCAAACAAACAAAAAAAAGGAAAAAACCCCATAAAAATCTCAACAAAAACAACAATAAAGAACACCACACAACAATCCCCACCCCTGGAAACCAGAGACTGGTAAATACTTTGGAAGGTATTTTCTCAAATAAATATATATAAAATTAAACCAGATTCATGTAGCTCCTGGTAGATTTGGTTGGACAGAGGCAGAGCAGATTCGCCTCTAGACAGAAACCTCATGTGTCAGTTTTAGGCTGGGGATAAAAAAGTAACCAGGATCGTGATTTTAAACAACTCCCAAATACCAAGAGGTGACTCCTAAGAAGCGATTCCTCCCCAGGGCAGCAGCAGCTCAGGGAGGGACAGAAAATCAGGGAAACGTTCCCATCCCGTTCTTTACTCCCCTTGCCAACAGCTGGGCAGGCAGAGGAGCAACCCAGGAACCGCATCCAGCCCCGGCAGCGAGAAAAGTGGGGAAAGGGAAAAAAACTTCCACTTACTCCAGTTCATTGGACATATTCCGGCGGTGTCCGAGGTCGCAGGCAGCGAATCCCGCTGAGCTCTGCTCGGAGGCTGCTCAGACAGACATTGCCTGCGAGGTGTTTGATTTATGGCAGGAGCGCGGCCGGGCTCGCACAGGTGGGGCGGCAGCGCCGGGATTGGCTGCCGGGACAGGTGCCCTGGGACAGGTACACCCAGACAGGTGCAGCGTAACCCTGTCCCTGCCGGCCCGCCGAGGGAAAACCCCCGCGGGCAAAGAGAGCATAAAGGGGTGGGATCAGGGATTCATCTCGGGGATAATGAGTTTCAGTGTGGTGGATGTGTTCCATCGCCCGCCATGCCAAGGAGCTGTCATTGTTGTGGAGCTGGGGGTTGGTTCGTCCTTTGCTGTTTCTTTATATATAAATACACTGACAAAATGCATTTATTTGTAAAGGAATGAGTTAGGGAAGGAGAAAGTTTCCTCCCATTCCTCCGTGGTAATTGTACTGACGGGAAAACCCTTTCCTGCCTTTCCTCACCTTCTCTCAGCCGCTCACTCCGGAGGTGTGAGGGGTTTTTTAACCCCTCTTAAAATCTCCCTCTTAAAAAACAAACCTTAACCCCCCTAACTTCAGGTACCAAGTCATTCCATAAATATCCTGGCTCAGGAAACCCTTGCACTGCTCTGGATCCGTCAGGAGCAGGGCTGTGGGATAACCTTTCTCTGCCGAGCGTTATTCCAGCGGGAACTTTGGGAACGGGCTGCGGGAATACCACCCAGGCAACACCTCTGCAGCAACTCACCTGCGAGCGGGGAAGAGGTTTGTGCAATAGAACAAAACTCATCAGGGATTCAAGCCCTCTTGCTGGATGGTTTCTGTCATCCGTGTTGCAATGAGGAGGCAGAGGATGGGCTCAGCCGTGACTCACGGTGACTGGATTTGGAAGGCAGGAGAGGATTTTGCCAGGCAAGTTGATACAAGCCTTAAAACAAAGGGAAAAAGAAAGGCTTCCACCTCTCGTTCTCACCCCCCATCGTGTCTCACTGCTGCCTGCCCCGCTCAGCTCCCGGAGGTGTCACCCAGCACTGAGTGTCCCTGGGGACACAGGGGCTCCCAGCCCAGCGGGGCGGGCAGGAGTCGTGTCCACACAGGCACAGGTGAGCACAGAGCTCTTTAATTTGGGTACAACACCCTCAAACACCTCCCTGGCCGCTGGCTCAGCATGAGGAGTGACCGTGGGGTATCTGCTGATAAGGCCAGGACGTGCTGGGCTCTGCCTGAGCCCTCCACTCTGCTGTGGGAATCCTGCCTGCCAGGGATCCAGGGGCTGGGCAAAGGCTGCTCCTGGGAAGGAAAACCAAGGGTCTGGAGCCATGCAAACTCCCCTGGGGATTGCTGGAGAACACCAGGAGCAGGGGGCAGCACCACCCAAAAGTCAGATTCTCCACAGAGAATCGTGGAGTGGTTTGGGTTGGAAGGGACCTTAAAGACCATCCAGTCCCAAGCCCCTGCCACGGGCAGGGCCGTGTCCTGTTAAGCCTAGGAAAGCACTCATCTGTGGCAGTTGTGGCAGCAGTTGATCAATACTCCGATTGTATCTCCAAATTAATGAAGCCTTGCCCAGTTCATGGTGCCCACAGTGGCAGCTCTGAGTCCTTGTCCTTTACCCCATCCAGGCAGAGAGGATTTCACTGGCTCTGGCTATTGCAGAGCTGCAACATCCCCTCAGGGGATTTCTGAGTTTCTTCCAACCTTTACAGACTCCAGCAACGAAAGTGAAGGAGGAGAAAACACTGCCAGAGCCAGAGCAGGCAGGGCAAGGACAGGGCTCTGACCTCTGCAGGGAAAAGACAAAGACAAAGAAAGAGGGAGAAATGTGTCTGGCAGAGCTGAGCAGGGCCAGGGGTTGTGTCAGTGAAAGGTGTCCTGTGCCACCTCTGGATTTGGCTGAGCTTTTCAGGCTGAGCCCTTTGCAGAGCAGCGGGGATGGTGCTGTCTGCTCCCCCAGGACGGGGCACAGGAGAAGAACGAACCCTCCAGACCCTTCTCCCCTGCTGGCAAAGCCTCCGTGGCACCCCTGGAAGGAGGCTCAGGAGCAGCCCGGCCCAGCCTGGCTGTCACGTGTCACCGGGCACCGCTCCTGCCAGACAGGGCCACCCCTGTCCTGCCTCTTCCATCCTCTTGGGCACCTTCTGTGTCTTTTTTGTGATAATGTGAGTTTTGTGGCGCCTCGGAGGCCTCCAGGCCTGGACGCCCAGACAATCCCTTTGACTGTGATTTCAGTATTTCTAATTATTATTTTCTCTCTTTTTTTTTCATTTACACTCCACCCTCCAAGAGTATCTGGTGAGGGGGTGGGATAGAAGAAAGAGACCAAGAGATACATTCTCTGTGAACAAAACCCTCCCACTTCCCCTCCACTCCCCTGTTAAATATACCCTGGAACAAAAGCCTTTTATGATGCTCTAAAAATAAAGCATGCAGCAGTCAAGACAAACTGCAAAGTTTGAAAGAGAGGGCCAAATTTTGCTCACAGCTACACCCTCTCTAAGGCAACAGGGTTGCTCTTGTGTTTGGTTTGTTAAACCCTCTCTAAACATCCAGGGGCAGACTGGGATTAGCTGCATTTTGTGAGGGACACAGCAGCAGCTCCAGGATGGAGACAGCATCACCCAGAGGGTCCCCAGCCCTGCAGAGCCAGCTGGGGCTGCCCCTGGATGTTTAACTCACCCCAGGAGCAGCGTGGCCCTGTGTCCCTGGCATCCCAGTGTTCCTGTTTCTCCCTCCGCCACCGATTTGCGGTGTGACCTCACCGGAGCCGTTCTGCACTCCCTGTTCCCAGTCTGGCTTCTCTGCCGTGTAACTTGTAAGGAACTTCAAAGCAAGGCCTCTAATCCCTTTAGGATACACGGCTTTTCCCACTGACAGCTGTCAAACATCCTTCCCAGCTGTCCTGTGATGTGCCAGGAATTGCAGTTGTCTTTGACCAAAGGTTATTAAAACACTTCAGCAATTAATACGCAGCGAGAGGAAGCAGCCTGGAGCAGGTGAAAGTGAGATGGGGCTGCTTCAGATGATTTTCCAGCAAAAAACACACCCTGTGCCATTCAAACCTTTGATATCCAAACCAGATCATCTCTCCCTGTGTCTCCCAGAGCCTTTTCCTAGGGAAGGCAGAACAAAAAGATGAACTAAAACCTCCTTGGGCTGCAAGGCTCAGTCTGGCAGCGCTGCCCTTCCCTCTGCACAGCACAGGCACAGCAGAACTCCACAAGTGCCTCTGCAGCGTCAGGGGAATAATGAGGAAAAGGAAAAGGAGGATTTGGCATTCTGCAGAAATCAAGGGGGACAAACCCCTCACTGGCCCTTTCCCAGCAGTTTTCCAGCCTCTATCTGCAGGATTCCTGGGAATCCAGCTGGCTCTGCTGGATCCCAGTACCACTAAACAACGTGAGCCGATGCTTAAATGTCTTTTTAATAGAGTCAGGCCAGTTTGTTATTATCTGTTGTAGCCCAGGGGGCTGTAGGAAAATTCCTGTTGTCCTTAGCGGGTTCTACCAGTTCTCACACAGTAACGAGTTTGGGTTGCAAACAACTGACCCAGCGCAGGGGCTCCGGGGCAGGCAGCTCCAGTTAAACAAACAAACATGACCCCCCGGCCCAGCCACCTTCTCCTGCTGGAAGAAGCTTCACTTTTCCTCTGCGTTCTCTGCCCTGAGCTCATCCCGTGCTCTCCCTGGAGCTGACCTGACACCTGTCAATCCAAACCCAGCAGGAAAGCGGGAAGGGGCCATCCCAGTTTATTCTGTCAGGGGACGGAGCCGCCTGCAGATGTCACAAGGATGTTCCCCATTCCAGCCCAGTCTGCTGCCCAGGCTTCCTGTGATGTTCAGCTCCAAATATGCACAGGGAAGGAGCCAGGGGAAGGGTTCACACAGGAGAACTGTCCTTTTCAACAGGGATTTCGGCCTGGCTCCAAGGAAACTTCATTTTTTAACCCCAGCACCCACCAGGGAGCACATACCCAGCTCACAGAGCTGCCTCACACCTGCAACTCCAAACACAAAAGCACATTTCCTCCTGGAAAAAAGCCAGGAGCTGGATTCCCCCCCAGTGATCCCCGTGCCAGGAGCAGGAGGTGCTGTCAGTGATGCCAGCAGCACCAGGAAGGGCTCAGGGCTGGGCCCACACTTCCCTCAGTGCTGCCATTCCTCCCCGAGAGAAACTTTCAAACATGAAAACAGTTTTGAAAATGGACCAGATGCAAAACATCAGGGATCGCTCCCAACCATTTCCCCCACTGCTGCAGCCTGATCAAAGCTGCCTCCCCTCAGGAAGTTATCTGATGTCAGCCAGTGACGCTGCAGCAGAGATGAGTTTGGTCTCGGGTACCTCAGTTGACTCCACTCCTCCTTAATCAGCCCTGGCTGAGCAGAGATATGGAAATGGCACTGGCAGAGGTGTCCTGGGCTGCTCAGAATAAATTACCCTTATCAGGAGCGTGGCAGATCCCAGCAGCACAGCCGGGCTTGGGCTCAGGCTCCAGTGTTTGGATCCTGTGTCTGCTCCCCTCACCTAGCTGTGGATCCCAGTTAAATCTGAGCACAGCACAGAAATGGGATTTCATTCAGCGAATTCCTAAGTAACAAAAAAAAAAAAAAAAAGAGGAAATATGAATGGCTATCAGTCCTCCCTGGACTATAACGAATGTGCTCAGGGAGCCTTGAGAGGCATCTTTATGTGACAGCTCAGTTTCTGTTGGTAATTAGAAAAGCTCAGGCCAGAGATATTTATCTGTGAGCAACATCTGGAACTAATAACATCTCAGCCCTGCCAGCCTCCTTGGTTTCATCTCAAATCTGCTGATACTTGCTGTTATTAGTTTATTTAGTTGCCTCTTCAAGCCTGGCTTCCTGTAATCATCCCATCATGTGAAAGTGTTCTCTACACAAAAATCTCCGTCCTTCAGGATCGTTGCAAAACACTCCAAACCCCAATTCCTACGGGCTCAGGAATGAAGAGACAGAAAGGAAAATAACTCCCTCACACACCCCACAGAGTGAAGCAATTTTAAAGCCAATCCTCCACCTAGCAAGGACCTGGCTTGTGGTTTCCAAGCAGAACCAGGCTCAGGACATATTAGTGCTGTGCTGGTCAGTACTGGACTCATCAAAGCACTGCAAATTTAATTATTTCTCACTTCAGCTCTACACCTGTCATTAACCATCTGAATCACTCATGGGATACTGGTCCAGGGATGTTTTGGGGTGGCCAGAATGGGCACACAGCAGAAGTCATCCTGCCTTCCTCTGCCTCAGCACTTTGCAGGAGCTGACTTTCCCACAACAGCTTGAGAAAACAGCTGTGGGACCTGATTGTTTGTAGAGAAGAGGAAGAAGGTGGCTCCACAATCTTGATTTGACTCTGAAATTGTCCCCGGAACTGGGATTCCGAGCTTGGATCCCAGGCCTGGTTTGTAGACACCCCCTGCTCTCGAAACATTCAAATGAAAAGGCAAAGGCAGAGGGAGGGGAGAGGCTGGGCAGGGGCTGGGGACAGCACCTGTGGGAACTGAATCTCATTCCCAGTGAGAAAACTGGAAAGCCCAAAGGCCCTGTGTGAGCCAGAGCTGTCCTGGTACAGCTCAGGGAACACAGCCCCAGCTCCAGGACCAGCCCACGTGGGAGAAGCTCCAGGTCCTTGGAGTTGTCAGCTCTTTACAGGCACGGAGAGATTGGATTTCCCTTTGAAAATCCCCTGTGAACAGCCCAGTGTTGGTCCTGCTCCTTCCCCCCAGGGGCTCCAGCTTTGTCCTGCCGACCTGCAGTCACCAGCCCCCCCAAAACCATGCAGAGACAGCGTGTGGATGATGCAGCAAAGCCCAAGCAAAGCCAGCAGGGCTGAAGCCTCCTGTAAAAATCAACAGTTCTGGGCTGGAGAATGGGGAAACGCCAACTTTTGGGTTTTATCTCCTGGTTCAAGGGAGCTGCTGCAGTGTGTCCCCTTTGTGTGACAGCACGAGGAGCCAGTGGCTCTGGCTGGGCCCAGCTCAGGGAAAGCTCTATCAGGGAGTGCCAAAGGGACCTTTGGAGCCGTTCCAGCCCCTCAGCTGCACAGCGCCTCCATCCACACCGCATCCAGCCCTGCACGAGGTGTGATCCGGGCAATCCCAGCCCACACACCTCAGCCCATCTCCTGCTGGCACCTCCTCCCCAGAGCCCAAAAGCTGGAGGGAACCCGGGCTTTGCTCCGATGGCTCCTGCCAGAGCTGGAACTCCCCCAGCATCGTCTGTCCCGAACATCCTCCCTCCCAGAGATCCTCCCCAGGGCTCTGAAGGAGAGAAGGAGCCCCAGATACCCATCTGCTCCACCCCCTGGTAGTGGGCAAGCTCAGCTTCCTCGCTGGCACCTGTCTGTCATATTTGATACCAAATAAAGGCCCACTTAACTCTGACTCACTCAACCTGCTCCTGTTGCTTCGTTTCCTTGGCCAGGCCAGAATCCAGCATCTACAGTGAAAAATCTTCCCATCTGAAATGAAACCTAAATCCAAATCCTATCAGTGCATCGCCTGCTCAGATAACAAATCTGACCGAAGCTTGTAGGAACTTATTGGATTGTTTTTGGATTGCCCAGCATGTAGGTCAAATGTACAAACCCAGGAGCCTTCCTGCACAGCAAATCCAGAAGGTAAATTTCGTTTTTTCAGCCTCTGCAGGGCTGGAATTTGCTTCTCGGGGCAGGCTGTTGTTGCGGGATTAAGAGAAAGTTCACTGCAAGGTACCGGTTATCCCGTGGAGTGGAAAAATAACAGGTATTTTGCAACATTTCCAGAGATGCATCAAGAATGTCCTGGGTGGCAGGGAGCACATGGGAGCTGCTGGCCCTCGGGGCCTGGGGATTTTCCTTCCTCAGAGAAAATGCCTCCTGCAAGAAGCACATGCCTCTTACAAAACCAACTGTTGCTTGGGCTTTGTTAAATAAATCAATCAACCCTCTTTTACTCCATGATCTGAGAACGTGCCTCCCTTCTGAGCTGAGGCTGTCGTATTTTCCCCACAATTTTATGGCCCCCAAATCCCAGGCACTGATGGCCAGGTGGGACTCTGGAGAATGGAAAACCTGATTTATCTGCATCAGTGATATTCAGGGAGGGTAGAACCATGGAATATCCTGAGTTGGAAGGGATGAAGGATCATGGAGCCCAACCCCTGGCCCTGCAAAAATCCCACCCTGTGCATCCCTGGGAGCGCTCCTGGAGCTCTGGCAGCCTCGGGGCCGTGCCCATTCCCTGAGGAGCCTGGGCAGTGCTAAAATCCCTAAAATCCAACCTAAACCTCCCCTGGCACAGCTCCAGCCCTTCCCAGGGTCCCGTCCCTGTCACAGCGAGCAGAGATCGGAGCTGCCCTTCGGCATTTGTGGAATTTGAGGATCTGCTGCCGTGGGCTGTCTCCAAGGCCTTGCAGTGGGAAGCAGGAGCCCCGAGCTCCGCGTGCTCCGTGTCGCTGTGCCTGGGCTCTGCCTCCCAGCACCTCTGAGCCCGTTCCAGTCCCAGGCCTGTTTGGGCAGTCCCACATGGAGCCCTTGGACAGGAGCCACCCTCGGGGCTCTCATGGGATTCGCAGCCCTGACCCTACTGGGAGTAATTTTATGCGAGTCTTAGGAAAATTTGCCTACCCTGAGTGTCTCCTCACCCACGCAAACCACTGGGGGAGATGTGACTTACAGAAATGCATTTTTACCCCAGTTTGAAGCTAGATCAAACAAACTAAGCTGCACCAGCACAAACTGTGTCTCTGCTGCAGCAGGAACTGGTGCTCCTGGCCAAAACCCAAGCACAGCTGAGTCCAAAAAAGGCACAAAAGGAAGCTCCGATTTCACCTGAACGTGGAGGATTTATGGCTTTGACAGTGAGACCTTTTCCTGTGAGCTCCTACAGCAGCTTTAGGATTAATCACTGCCAGTGAAAGCAGCGCCTGCTGCTCTGATTTTCAGCATAGAATGAAAGCAGTTTAGGATAAATTAGAAGAATATAATCTGAGTCAGAGCTAGGACAACACAATCACCTTCAGAGCTCAGTGCGGAGGCAAAGTTGAAGACTGGGTTCAGATGAAGGATGCCAGATGTTGCTGAAAGCCTTGCTGTAAGAATTTAAATGTATTTAATCCATCCTTGAATAAAAGGTCAGAGAAATGAGACCTGAGGTTCCCACCTGGCCTGCCTGTGTCTCCATTTGGGTTCCTGCACCTGAAGGTGCTCAGGGGGCAGGAATGGGACATTCCCTGCCTTAGGTCTGCACTGCCTTTGCATTCCAGGGATGGGATTAATGGCATTACCCTTGCTAGGCTTGCCCAGGACCATGGGTGGGGAACACAACACGACCTGAGGAGCTTTCCTTGCTCCCAGCTACTTAATCCCATCCTGGGAGATGCTCTTAGGGGAGCCCAGCCTTGAACCTTCAGTGGAGACAAGGCTGGACAGGGCAGTGCAGGGCCCTGCGAGCCTTCCCCAGGGAGGTTCTGGACTGGGGGCTGTTCTTTCCTTCCACCCAAGGACAAACTGCCCCTGGCACCGTGGCAGGTGAGGGCACTCGGAGCCTCTCCCCCTTGACCCGAGCGTGACATTTGGCTGACATTGCTCCAGAGCCCATCCCTGCGGTATCTGATCCTTGTCCCTGTGATCTCCTGAGTCCCAAGGACCCCGGGCAGCCCCCCTGGCTACCAGGAACCCAGATCGAATCCTGGCCTGAGGGGAGGCTGTAAAACGAACAATCCTGGAGTGCCTCGAAAGGCAGATGTACTAATTAGAAAAACCTTGGGTGGCAGTTCCGAGCACGGCGCTTTTAATAACTGCAGGGATGTTGAGAAGCAAGTAAATTACATGATGAAAGTCTAGCAGGCTGCAGAACCCAGATATGTAATAAGCAAGACTGGCACCAAGACTGAAATTTTGCCCCCTGGGCTTGGCATTTTGTCTGATTGCCGTTCCAGATGGGAAGGTATCCGGAGCTTCCGGTCCTGCTGACTGCTTGGCAGGAAAGGATTTCTCAACAACAACGTGCAGAATCCTCCTGGGAAGGCTGGAATTACAGAGCTCACTGGCACTCAGGGGAGCACAGCCAGGTTTCCACCAGGAAACAGGGACCGAGGTTTCTCTCCTGACTTTTGGGTTTAAAGTGGACCTAAACCAATACTGGAAGGAGCCAGCTGGGCAAGGCTTCGTTCTTCCCTTTGCCAGTGCCCAGATAAGGGCTCCAGGGGTCTGGATTGACTGATCTCCATCTCCTCTGATCCCATCAGGTGCCCCACACGTTCATGTGTTCTCTTCCCAGCAGTCTCACGGGCAGGGACACCTTCCACNCCTCACAGGCAGGAATTCCTTCCTAAAGGTAGTTTTAGTCCCAAAAATCATCACAGCTTTCAGCCAGGGCGGACCCTGCTTGGAATCAAAATCCCCCCCCACGTACAGACCCCACAGGACCAGCGCTGTTCCCACTGCCCACGAGCAAGGCAGGCTGGAAAATCTGCCCCGGCCCAGGAAAGGAGGACAGCAGCGCCTGCTCCCACCGTCAGAGCTCCCATTCCCTCCCAGGCTGCTCCCCATCCCAACCAAGCCGCACACAGTTATTTTCCACGGCAATTACAGCTCTTGTTTCCAGGGCTGGACAATGAAACTGGAGGAAGAGCTGCCCTGGCCTTTCATTGTGTCAAGGAAATCGCTGCTTTGAGAGATGCTGACGCTCAGCCCGGCTCCAATTCGCTTTTAATTCTCCTGTAGGAATAACATGGGGAGCTTGTAGCCATTGCACGGGGATTTGGGAGCAGCACCTGTTTCGGGAATAATCAGCCCAGCAGGAGGAAAGTTTTTCTCGGCTGCTCCGGGAGTATTTACATTTTTGACCTCATCTCAGCAGGATAATGGTGCACTTTGTCCATCTTGCAGGGCTCTGTGAGTGGCTGGGCTGACTCCTGCTTGGCTCCATTATGATTTCTCAAAAGACCTCCCGTAAGGGTTAAATGACCTCACATTAGCGCTAATTTGGGGCTAACTTTCCTATTCAGCACATAACAAAGCCACGGGTGTTTACCCAAGTCCCAGAAAGCGACAGGGACCACACACAACCCTCTGCGCTCAGCCTGGACACTGACACATCTCCAGCCCGGCCCTTCCCGGACAGAGGGGGATGGAAAAGCCTCATCCAGCCTGAACGAACAGCCAGCAGAGAACCCCAGGCAGCTCCACTGCTGTCCCCAGCGGGAAGACACAGCGGCCACCCCTTCCTTCCCCTGCATGACCCAATTGCAACCCGCTGAGTCACAGAGCCACAAAACACTCGCTGCCTCATTCCTCGGCTGCTTTTCTGCTCCACAGGCTCCTTGCGAGTTGAACTCCGATTAATGTGATGTCAGTAAATCACCCTGCACAGCCAATAAATTAAATGTCTCACTGCCCCCGTGCCTGGGAAAGGCTCAGCGCGGGGAAAGCTGCGCCCTGTGACCGAAGGAATCTCCAGCCCCATCCCAGCTCCTGGCCAGGATTAGTGACAGCACAAAGTAGGGCAGGGTGGAAATAACAACAAACCTTGCCTGGTGCTCCCAAGCACTGAGACAGGCGCGGATCTGTGCTCCATGGAACTGGGGCTGAACATCTGGCAGAGACCTGGGAGAGACCCGGCAGCACCGGGCAGGGTTTGTTCAGAGCATCACGGCTGGATGTTTCCCCCCCTTGCCGCTGCAATTAAAGAAGGTCAAAAAAAGCCAAATAAAGAGGGAGCACAAACATGTTATTGGCCGGGTGAGTAAACATTTCAGGCTCTTGTGCAATCGTTAATGACAGCGCGAGGCGTGTGTGAACTTCCTGTCACTGTCCTGCAGTTCGTCCTCAACTCACCGAGACAATTAGGCTGCCTTTTATGCAAGGGCTGAAATTCGCCTGGGTTGATTTAACGAGGATAATTTCCTCTCTGGGACTGCTGGAAATTAATCATCCCTTCTCCAAGCTCCATCTGGAATTCACTCGTCAGCACCACGCGGGGCTCTGGTGGCGGCACCTTCCTGCTGCCCGCACTGGGGTTGGCTTTGTGCAGGTATTTCCTGCACTCAGAACGGGAAATATCCCAAATAAGCAGCAAGGTCAACTACCCCAGCACGGCACACAGACCCATTTCTCTCCTGAAGATGCAGTTTAATTACACTGACCCTAATGTGCAGCGAGTGCAAGCGGCAGGAGGAACGGGTGGAGCATTTGAAAGAGAAATTAAATATACACCTAAACAGTTACATATCTAAGAAGCTGCCTTTGCACATAAAGATGTCAATTTGTGCATGTAGATCGGGTAAGTAATTCCCTATTTTTAGGGCTCCCTGCCCCGTGTGGGTGTCCAGCTGTGGGATTTGGAGAGCTGAGAGCAGTGAATGTCTCTGAGAAAGGACGGAACTACCTGGACTACCCAAAAAACATCTCAAACTCAATAAAAATCTAAGAACAGAGTCAGAGGAAGAAAAAACAAAGCAAATCATAGCATCGGGAGACACAGGAAAGGACTAGCAGCTAAAAGGGCAGAATGCTCTCGAAAGAAAACTGTTTTGTTTATTAAAACAATTACCACAGCTTAAAAGGAAGAGCACTGGAGGAGGTGTGAATGAACTGCCCTGCTCAAAACTGAGGTGTGGCTGCTCCAGAGGTTTTCCCAGCATTTTGGTGTCTTTTGATGTAAACCACAGAAACTAAACTATATGAATTAAAATCAGAGCTCCTTAAAATTCACCAGTTCCAGGATTATTCTCGGGAGCTGACCCATCCCTGGAACACCCCACAGGGGTACAGTCACAAAGGAACTGACATGAAAGTTGGAGCAAGTCTTTGTTGACTTCTTCCACCCCAGTGTTGACCCATTTCCAGCCATCAGGAGTTTTCAACCTCTTTCAGATGAGGAGCTCTCTAAATTTTCCATTCTTCTCTATAAAACCAGTTCAAACCAACTGACAACAACCTTCTTTTTCCCAGTTACCATCTGCAGAAGCCATGCAAATCCCCTGGGAGCCCGTGGTTCAAAGGAATTGATCCCCATCCCTTTATTCCTTCTCTCTTGGGAGGAGCCAGGACTTATTCAGGAATATTTTTTCCTCTGGACAATAACAGTTAGCTCTGCCTCAGAGAGCTGCAGATTGGAAATGCTCTACCTAATTAAAGATTCCAGCATCCCTGGGATATTTATTGGTTATTGATTCTATTGATAACTGGGGAAAACAGACTCAAAGCTGAGAGAGCAGCATAGCCAAGATAACAACTCCTGTTTTCAGATTCTGGTTGGGACTGGGGAAAAAAAAATCCTCATATCTTCCTTCTGCAAAGTTTCTGCCTCTCTTTGGAGCAAGGACAAGTGGAAATTAAATGAAAATATCTTCCTCTTGAAAGACCTCCATCGAGTTTTGCAAATAAACACATGAGCAGCCACCCAGTGGGGGAACAAGATCATAACCAGCTGGGGCTGGGATGCAGAAAGGTGTGGAGGAAAAGTTTTTTAAGGATGGCAAAATGGATGTGTAGGAGACGGAATTACAGACGTTCCTAATAAGGGAAAGGAGAGTCTGAACTTCCTGTGAAAAATGAAAACCACAAACAAATCTGGGAGATTCTCAGAGCCAGGGAGAAAGGAGAGGCGGGGTAAAACTGCGCCGAGTAGGAAACTGCCACAAAAAACTGAGCTTTAAACGTCTCCCCTTTTATCTGGAGGGCTTTGGGTAAGAATGGAGCAAGAGGGAGTAATGAGCATAGGTGCTAATTGCATGGAGCATCTCCATGGAGCTGGAGATTAAAGACTCCAGCACCTCGGGGGGTGAGGGAATCTGTTGATCTCGGAGACAGTTTGTGGGGCAGGCAGCTGCACCCTTTGTTACCAACCTGCCTCCCTTCCCCATCTCTCATGGAAATGAGAGCTACAAATGCTGCCGCTTACAGCCCGCACCATCGGAGCTGGGATCTCTGGAGACAGCCACGGATTTATTTACGTGTTCCGAGTTATCGCTGCCGAGCATCTGAGAGGGGCCCCTCCACATCTGGAGAGTCCTGATGAAAGTAAAAACATCGCACCCGGGGATTTCTGTTTGTGCTCGTGGCACTGAAGGTCAGAGCCTGAGCCTCTTCCACACCCCTCAGCACTCGGTTCCTCTGCTCCCAGAGCACGTCCTTGACACTGAACCTGTGTTCTCAGGGGACACCCAGGGCCACGTTCGGCCTGGTTTGCTTCAGGGATCCCCCTGCCACGGCAAAAGGCTGGGATGGTGGGAGAGCCAAGCAGGGAAAGACACCCTCAGCCTTCAGCTGGGCTCTGGGAGTCACCTGCCTGTCCCGAGAAGCCTCAGAGCCTTCTCTGGCTGCAGGAGGAGGGGAGCGCAGGAGTGCCGCATCCATCATTCCTCACACGCCTCTGCGTCCTCCACGTGTGCAGCCCTGCCAGCTTTGCTTTCGGAGAGCTCGTGCTCACACACGAACCCAGCAGGGCTTCCCCTGCCAGCAAAGCGTCAGGCCCAGCCAGTGCCTCACCGCCACTGCCACGAGGGGAGCAGGGCAGAACAACGAAGCTGAATTAATGCCACAGTTTCCACGGTGTTTCCTGACGGGGTGGGCTCCTACAGGAGCTGTGTCCAGAGCACAGGAATTTGCAGCTGCAGGAAGGAGACTGAGACAAACGGCAACGTTTGGGTGTCAAACCTGAGCTGGAAAATTTTACAACTGCAAGTAACACTGGCAGTCCTATAACCCAAGGGGAAAAAATGGGGGTAATGAAAGCTCCTGCCTGAGGGCACGAGCTGGTGGCCTCTGGGACAAGGGAGGAACTTTTCCTCCCATTCACAGCATCGCTCACGTGGCTGGGTACATTCTGCAGGAGTTTCACCATCCATAGAAATATCAGGTAAAAGACAAAGATCCTACACTGGACAAGCCACTGGCTGTGGGACTGATTTTAAATTCCCACCTTTGGTGGTGGAAGACTGGATCTGTGGCTGGATCTGGGCTTCTCTTCCTCCTGAACACTCCCCTTCTACTGACACAGGGGAGGCAGGAGGTTTGCTGGATGTCTCCAAAATGTGTTATTTCTGGTGGGCAGAAAAATCTCTCAGTGTCAGCCTAAATTCACTTTAAATTCATTGTCACAATTGTCCTTCCTCTGAAAAGTCTTTCCCCCCTGCCTGGAGCCCACAGCTCACAGATCACCACAGCACACCCAGGCCCTTCCCTGCTTTTGTTGCCTCCAAATTAAACACCCCCTGTTTGCAGCTGATCAGTTATTAATCCCTGAATACCTGAACTGGCATTTTTGTGCTTTGAATGCCCTGTGTCTTCTGCTGCTCTGGTTCCGAGGGTGACACTGCTCTTTCCACAGAATGCCCTGACTCTCCCCTGCTTTTGATGATAAAATCTGGATGAGAGACAGCAGATTTTATCAGTCCACACTGAAAAAAATGCATAAAATTGAGGCCAAAAATTATTCTGGAAGTAGCCTCCTTCCTGCCCAGTGCTTTCAATATTTACCTATGGGGTAAGTCCCTCTGCCTCAGTGTTCCTGTCTGCTTTGGGCGAATTTCCACATCCAGATCAAATCCCATTTTTCTGAGCTCTCGGGCACACGCTCCCCCATAATAATCAGATAAAACCCCAGACATCAGGACTCAAGAGCCCAACAACATCTTCTGCCCCAGAACACTTCCAGCAGCTCCAAAGACACCGAGATCCGGAGGGATTAGGCGGTTTATGGGACCAGGTTTCCCTGCAGGGCCCCCAGCTCTGTCGCTCATCATTCCTGTCAGGCCAGTTCAGAGCGTCTCTGCCTTGACTGGGGTGGATTAAGGGCTGGTTGAGCAGTTATTTTCTCCTGCTTTGTTGTTTGGAGATGGGGCTGCAGAGGGGAATGAATTACATCAGATAAATACATCCAACTGTCACTCTGAGCGTTCACTGGGAACCTCCTGGAAATCAGCACGAACGGCAAGAGAAGGAAGTGCCACAGAGGGAATCTCTGCTCTCGTTCTCATGGATGGATCAACACGGCCATAACTTTTCTTCCCAGTAATTAATTTCAGTGTGTTATTAATTGTAATAACCATCAATTTCTAATGAACACACAGGGCCTCATCAGGATCCTGGAGCACAGTTGTCCCAATTAAAGTAACTGTTGTGTTCCCTGAGCAGCGGCTCCGTCCCTCCAGCTCCTCCCTCGCAGATCCCAGCCCGAAGCACCTCATGGCCAGGAAGAAACCCGGGAATTGCAGCATTATCCCAGAGCCCAGGGTCTCTAAGGATGATTTCATACGGGACTTTGAGGAAAAGTCTCTTTCACTCCATCCCAGCTATTTTATTTGGAGGTAAGTGTGTTCAAAACGCGGGGATGATTCAGATGTAAAACAAACAGGATCCAAAAGTTTACAGGATCCACCACGGACTGTCTGCTGAGAAAAAACATCCTGGGGAATCCTGCTGAAAGTGTCTCCAAAATAAAGACCCGACTTAGAACCACAGAATCACAAAATCATGGAATCATTAAGGTTGAAAATTATCTGCAAGGTCATCGAGTCCGAGCTGTGCCTGATGCTCACCTTGTCCCCAATCCAGAGCTCTGAGTGCCACCTCCAGGCCTTCCTTGGACACCTCCAGGGATGGGCACTCCAAACCTCCCTGGGCAGCCCCTGCCAAGGCCTGACCACCCTTTCCATGGAGAAATTCCTGCTGGTGTCCACCCTGAGCCTCCCCTGGCCCAGCCTGAGGCCGTTCCCTCTCCTCCTGTCCCTGTTCCCTGGGAGCAGAGCCCGACCCCCCGGCTGCCCCCTCCTGTCAGGGAGTTGTGGAGATGTCAGGAGACAATGACACAGTCAGGAGCTTAATCCAGACTCCCAGAGGAGAGTTTGTCACTTCCCCTGCACAGCTCCAGCAATTAGAACCAAAACAAGAGATTGCTCCATGTGCCATCAACCTTCTGCTCCTCACACCACACACACTGTAATCAAACACAGAGAAACAAGCACCAATTACAGCATAAATACCTTAGTCACGGGCCTGATCAAAACAAAACCCAGGAATTCTATCACCAAACACTCCAAGGAGAAGCAAGAAAGCTACAGGAACACATTGATGACACATCCCATTGTAGCTGAGCTCTTTGGGACAGGGATTTCTGAGCTGGTCCAGCTCTAGACAGGGGTCCTGTGCTACAACAGCAATTAAACTCCCATTAAGATGTTCCTCATTATCAGAGGAAATAGTTGCCATTATGACAGCAAAATACCCAAAGGCCAGTCAGTAATGTATCAATTAATGATTTTCTTCCATGCTGCTTCGAAGAAAACATTCTGGGAATGGCATCAAGGAGCCAAAACATTTAAAAAGACCAATAATTTTCAGGGCAGAATTAAGGATGTGATGTTGTAGCACATCCCCTACACATCAGGACCCCTGGCTGTGTGAGGCCATGAGGAGCACTCCTGCAGATGTGAAGATTTCCCAGTGTTTAATCGAGGCAGGATCTGCAGTGAGGGGCATTCTCCACCTCCAGGATTTCACCCTTCCCTAAACCACCTGCTACCACTGCAAAACACAGATGGGCACTCAGACACACATCTACATCTGACTCAAAGAAACAAATTTCAAGCTGTTTTCAGGCCAGGAAAATTGCTGTTGAGTTTGGTGAAGTGATCAATGAGACAAACAGAGAAAAAGTGATGGATATTTGTGCCCAGTTTTCGCCTGTCAGCCCAAGCTCCTGGGATTTTTGCGAGGCTGATGGACTCCCAGGCTGAGAGAGCTGCACTTTCTGTTGGCTCACGGGTGATCTGGGCAGTTCTGTACCGGTTGGAGCTGTGGGCAGCTCTTCCCTTACTCATTTCCGTGCTCTGACACGCTGCTGATTTACCCTGCTGTAAGTAGGTGCAATGTTATCACCTCCCAGTGTTGTTTTAATGAAATTTTTGGGTTCTGGACTATGACCCAACCAAATGCTTTAGAACAACAGGTGAATCTCAGGATCTGTGCTGTTGTAACCTCCCTCCTCCCCTGCGAGTCTCCTCCCCCTTGTTTACTGCAATCCCTCAGATTTTGGGATGGTTCAAGCGGGGCTGCACCACCTTTGTTCCACCCGGGATTCATAAAGAGCCATTTGCATCCAGTGGGAGACTTCCCTGACCCAGAACTCACTCAGGAGCGATGGGATCAAGATTAAACTCATTTACATACATGTAAATTTTTGCCATTTGCTGTGCAAAAAATATCCTGTCTCTGAGATACGGGAAAACAGGGTTCTGACTCAGAATTGATGCTATCGTTGCTGTCAAGATTAGAGTCTGAATTGTGCAATCCAACTTAACTCCCAGTATCACTTGCTATGCAAAAGACAGTGTTTCATACAGAGGTGTGGCCTTTCCAGTGATTGCAGCAAATGCAGACCACAGCTGGCACTTACATCCAGTACAGTTGGAAAGCACAGCCAATTTTTCAGGTTTGATCCTAAAAGAACTTAATTGTTCCTCGTAAGGTGCTGGGAAAACCATGGCGGAATTAAGAGGATGAAGAGCTTTCCAACACCCGTCATGAAAAAAAAAAAAAAAAAAAAACAAACAGAAAAGGTGAAAGCACTTTAAAAAAGAAAAAAAGAAGAAAAAGGTTTTTTTTCCCACAGGAAACTTCCATCATTATTGTATTTTCCCTAAGGACATTTCTGTATCTGTCACTAGAAATTACTGCTGTCAGCGGGAATGCATCAGCCCAAACCAGAGGGCTGGGCTTTGGTGGGCTGAAAAGGGATGTAAACCACAGCTGCTTTTAACCACCAACTCACCTTAGCTATAGTGAACGCGTTGTTTATGCAATAAATCCAATTTTGTCTGGAGGAAAAATGATGTTGGAAGGGCAAACGGAGCTGTTGTTTTCACAAGCAAATGCCTGATGCCTAATCAAGGCTGAGAGAGGCATTTCACTCACGTAGGGCTGAGCAAGTGCCAAAACAGAGGTAGGAGAAAGGTATTTCATAGGGAAACAACTGCAGGTGGATGCCAAAACATCCAGAAACAGCAAAACTCTCCCAGCAGAGCCCCTAAACTTGTGCCCTACAATTTGAGTGGCAAAAGAAACAAGCCTAAAACAGATTTCCTCCATAAAGTGAAATGACACCCTAGAAAATCACACTCCAATAAAAAGCTAATGAAAAGGTCCACTGGGAACAGTTTTGCCCTACAGATAACTTCTCCCTCCTGATCTTAATGAATTCACTGGCAATTTTGACAAGCTTTTATTACAGTGGCACTCAACGCCCTGGAAATCTGGGTGCAAGTGCTGTTCAAAGAGATGGTCTTTGTCCCGGGGAACATGATGTAATCCTGCAGAAGGCAGCGATGGAGGGTGCTGATTATTCATTGTTTGCACAGGGAATAAAAAAGGTTTATATGGAACTAACGTATGGGTAAGTGTCGGTGTCATTAGGAGTAATTATAGTAACTGCCTCTATGATCCTCCTCTGTTATATTTGAGGCAGGCTTCATTTCATAACTACAGGTTTGGCTGCTAAAAATCCTCTTTCACAACAGCCAGCCCATGGCTGCTTCCAGGGCTGCTCCTCTCTGGTCTCCTCTGGGCTCAGACCGGAGGGAAGCTGCAGCAATCCGTGCCGCATTTCTCTCCCCAGATATGTTCATGGAGGGTTTTACACGGAGAGATTTAAGGCCAGAAATGTGGGCTTCAAATCATCCAAGGGAAGGAAGCGGCTTTTTCTGCAGGTCCGACACTCCTTCACACAGGAGGAAGGGTTTCCTCTGCCTCAGCGGCTGTTGCTGGGGAAGGGCAGAACGAAATGAGATGAGGAGGGCGTGGGCTGGGATAGGGAGCGGGATTTGCCCTGATGCAAGAGCATCGCTGTGGGGCACGGCCCCAGTGGGGCGCAGCTGCAGCCCCTGCCCCAGACCGGGACAGAGGTTCCGTCCCCATGGAGAGCTCCGGGCACCCCGGGGGCTGGGGCCGGTCCGTGCCGAGCCGGGGCCGGTCCGTGCCGAGCTGGGGCCGGGGCACGGGCGCTCTGCAGGTGCCAGGGCAGGGGACAGGGGGGACAGGGGGGACAGAGGGGACAGAGGGGACAGGGGGGACAGAGGGAACAGAGGTTCCGTCCCCATGGAGAGCTCCGGGCACCCCGGGGGCTGGGGCCGGTCCGTGCCGAGCCGGGGCCGGGGCACGGGCGCTCTGCAGGTGCCAGGGCTCTGCTGCCCCGTGCCCGCCCCGCGGTGCCCCGGGCGGGGCTCTCTGTCCTGCACGGCCACAGGAACCCACGAACAGCGGCGGCCCCGTGGCACCCAGCGCCCCTGAGTGCCCTAACGAAGGCAGGGTTAATTAGAGCAGCTAATGGGCGGCTCCGGCCGGCGCTGGCGGGCGCTGCTCGCTGCTGGTTGTGCAGCCACTTCTGTAATCGCTCGCCTTGTTTTGCAGCGGCTGAGGGAAACAGGTAAAAAGACCACGAAGCTTTGCCAAGAAAAAAAAAAGATATTTTTATCCAATTCAAGGCATTGACCCTGCAGAAATGACAGCTGATGCTGTATAAAACTGCAAATATATAATCAGCACTCAAACAGCCCCGTTCATCTCCAGAAGAAATCTCTAACACACAGGGTGGGAAACAATAAAAAACCCTGATTTTCTATTTTTGCTCAAAAAGAGGGGGAAAAATTTAAAGGAACTTGTCTTTGGTATTTATTTCTTTAAAACAAACAAGCAAAATATTTTCCTTTAAAATTTTCTTACACACTTTATATAATGGGGGAAATACTGCTCCAGCAGGGTGGTGGCTTGCCCAAAACCAGGCTGGGGAGGAAAACCCAATGGTTTGATCCATGAGGAACACAGAACTCCATTTGCCATGTCCAAGCTTTTGTTCTGATAAAAATACAGCTTAATGGCACTTAGGTAATGGCCTTGGGGGGCAATGCCTCAGTGTAAAGCATTGCCAAGCCAGCCCTGGCTGTTCCCATGCTTTCCACACAGTTTTTCGCTTTGGGCTGGGCTGTAAACCAAGCCTGAAAGGGTCTTTCAGAGTTTTCCCAGCAGAACCACTTGGCAAAGGACAAAGTTGCTCTCCTGAGGTTGAAATAACTCTTCTGTCCCTGGCCAGCCCCCCTGGATGTTCGCAGTGTCTCTCCTGTCATGCAACTGAGACTGGAGAGTGTGAACAAACACCAGCAGGTTCAAACTGCCACATTTCTGCACTGGGGCTCAGCAGAGCTCAGGGCAAGGATCCAATGTTGTCTTTGTGTCTACAAACCCACCGCAAAAAAATAATTAAAGCACCGAGACCTAATTTTTTTCCCCTTAGTTCCTTTCAAGAAAGGTTAGAACTGAAGATCTGAGGCCCCTTTAAAAACTCCCCCTGGATCATATTTGCAGCACAGGTGACAACTTTAGATTTCATTTCATTTTCTCAAGACGTGACATTTTTGTTGGCTCATGTAAGGGGAAGGTGTCTCCTGCCTTTCTGAAGCTCTTCTCATGCATGAGCACAGCACAGAGCAGGCACAGCCCCTGCCCTGCCCAGCACAGAGGTTTGGGATTTGTGAGGGGAGAAAAGGCTTCCTGAGCAGAGTCCACCAAGAAGAAAAAGCAATCTCTGGGGCGAGGGCAGAGAGTTTGGCCCGTTTGCTGTAAGATTCCGTGGGATTCATGTCAAAAGCAGGGCGTGAGCAGCTGTGTCCTGTTCCTGTGCAGGATTTCAGTGGGAATGTCCAGGAGAAGGCTGCTTGGTGGTTGGGCTCCTTCCCTTTTCCTCATTTTTCACCTTCCCCCACAGCTGGAAGGTGCCAGGGAATGCCCTGGGAACCAGAGGCTGCCCTGGCCTGGGGACAGGACACATCTGGTGGCAGCAGTGCTGATGTTCCACTGGGTCAGCTGGGACAGAGCTCTTCCCAAAGGACAGCGCCAGGAAATCCCTGCCTGCCCCATGGAACCAGGAAGGATGATCCCACTCCTGAGCAGTGACAGCTCCTTCAGACAGGCTGGGCAAGGCTCCTGCTGAGCTGTTGCTCCGCTCTCCCCGCTCACAGAGGCCACAGGAACTGTCCCTTTCCTCGCCAGTGAAGGCACGGTGGCTGTTTTGGGGTATTTCCCAACGGTCACGCCAGCACCTCCTCCACTCCCGGCTCCCTCACTCCTCTCCCAAGTAGCTGAAGGCTATGAAAAACTCTGGAGGTCCAGTGGAGTCAGTTCAGATGGATCCTGAAACTCCCTGAGCTTGGTGGAAATTCAGGGAAATAATCTGAGTTGATGAACAATAATAATTTAAACTAGGTCAGTAAAATGGCAGTGAACTCAGGGCAAAGGCTCCAGCTCAAAATCATAACCAAGTCATTTAATCCGAAATCACTTTCAATTAAATTACAGTAAATCCAAAGAATTCTAATTGTACTATTTGATTTTAATTGAGCCTGTATGGACCACTCCAATTCTAATGGAATCCAAAGGGATTTAAGTAGCTCATTTTGAATTCACACTTCTGAGACGCTGCCAGAGGGAAGCTGGGAAACACAACGGGAGCGTAACACAAAATGTTCTCAAAGAAGGGGACATAGAAAAGTGCAAAATCCCAGAATCCCAGAATGGGTCAGGTTGGAAATGACCACTGATAAGCACCTATCAGGGTGAGTTGGATCCATGAGGAACCAGTGGCAGCGGGGAAAAATGACCACCCTGGGACCCCACTGGGCTGAATTCGATGCCTGCACTGGTTGTCCCCAAGGCTGGTTATAAAGATTTCGTGTTCCCACAGCTGCCTCACCTCCAGCTTAACCCCAGACACCACCTGCACCATCCTGCACAACAAATCTGTGTAAGAAATGTGTATTTTTAATGCAAACACGTTCCTAGGAGCACAAAGGCACCTGGGAGGACATTTCCTCATTGCTGGGTGCGTGTGCCCAGGTGCCATTAGCACTAAAGAGCCTGGGAAGACCCATCCTTTTGGGTGGAGGCTCACCATCACCAGGGGAGATTTTAGGGTGATTCTCAGGGATCAAGACCTCCCATTTCAAATCTCTGACATTTCACACTTCCAGTTCAGCTGTAAGCTTGCAAAATCATTGAAGAAAGTGAAAATCAGCACCAAAAGAATCAGAAATAGGTGCAATTTCCCTCTCAGCCTTGGCAATGCCCCTGCTCCCAGTTAACTGAACTCTTGAGCAACTTTTTGTCTCTGACCATTCCCAAATTGGTTTCTTACAACATCAAAACTGATTTTCTTTCAACTTATCTGATAGAGTTAAAAGAAAACACCCTGGCAATGCCACTGCATCACAAGGGAGGCTTTGATCATCTGGAACTGCCAACGCACCTTGAAGTGTGTTAAACACATCTGACTTGGCTGATTGCATCTGCCTCTTCCCATTAAGTGTCCCTGCGAGGAGCCACCCGCGGGGAAGGGGCACCAAGGGGGGAAGTGACCTGGGGTTGGGCTCCTGGGCACTCCTGGAGGTTTTTCCTAGGAGGAACTTTAAGACTTTGTGCTGAGCACGTCACCCAGCTCAGGTGAAAGTGCATTTCTGCATTTTGGAAAGAACAGACCTTTGCACTGAGGCTGTGCACAGAGGAACCTTCCAGCAGTAAAAATCCTCTTTGGGTGCTCACGTAAACTCCAGGGATGGGGTTCAGCTCCTTGGGTAGCTCCACGTGGGTGATCCAGAATTCCACTGCAGTGCTGGGGATTCATCCCTCCCATCCCCTGCAAAGGCCCTCCCAGCTAAAACCAGCTCAGACAGCCAGAGCACAGATTTTAGACTCAGCTTTGAAAGATTCAGATTAGGAGAGCAGATAGGAGTGGGAGACACACTGCTGATGAAATGCTGACACTTCAACTCAATCCCTGTGTCTCAGAAACCAAACTCTGGGTTAAAAAAAGAAGAGTAACCCATTTGCATCAGCATTTTATTTCCTGATAATGTTTCAAGACATGTCCCAGTTATCCTCTGCAGCACGAAACACCAAGGGCACCCCATCCCCTGCCCTCTGGGAATGGGATTCTGGCTTTGTAGGTTATCTGGGGTGGGGGAGGAAGCAGGGGAGAAGAAGGCTGGGGTGCCGTGCAGATGATTCTCATTAATTTTGGAAGGAGTTATAAAAAGTGAGCTTGAAAGTCTGTCCTAAAGAGGAGGATTCAGCTGATTGAGAACTCATCTGCTTCTATCTCTTGGCTAATCGTGAATGCGCTTCTGCTGTGTCACTTCAAAGGCCCAGCACAACTGGGAGGGTTTTCATCAAAGCTCCTGCATGTCTGGGGGAGGTTTTCCCCCCCATGAATATACATCACTGGAGGCTCCTTTTCCCAGCTTTTCCCATGCCTCTCTCTGATTGATCCTTATTTCATTCAGATGAGCTCTTCCTCTCTGGATGGCTAAAGGGCAAGAGACAGCTCTCTCCAGAGCTTTCCCACTCGCCTGGATGCCTCTCCGAAGATTTTCCTCTCATCAGAGTGGGGGAGGGAGGGAGCTGTTCAGACAAGAGATTGAGCCTTTAAATTAAATTCTTGTCATCTGAGGGCTGGGCCTGATAGCGGCGGGGGTGGGAAGAGTATTCTCCCAGTATCAAGGTTCTGGCCAGATCCTCCTGTGGTGTAAATGTGCCGTGGACTGATCTCAGCAGTCCTGTCATCAAAACTGAGCTCTCTGAAGAGAGGGCAGCAGCTTGGTGGTGACAGCAGCACCGTGCCCTGTGTGGCTGCCCTGGGGACTACGTGAGCTCCCCGGGCTCGGAACACTCGCTGGAATTGCTCAATTCCCCTCTTTTTTCAGTGGGGAAGGAGGGCCGGGCAGCTCGGAGGAATTTCAAGCACTTAGCCACCCTCAGCCGGGCTGGGATTTCGCAAGAGCCCAGACCCTGGGTGCACCCAGCACGTGCAAAGTGCCGGTGGAAATCTGGGCCCCCTCCGGATCTGGGATGGGAGCTCACCCCTCCTGGAAATTCTGGGCCCGGTGCCACTTGGTTACAGCACGTCTGTCTGCTGGCTGGGGGCCAGGCACAGCAGCCTCGGCTCGGCTCGGCTCGGCTCGGCTCAGCTCAGCTCAGCTCAGCTCAGCTCCTCTGCCCTCCACCCTCTAATTGCCTGTTCCCCAGGGCCAGAGTGACCCCAGCACGGCCAGGTCGGGACACTGCACGCGTGTTCCGACACCGCTGGCACGGCTGGTCCACAGCAGTGGGAACGTGATGCTGCTTTTGAAAAATACTATCACTCTCCTGTGCAGTGACGATGCCTTATGACACTCAGAAAAGTGAGATGATGGGAGATTGCTGGAGATTATCCATGGCTGGTTTCCCGTGGAACCCTCAACACTCAGGGACCTTCTCTGGGGGCAGAACTGCAGAGCCACCAGCCAATGCCACACTTGTGTCCTTACAGCCTCCTGTGCATCCTCTCAGCTCAGAGTCCCATAAACGCCATCCTGGACCTTTACCAGGAAGGTCAAACCAGGTCCCCAAGGACGTGTCACCCTCATGGGGACTTTTCCAGCACCATAACCTCTCCTGGCACCTATCAATCCTGTCGTGCGCCCTCCACAGCAAGAGCCCTTTGGAGAGGCACTCAAGGCTGGGTCAGTTGTGGTGGTGCTTTACGGGATCAGGACCTTCCTTCCCCCAGCCAGTGATGGGATTTTCCCTCTCCAGTCCCAGAATAGTTAAATGGATTGTGAATGGTTTATCACTTCTTTCACTGGGGTGTGTGGCTGGATTCACTTTGACACAAGCCCCTTTCTGAATTGCAAGCTGGCAACAATAAAAGGGAGAAGTCTTTAATTAGTTATCTGGCTAATTAACTTTTACAGCACTGCATAGCTTTGGCATCCAAATACTGCAATGCAAAACATTGCAAACATTCAAAGACTTCCCACCCCACCAGGAAGCTGCTGCCACTGGTGGTTGCGGGGGAAAAGCATCTCCCAGGCTTGGCCTGGAAATCCTCCCTGGGCTCCCTGCACATCCTCCTCTGCAGGTAACTCACCTGCTCCTGCTGGTGTTCAAGTTAAAGACACAGAACATCCATGGCATCCCCACGTTATGGAATCATGGAATCCTTAAGGATGGAAAAGATCTTTACGGTCGTTGTCAACCCAGCACTGCCACCACGTCCCCAAGTGCCACATCCACAGGACTTGTGAACACTCCCAGGGATGGTGACTCCACCTCTTCCCTGGGCAGCCTGTTCCAGTGCTTTACACCCCCTTCAGTGAAGAAGTTTTCCTTAACATCCGATCTAAACCTCCCCTGGTGCAACTTCAAGCCGTTTTCTCTTGTGCTGTCACTTGTTCCCTGGGAAAATAGACTGAAACCACCTCACTGCCCCCTCCTGCCAGGGAATTGTGGGGGGTGAGAAGGTCCCCCCTGAGCCTCCTTTTCTCCAGGCTGAGCCCTCCCAGCTCCCTCAGCCTCTCTTGGTGCTCCAGCCCCTTCCCAGCTCTGTTCCCTTCTCTGGACACTCCAGCTCGGTGCCACACTCCTCCTTCCCAGCACGTTCACTCACTTTGCTAAAATCCATGCAAGACAAAGTTTATCTCCTGCTTGTGAGGGCTATGCAGAGATCCCTGCTCCCTCCTGCCACGCACGGCAGAGTTTCACAGTCAGGGCCAGCATTCCGGCACCCACTGTCCCGAGGCAGGAGAGAAACCCCTCACAGCGGGGTGACGTCAGATCCCACAGCCAGGAGATGCTCCCAAAGCTCAGAATGCTGTGGGATGACCCCCAGGAGCACGGTTTGGCTCAGGGAGTACACCAGGCTGGAATTAAGCCTCTCTCTGTCAGAACACGCAGGGTCCCCAGCAGTTTTCCCACGCTGCTGGGGGGGAGTGGGGGTTTCGGGAGGCTCGGTGCCCCCGGGCCGTTCCCGTGGGGCTGGATCTGCTCCTTGTGGCCAAGCACGTGTTCCCCTGGCTGCGCTCGGGAGTTTCGCCGGGGCTGCGTGTCCAGGCAGGCTCCCTGCCTGCTCCCAGCCGGGGTGGAAAGGCACTGGGAAGGGAAGGGAAGGGACAGGTTTCAGGGAGAGCGAGAGAAGCAGCCTAAAACAGGTGATCAGCTGGAGCCCACGGGCTCATCCACACATCCCAGGGAAAAGTCTGTCTGTGATCCAGCTGGGATCCAAACCTGTCTCCTTTGTTATAGTTTAGACTTTAGGTGAGACCTGTTTAACTGCTGTATTTAATTGATGAGTGGTAGAAGAGGATTCTGCTTGTTGGCAGAACTCAGCCAGGAGCCTCCTTTGCCCCCTTCCTGTGCCAGTCCCTGTGGGATCTGGGAATCGGCTGAGCTTCCAGAAGTGCTGCCTTTGCTCAAGAGTTGTGCCTTTAATGTTCCACAGACACCTCCAGGATTCCAGATTCCGTGTTTGCACACCACAGATTGCACCCAGAAAGCTGCAGGTCCTGGCCAAGGTAAACTGGAGCTGCAGCACCAGGAACTGCTGCTGCCAGGGGTGCAGGGCCCTCCCAGCATCCCAAAAATGTGGCCTAAATACTGTCCCATAAATACTGAGTACAGGATTCCCTGTATTCTCCTCACCTTAGGAGCAGACTGTTACATGCACACACTCTTTAAATCATGGCCAGCTCCAGTTCCCGTGCACAGGCAAAGCCCCAAGTTCCTGTAAAAACCCTCCCCCAGAAGAAAAAATAAAGGAGATTAAATGATTCATAGCACTTGTAGGGGGAACAAAATTTATGGGTTTGTTTTTGCTTTTGCTTTTCATTTTAAGTCTTTTCAGATTCAGTTTAAAAAACAAATCAAGCCCATTCTCTTCCCTTCCTCCTGGTGACAGGTTGCCCAGATGCCTGTCTGGGTCAAGGGGACACTGCTATATTTTGTTTTACCACCTGGCATCACCCAGCTCTGCAGATTTCTTAACCTCTTAATTCTCAGTAGCATTTCATCCTTTGCTGATCCCATCATTTCCCCATATTTGCTTTGTGAACCTTCCAGAATAATTCCCCTCAAATCCAACCACCAGCAGCCTGTGTGTCAGGGCTGGTCCTGAGCGGGAAGAGGAAAAAAATTCCCCTGCTGAGCCACAGAAGATCAAGTGCCACAGTTCAAAGTCAGAACTAAGCCTCCAACAAAGACTTCCCAGGGGGAGAGAAGAAGGTTCAGGTTCCCTGAAGCCGGGATGGGGCTGCTGGGGCTGCTGGAGGTGACAGTGTCAGGCTGTCCCTGGGATCTGTCTGCTCCTGCCAGAGCCACGGGGCGGAGGCTGTTTCCACACTCCGAGTTCCTGGATGGCTCAGATGCCTTTGCTGCTCAACTCATCCCACAGACCCACGAGAGCCAGGGGAAGGAAGGGAGACCTGGGCACAAGAACTGCCAAAGTTGTCCTCTCAGCGCAAGAAACTTGGGACAGGGGAGAAATTTTCCAAAACCAGTGGCTTTGGTGTTGTTTGAAAACTTTCTGCTCTTCCCCTAAGCATAGGTTTCCTTGAAAATCAGTATGTTCTCCCCAAAAATTACAAGAGAAAAGTTTGGAACTGAGTGAGGTCTCATTTTCAGTTTCAGAATATGTCTTTTTGTTTAGTTTGGGGGCTAAGGAATATCTTGTCATGCTCATTCACCTGCTGCACTTATGGACCAGGGGTTTGTTTTCCCAGGGTGCCATCCATACCAGGAATGCCCTGTTACAATTTTTAATCTGTTTTTTTTCTCCCTGGGCTCAGTCTCCCTCCCCAGCTCCCAGCTTGCAGCACACACAGCTCTGCCAGAACAGCTCCTGGGTGGGCTGAGAGCAAAGGGAAGGAGCTGGGATGACAACACTTGGTGCTGCCTGTTGCTTCCGAAGGTTTCACAGAATCCAAGCACAGCCCCAGCTGTGCCTTCCTCACACTGGATTTCCTGCAGTGCCCTTCCCCAAGGAGGGCAGATACCCGTCAGTGTGACTCAGGGAAGGGTGCAGGGTTTGCCCTCCTGTGCTGAATCATCTGCTGCACGCAGGGAGGGAGGAGGTGGAAAATGGGGGGAGTCCCCTGGGGATCCTCGGTGTCACAGAGTGAGGGGAGGGTGAGGCATTGCACCATGGAATGACAATCCCAAAGCTCTTCACAGCATCACAGAGTGACTCAGGATAGAAAGGACCACAGCGGGGTCAAGCAGGGTCATCCTAAAGCAGATTGCACAGGATTGTGCCCAGGTGCTTCTTGGATAAGAATATTTAAATATTTATGCTCCACAGGAGTAAAACAGTGGGAGAACACAGGCACAGCTGCATGCCCAAAGATGAAGGCTGTTATCAGTCCTCTGCAGCAGCACCATCCCTGCCTGTCTCCCAAAGGCATCACAAGACCCCACAGCAGGCTCCCAGAGCACTGATGGGTACAACAGGTGACACACACAGGTCACAGTCCTGCTCTTGCCAGCCCCTTCCAGGGCACCCCCAGCCAGAGGCAAAGGCTGGAGGGACAGGAGAGCAGAACTTTGGGTGTGCTGTGCCCCCTGTGCCATGAGAGGATGCTCCGGGAATCATTCCGGGCCACTGCACGGCCGGAGTTTTAGCGGTTCCCGAAGTTTTTCAGCCGGTGTGGCTCGGAGAAAATCGTGTTTTGTTTGCCAGGCAGCGACACCTCGTGGCACCGGCCACCCCAGCGCGGGGTGGGGACAGCAGCACATCGGCCCCTCCTGGGACAGCTCCTCCGGCAGCCGCAGATCGGGAGAGTTTTACCGCAGAGGCCGGTGCAGCCCAGAGCTCAGCGCGGGTGCTCCACAGGAAATGATGATGATGATGACGATGATGATGATGATGATGATGATGATGATGACGATGATAAGATTCACCTCTTGCAAACGCTTATTAAAAATCACAGTCAGCTTGGAGAGGAGCTGCCTCAGGGCTCTCGGCCGGACCCGAATGAGTGGCCCTGGAACTGCTCCCGATCCTGCCCAGGCGGCTTCAGGAAGCACAAGAGCCCTGTGTTGGTTGTGGCTCTGCAGTTTGCATCCTGAATGGGAATAGAACCTCCAGACCCTTCACTTTGCTTTTTTCCTTAGAAAGGATTACAGGGATTTTGTGCACAAGAAAGAGAAACTCCATAAAAATTAAATTATATCAAACAGATGTAGCAAAACAGCCATGGAAACAGAAACCCACGATAAGAAGAAATGGAGATTTTTGGAGGGAGGTGTGACTTTGTACCCAGAACCTGACACTCCCAGGTTCCAAGGGTTCAAAGGGTTGTCACGGACCTCTCTGCTGGGCTAGGAGAGTTTTCCACCTGGGGAAGACCCGGGAAAACTCCTTTTCTGTAAGCTGATATAAATCTCCTGCCTGGTAACTTCACCGATCCGTTCCCACTGCTGATGGCGCTGGCCTGGGGGTGCCTGTGATGGGAAGGCAGGAGAGCTGAGTGCCAAACAACGACTGGCCCGGCTGTTTTCCCCCCTTCTGTTGCACTGGCACAGCCATTCCAAACACACACCTGGGCACCCTGCACTTGGCAGCGTGGCACAGAGATCCAGGTCCCTTCATGTGCCCACACTGGGAGGGGGCAGATCCCTGCCCTATCTCTGCCCTTTACTCCCCCAGCTGTAAAGTGGAGCAATTCCCCAACTCCCAAAAAACATTGTGGTAACATAAACTGAGAGAAAGTCTTTGATCTCCTGTAAACACCAGACAACCAGAGTGTCCCATCCCACTGGTTTTATTGTTGCTAGGTTATTAATAGCTCTCTCCTCCACCGAAACCTTCTTTAAGTTCTATTAATATTTCACAGCCACGCAGGTAAGTACCAAAGGTCAGAGTTTTACCAAGCTGTCTCGCAAGATGAGGCGGCTCCGTCCCTGAGCCAGGGCTCAGCTGTGCTGCACTGGAGGGCGCAGTGCTGCACCCTTTACCTTTCCTTTCCCCCAAAACCCTTTCACACCTGCTCCTCTCCTGGTCACACGTGCAGGGCTGTACCAGGAAGCGAGGTAGGGCGCATGTGTGCAGGTCCTGAACTCCTCGATCCTCTGGAATTCACACAGGAAACGCGATGAGAATGAGTCAAGGAAAGACATTTATGACAAGTGGAAAGTTCTGCTTTGCCGTGTGTGGCTGGAGGGTAGGAGCCCTGATGGCTCTGTGCCTTCTGCAGCAGGCTCGAGGTACGTGCACACCTGAGTGTTACTTTTCCTTTCACTATATGGCTTTGTTGGCAGGAGGAGAGACAAATTTTAATCAGTTTAAATGGGAATGATTCACGTACAGTGAAATATTCCACGGTAAAGAAGTGACAGTTTAAAATCTGCCTATGGAAGGTGTCTTGTTGAGGGCTAGTGATGGACACAGTGATGTATTAGAAAAAATAGGGGCAGGAAAATATACATGGCAAAGCTGCACCTCTGAATTCCTGGTAGGATCTGCCTTTGGAGGATTGGGATTGAATGAGAAGTGTGGCACAGCCGTGTCCGCTCTGTCCAGAGGAGAGCACACGGGAGTCAGGCGGAGTTTGTGGGTGTGAGACCACGGGGAAAGCCACTCGAAATTATAAAATAGATTGTTCACACAAACATGGGTCCTAATTCTAAAAGCTGTTGAGATGCAGATGTTTTATGAGAGATGAGGAAAACATTACATCACACCTGCTTCCAGAGCCAATTTCTAGGCTTTAATGAACAGCTCTGCCTCAAATTTTGACACCACCTTAGTCAGAATCAAGTGATATTTTCTATCCACAAAGTATTTTTAAGTCATTCACATAATTTTCCGTTTCGATAAGGTCATGTTCAACTTCCCCCTCCTCAAAATGTGACCCTGCTGTCAAAGGATTTTGCCATGATTCTGACCTGGGCTCCAGGGGAAGGCTCTCCCCCAGATGTGACCTACACAGTGAGGTATGAAAGGTAAGAGCTCCCAAACCATGTCTGACTTGAAGGGGTGGCACTGGGACAACTACTGAGCATCTCTACTGATTAATAACTGTCATAATGATCAGTGACCTTCCACCAAAACTAAACATGATCCATTTGGGAAGTGTTCCAAACTCTGAGCACCATTTGCTCCCCACCCTCCAAAACCCTCCCTTCTCTTGCTCTATAAACCACAGCAGAACGTGTTTAATATTTTGGTATGGTTGTTCCTTTCAGGAAGGATCGCCAGGACAAATGGAGGAAGGTTCCACATTGCAAAAACATCCCCCAAACCTTTTGCAACCTGACTTGTGCCCTCTCCACCCTCCACGTTGAAGTCCGGGCTCAGGTGAAAGCGGTTTGGGGACGATCCCAGTCGCCGTGGGTGAAATCCCAGTTCAAGAATTACTACATAGATGGTGAGTGCCTGTCAGGTGACAGCCTGGATGGGGGGACATTCCCACAAATGGATAGACCACACCCCACAGGTATCCAGGAGCTTCATGGGTGGCAAACATTTGAGTGAGCACAAACAGTAACGAGCCAGGATCATCTGAGGATGAATTTTGTAGCAAGTGTCAGAATTTGCTCATCAGGGCCCCAGCTGAACAAACTGGCTCCAAGGCCTCTGGAGTATTTTAGATAAAAGAGGTGTCCTTTGCCTCCCTCTTACCACAAGACAACAGCTGGAAGTGAGGACCAGCCATGGAAAGTGTCACTGCTGGGAAGGTAAGAGCCAAGCAAGCCCCATCCTCACGTCTGCTCGCTCGCTTGCAGTGGAACTGGCTCCCCCTGTGCTGAACCTGAACGTCAGGGAGAATTCCGTCCACGTGAGTGCCTCCTTCCCGCTGCCCGCCTGTGTGGAGAACCTCACCTGGAAGTATGACGTGAACCTCTGGGAAGCAGGATCTGAAGACAAGGTCAGTAGAAGTGGCTCTTTTTGGATGAAATGGAGGAACTGAAAGAGCCTCAAAGTTCTGGGCAGGAAGGATGGGAGGGACTGGATCCAGGGCCTGGAGGAAATGAACCAGCCAAGCCAGAGCTAAACCAAAGCCAGAGACAAAAAGTAGAAGTGTGTGTGTACATCCTCATTTTTTGGTAGTTCCCTATTTTTATCAGGATGAGGAGGCTACACTACAGTCAGTCTAAAGACCTGAGGTTTAAAACAACTAATCCAGGTGCCACTGGCAGCATTCCCTGGCAGAGCACAGCACAGCACAGGTGGAATTCCCACCCTGGATCCATCAGCCCTTGGGGAGGTGCCAGACATGGGGTCTCTCCGTGCACCTCCCAAGCCCTGAGGCCACACATGGGATCCGTGGGCTAAAGTGGTACAGAAGCACCACCCCAGGAATGAAAGGATCACCCTTCCAATCCTCTGCTTTGTCTCTCAACAGAAGAAATATGAAGGTTACTTCAGGAAGGACACAGTGTCCATCAACACCACTGCTCTCAGAGGCAATTACTGCTTCAGTGCCAGGTCTCTCTACGAAAACACCCACTCGAAGCACAGCGAATTCTCCCAGCCCGTGTGTGTGCTATTAAACCACAGAGGTATGGCCCTTCTCAGGAAAGGATGTGGGGAGACACCCAATGGGATGAGGGCAAGGCAAAGATTTCCACCAAAATCAGCTTTTCACCACAAAAAAAAAATGGGTTTCCTGTTAAAGGGACTGGTTGGATTTTCTGGTGAGTGGTTCCTGGTTTCTGTAGAAATATTTTCATTTAAAAAAAGCCAACCCTGAAATGTTTTCTGAAAACCTTGAATATTGTATGTCAGTGGAAAGCCCACAATTCCTATAAAAATACCACTCACAGGAGATTATTTCTGTCTTTCTCAGCAGCGGAGTGGAAGCTCTCACTTCTGGTCGTGAACCTTCTGTTTGTCCTCTCCATCCTTGTGGCCAGTCCCTTCATCTGCTGCCTGGTGAAACACGAGGCCAAGCAAAGGAAGATGCCTGAGGTTTTGGTATGGCCCAAATTCTGAGGTGCCCTCCTGACTCAGAGTCTTGCTGGTTTTCAGAGGGTAACTGGGGAGGAGTGGGGGGTTCTGCACTTCTCAGTTTTATATTCGTAATTCCCATTTTTTAAGTAATCTTTCTTACATCCAAACTTTTCTTTTAAAAGCATCACAGGCTCACTGTCCCATTCCTTCTCCTTTGTAGGATTTCTCTCAATTTAAAGCTGCTGGACCAACCTTCCACTTGGAGCTCAGTGAAAAGGAATTCTGCAGTGATGATCTGAACTGCACAGAGAAGACAGTGCCACAGAGGAGGACAAACAGAGCTCTAGGAGGACAACACCTGCCATGGATGGTTTCTTTCCCATCGTCATCATCGTCGTTATCATCAGAGGATGAGGAGGAAGAAGACAGCAGCACTTTGATCCCATACAATGAAGTGCCTCGATATCCAAAGAGACATCTCAGCCATCAGCCATCCCCAGCAGCTCCGGGGGAAACCAGCTTGGATGCAGGATCTGGAGGTCTCTCTGTGGACAGTGAATCTCTGCTTGACCTCAGCGCCTTGGGTTTCACCCTCTTTGGAGAGAGGAAGGGTGAGGTGGACACCTCGGGATCCCAGGCAAATGAGGAGACATCCCTTTATCTCTGTTCCTCTTTGGGAAGAATATCCCTCACTGGTGTGAGATTCCCAGGTGCCAGCGAGCACGGACAGGATGGAAACCGGGAGGAGAGGCTGGGAATGACCCCCCTTCACCCCCTGACGGGGGGGATTTGTGCTGAACCCGACAGGCACCACCCGCACAGGAAGGCTCCTCATTTCTCCAGGGATTACCAGAAACCCATCATCGATCTGCAGCTCCAGATGGACTCGACATCCCAGCCCAGAGAGGATCCCAGCACCCAGCTGCTCATCCCCTTGTGGACACTGCAGGTGGCAGAGGACAAAGGCATTGCAAGTGACTGCGGCAGTGACAGTTTTACGGAAGGGACACCGCCCGAACCCACGGTGCTGAGCGACGCCTTTGAGACTTCAAATACGGAGGGAAAATACCATCCAAAATTTCAATTCCCAGGCTACGAGCACTCACATTACTTGGGAAGGATCTGAAGTACCCAGCAGGTCTGGGGGGTGCCTGGAAAAAGCTGGAGAGCTCCAGCTGTTCAGGCAAGGATCCTTGAACAAGGACAAATAACTGATGTCTGGCCTATCAAGGCAATGGCTTTAGGGACACAAAAGGTGCATTTTATTGCTAAGTCACCTCTGAATTGTCACTGTCCCTCTGGCACAGCCTGAGCCAGCCAGGGGTGAGGGAGGCGGGGACATCTCTGAGGGACCACCCAGCAAACAGGCACTGCCTCGGGGTCACCTGAGATTCAGAGCAAGGGAATTGCTGCATGTGAGATGTGAAAGGGAAAAGCACAGCCCAGCCCTGGGTGGAACCATCAGATGGGGCCTGAAAACGCAGTGTTGTGCCCGCACGTGGATTTGGAGCAGATTTTGAACTGCTTCATGCTGCCTTTGCTTCCCTGTAAGTGCAGAGCTTGACTGGAAGTTCCTTACAGAGACATTCAGCACGATCTGGTTTTTGTGGGATGAAAAGTTCTCCACCTCAGCCTGCAGAGATCACCTTCTGTGTTCCAACAGAGGGAACTGAAGCTGAACTGTTTATTTATTTTTTATTTTATACTTATTGAAGCTGAAACTCCTCCTGCTGTGCAGAATGTCTGAGAGCAATAATATTTTGATATAGAACTCCATGTGTGCGTGGTTCTGTTTCCCAGAGCTACTAAGGGACCCCACTATCCCAGGGTGCTCCAAGCCCCGTCCAACCTGGCCTTGGGCACTGCCAGGGATCCAGGGGCAGCCACAGCTGCTCCGGGCACCCTGTGCCAGGGCCTCCCCACCCTCACAGGGAAGAGTTTCAGCCCAGTATCTAATCTAGATCTCTCCTCTGGCAGTTTACAGCCATCACCTTTGCCCCATCACTGCATGCCCTTATAAAGGCTTTTCATACTCGAGTATCAAAAGGAGCCTTTGTGTAAAGGACTCACAGGAAAGCAAAGCATTAAAAGAAAGAGGGAAACATTCCCCAGCCATTCTCTGCATTCAGGGAGAGGGCTCAGATGAAGGGAGGATGTTGATGGAGGGTATGAAAGCTGAAATCTTTTGGGAATTAGGAGAAAAGAAGTAAGGGGTGATAGGTGGGACTGGGAACTGCTTTGCGGCAAGATGGACTAATTAAGGTCCTGAATTAAAGTCAAAAGGGGAGGTGGGGGAAAGGATTCATCAGCTAGAGTATTCCTTTGTCCTCTGCAAAGTGTCGTTAGGTACATCCTGCGTTGTTATCCCTCCAGTTCACTTGGAAAGACACAGATGATCCAAATACAATCACCACCCAATTTCTTGTGCAATCAAGGAAACCCCCCAGGCTTTGACTTACAGGAAGCACCGAAGTTGTGTAACCTCTACCAAATGATTTTGACATGTCCCAGCTCTGCAAACAGAGCCTGGGATCAGTTCTTGGTCTTGTCCAGGGAACTGAGGGACAGGCTGCAGGCCAGGTGAGCTGGACAGGTGGTGGCAGCATCCAACTCCTCCACGTTTTCCTTCAGCAGGGCTTGAGAGCTGTTTTCCTCTGCAGAAGGGTCAGTCATGGCCAGAGCACAGTGCTCCCCCTCCCAGAGCAACTGGTCTTATCACAGCACCAGGGAATCATTTCCTTTGGAAAAGACCCTGGAGATCATCGAGTCCAACTGTGAACCCACCCTGTCCCCAGGTGCCACATCCACGCATGGAGGGTTCAGGCCCAGCACTCACCAGGTTTGCTGCAGTCCTCACACACTGTGAGGAAATCAAAAGTTTGAGGGAGTTTGGAAGTTGAAACTCTAATTTTAAACTTGAAAGCAGAGTTTTGGACATCTTCAGGTCCCCAAAGATTCAGAGAGGTGTTTCCTGGGCTATTCAAAAGGTGACACCTTGCTAGAAATAAGGGCAGAGGTAAAGTTTGAAGTTCCATTCTCAGAACTGAAGGCTCAGGTGCACTCCAAGGTGCCTCGGCTCTGGCCCATCGCATAGCAGCAGCATGACGCAGTGACGTGAGGGAAGGGAAAATGGAAATACTTTAGCAGGCTGTTCAGGAAACACCCTGACAAACAGTCGTACTTAATTAGACACTGGTGGATAGGTGTGTCTTGTTTAACAGACTTGTGAGGCCTCTGCCTTTGTGCAGGTGAGCTGAGAGTGACAAAATGCCAGTGATGCAGCAGGGCTGGAAGCACAGAGCCCTTTCATACCCAAGCACGGCAGGGAACAGAAACAGCGTCAGCAACAGGAAATCCACGGATGAGGAGGGAAGCAGAAGGGGTTTGTAAATTCTATCACATGTTTGGCCACAAGGATAGAGCAGTGAAATCAGTGTGCATTCAGCTTCGGAAGCACACAGGGTTTGTATTTTGAAAATGTAACTTAACATCCTAAAAACTGAACACATTATGGAAAAGGGACTGTATCCCTTTCTTGTAGTCTATACAAACTCCCAGTTCTTATCATGTGGATTCAGGATATCTAGAACAGAACTTTACACTGTAAACAGCTGCAAAAATAAACATTGTAGGTCCACAATGGCCTCTGCAAAAAGCTCTGGGGCAGCAGATGCTCCTCCTGTGGAAAGGCCACCACTTCTCTACCTCTTTCCCACATCAGGTGAGAGAACCTGGTGGTGCAGAGCCAGGGCACAGCTGAGGAGCTCCTGTTCTGCCCAGGCTGCAGCAGGGCACACGCTGATCCTTTGGTTCCCATCCAAGGTCAGTAAGAACAACAGAAGAACATAAAACCCAGTGCTCTGGCTGACTTTCATTTTAAGAAAGTATTCAGAAGTACTTTTTAAGGAAATAGGGGCATTGCTTGCAGCAGGTATTAAACCAGCCAGGTGCACAGCACTGTTTTAATGTCTAGAGTTGTAACAAGCTCAAGTTACCCGACCAGAAAAGCAAACCTCAAACCCCAGGAACCTCAGGGAGGACTTTCAGGCAGGAAGCTCTCAGCAAAAAGGTATTTGGCTCTTTTTCAGGAGCTGGGGATTTTCTCAGCCTCTGGCTCGTGCACCTTTGTACAGTCAGGTGTGCACTGGAGAGGAGAGGTGCTCCTGCTGTCACCCTCCCCGGTGTCACACATGCGCAGGGCTCTGAGCAGATGTGAGCTCAGAGCCCAGGGAAGGCAGGACAGGAGCTCTGCTCTGTTACTGAGCAACAAATCCAACCTGGCCCGGCAAGAAAGAATTCAGCTCTCATAAAAGGTGATTCACCTGCACACAGGAGCAACTGCCTGCTCTCGCAGCCCAGGCTGCAGAGTTATTCATGAAGCGATTTCTGATCGTCCTGGCTGGAGTTTCAGTGGTCGGTAAGTCCTGAGCTCTCCTCTGCTGTCCCTGATTGTGGTGTTTCTGTTTGATCCTGGAGTCTGGACTTCAATCCTGTTTCCTGAATTATCACCTGGAGAATGATCTGTTGTCTGAGTTCTCTTCTGTGTCGATCTCTCCTTGTAGTGACTCCCATGTGTGGTTGGTATGCTTGGCACTTGAAGGATTAGTAGGGAGAGGAGAAGATTCCTTCACTTCAAAGGATTTGTCACTGTGCTACAGCCCAAATCCTACAGGAGTGAAGGATATTCACTGATTTCAGGGGGCTTTGGATCAGTCTCCTTGTGTCTTAAGCAAAGCCACTAATAAGTACAAGAACAGTCCTGATTTTAAAACAGGTACAAATAAATAATGTAATCTTAAAATGAGGGAATCGTCATAGAGTGGTTGGGTTGGAAGGGACTTAAAGCTCATCTCATCCAACCCCCTGCCATGGGCAGGGACACCTCCCACTGTCTCAGGCTGCTCCCAGCCCCATCCAGCCTGGCCTTGGGCACTGCCAGGGATCCAGGGGCAGCCACAGCTGCTCTGGGCACCTGTGCCAGGGCCTCCCCACCCTCACGGGGAAGAATTTCTTCCTTATATCTAACCTAGATCTCCCCTCTAAAAGCCATTTAATCCTACTCCAGATGTGACAAGCTCACTCTGGGGTGAATGGAGGATAAACTCGCTCTTTCCAAACACCAGCTTTTCAGCATTCAGCCTTGTCATTTATCTGCTTGTGTCTGGGATCTTACACTGTGAAACTCCTCAGCTCAAAGGACTGTCACACTGTGAAATATCCCGGTTTTCCCCTGCCCACACTTGACTGTGCTTGTGTTATGCTGCTTTGCATAACAGTGTCCTAGCATGGATAAATGTGGGAAGACAGAGATTTCCTACTCCTGATAAGATCGGGGTATTTGTGACTCAGTTTTCAGGGTGCTCAGACAGGGAATCCCACCTCCTCCATACCCCCATTGCTGCCTCCTGCTGAGCCTGGAACGAGCAGAGGCAAATGTGGACCTGCAGATGAAGTCAGGACAAAATCTGGAGTAGCCAGCAGCCCATTTCTGCACCACTTCCCTGCCCAAATGCCACACACAGGACTGAGAAGGGATCTGTGCCTTTCAGCCTAGCCCTCCTCCCATTCAGCCGGCGAGTTTGAATTGGTGGCACTCAGTTCTGCTCCATGGGGGGAAGCTCGGAGTGAGGATCCAGGTGGGATTTAGTCTCTGTTCGATGTGATCTTGTCCAGGTCCCCGCCATCCCAGTGCCCAGTTTGCCCATCTGTGCTGTTTTCATTTGCTCACCTCACTTTTCACAAGGGGTTTCATTGTTCACTGCAGGCTGAAGCCCTCACGTGCTCCAGGTGTTTATCAACGCCACAAACCAAGAGCTGAATAATGCATAAATGATCTACCTTTGAGGGTCTGCCTATAATTTGAATTTATAGTATATAAATATATACATAAATATATTATATAAATATAAATATTATATAGTATATAAATATATATGCTATATATTATAGATATATAAGTATATATATATACAGTTCATAAATCCTGAAGTTGGAAACTCTTGTAGATCAGCCTTGGGGAAATTTTGCACTGTGCTTTCTCATGAGGAGAGAGAGACAAAAGCCTCGAGGACTTTTCTGCAGGACCTCAGAGCCAGTTTGCTGCAGGAGGGCCATGGTGGGACCCTGCTCTCCACGGACATGTTTGCAGGGGCAGGTGACATTCCTGCCCCCCAAAGGGAAGAGGAGTAGGGCTCAGAAAGCAGGGAGCTGGCTGAGCTGTTTGCTCTCACCCCGGCACACCCAGGCCAGAGTCCAGACATCAGGTGTCACTCCGTACGGGCAGTTTCCATGCAATAAAACATGGATCATGAGAGGAGAATGGCAGCCACATCTTCAGGGAGGTGACACTGAGCTCTGCACGTCACTTCCTTGAGCAGGGGCAGAAAGCAGAGATGTTCACAGCGTGATTCTGGGCTTGAAAACAGGTTATTGGTCTTAATTTACCACCCATTTAATGGTTCATAAAGAAACCCGACTAGAAATTCAAGGATTCTCCTTCTGACTCGAGTTTTTGAGGTTTTTCTGTATAAATTCCTGACTTACATTTCTTTGGGATGAGTCAGTTGTCTGCAAGGTGTGAGATGTGAGCACAGTTTGAAGTCTTGTTCTGCTCAAGCCCCTTCTTTTCAGCCCAGCTTTAGCAAAATACCACAGGACCCGTGTTCATCTGGGGGCTGACATGTCAGAAAATGCTTTTTAATACCAGTTTCTCTGCTCCTTCAGGCATCGTGACTGCAGAGAGACCATCATGTCTGAAACGTGCAGCATTCTCTTCCACAAACTTTGAGAACATCCTGACGTGGGAAACGGAGGCAGATATTCCCCCCGGCACTGTATTTGATGTCCAATACAAACAGTATGTGAAGTTTGCTTCTTTTGGGAGTTGGGCTCTCAGAGAGAGAAGGGCCAAGAGAGAAAAGCTGGTTTTGCTGTTTCTCCTGCCTGTATTATGGTTCTGCTTGGAGGAGAACTCAGTGAAGGACAGGATTATTCAGAGTGGGAGATGATGCTCATTTAAGCGAATATTTTACATCTTGGGTTGTTTTGCTCCATTACTGAGCTACTCTTGCCTTCGGCAACTTCCTTCTCTCTATTCCGTCTTCCTCCAGTCCTGTTCAACCAAACAAACTCAAATCCTTGTGCTGTCCTCAGGTATGGAGAGAAATCCTGGCTCACCAAGCGCGAGTGCCAGAGCATCACCCAGCTCTTCTGCAACCTCAGCCGGGAGACGGAGAACTTCACGGAGCATTTCTACGGCCGGGTGAGGGCCAGGGGCTGCTCCTCCAGCTGGGTGCGCTCCGAGAGGTTCGAGCCCCGCAAAGAGAGTAGGTACCACTGCAGGCCTCCAAATGCTCCTTCCCGGCACGTCCAGGGCAGCATTTCCTCTCATTTCAGTCTTGCAAGGCTCTGTGAGGGAGTGAAGGCCTGGAGGCTTGGGATTTTGGGCAAGGAGGTAAATGAGAAATGGGCAGGGCCTCACCTGAGATCTGACCCTAAAGTGGGATCAGAGGAGAAAGGAAAAGCCAGGTGTGATGGAAGGGAGGGCTGCTGGTGAGAGGAATAAAGAAATGAGTAAGAGACGTGATGGGAAACCTGAGGACAGAGAGCCCCAGGAGCTATGAAACGAGAACACTGGGATAAACATCCATTCCAACAGATATTTCGTGTTCCCAACCCCACAGTGAGTCCTGCTGCAGACACAACGCAGCCTTTGGGGTCCTTATTGGCTCTGTGGCTAGAATTTCCCCACTGAAAAATCACCAAGAATAATTCATGGTGGCATCGGCAGCCAATGGTTGTGAAGACCCTTCAGATCTTTGCACCAAAATAGCTGTGAAAGCTGGGATTAAACCTCTTTTTAATGCTGGGTGTAGCATGTGCCTGTCACCAGAGATAAGTGAGAGCACAAAAGCCCTGTAAATCTGATGTGGGATGGGAATTGGGGTTTGGGCAGCCGTTACCTGAGTGCCTGTGGTGGGATTTCACCCCTCACACGCACAGGAAGGAGGATATCCTGCACAGGGACAGGGAACATGGAGCTGGAAAAGCCCGGGATGAGAATTCCTGGGGACAAACACTGTAAAGGTGCAGAACCCCAAAACCACCTCCATCTCCACTAGCCTGACTTCTGCCATGCTCGTACAGCTCAGACGCCTTTTTGTACAAACAGAAGTAACAATTTCAGTGAGTCTGGGGTGTGTTTAGGATATCAGATGATCCTAAACCAGCTGACACCGCCTGTTCTGCCTTTCCCAGCCATTATAGGAGCACCACAAGTGGAATACATTCCCTATGTCCGCTCCATAAAGTTCCTGATCCGGCCCCCCTTTACCCCGCTGCGGGGTGAGGATGAGCAGCAGCTCACCGTGGAGGACATTTACAGCAAGTTTGGGGCTGTGGATTATCACCTGACAATATTCAACCAGAGGACACACCAGCAGGTAAAGCACAGCCTCAGGCACCGCGATTCTGTAAATCCCATTTCAGATGAGCTGGAGAAGGATCTCGGGGTTTACACACGATGGGGGAGATTTCTGATGTACAAGGGAAAGTCTTGCAGTCTCTGACTCTCAGGACAACAGGAGCTTTAAGCTTTCTTCTTAAATTCTAGGAAGAAAAGGACTTTCCAAGAGTACTGTCTAAGTAGCAAAAAGTAAAATCATTGGTGACTAAAAATTACTTAAGTAGTTCAAGTCTTAAGGAACTGAAATGCAAACTTAAATACAGAAATAATAGAAAACAAAATCACATAAATACTTAGAGTTCTACATATACAGAATAATTACAGTCCTGTAAGATCTCATTAGTAAATAATATTTTATGCTGAATTTTGCAATCTGAATTGAAGAAAATTTAATCTTCCCAAAATACAGATTTTACCTTTCTTTTCAACAGTGGACAAAGAATGAGCACAACAAAGAATTTGAAGTTTCCAACTTGGACCCAGACACTGAATACAATGGGACTGTTTATATCTGTCTGCTGCAGAGAAGGAGCAAACCTCAAGTGTTTTGGGTTAAAACACTGGCAGGTGAGGCTGTTAACTCTGCTGAAAGTTGAAAAGTCCAGCTGGGATATTGGATGTACAAAATACACTGATTTTCAGTATGGAATTTTTGGTATTTCAGTTTTAATAATTTAAAAATTCATTCCTATGAGACTAAACCTGTGACATCACCTAACTAATTGTGACATTTTTCTAATCCAGCTCTTTTTCCACTTGTTCTCCTCCCAGACAAGACATGGATCCTCTACTGTTTGGTGGCCCTGGCATTCTGTGCCGGGCTGGTTTTTGCTGCCAGCGCTTACGTGATCTACAAATACATCAAACAGCACGGTGCCCAGCCCAGGGCCCTGGTGAGTGCCCTTCAGCCACTGCAGCTCCGCTTGGAAACCACAGAATCACCTCTGCCTGGGGCTGGAAGGGACCTGAAGGATCATTTAGTGACCCTGCTATAGGGTCCACACCTTCCACTGTCCCAGCTGGCTCCAAGCCCCGTCCAGCCTGGCCTTGGATGCTTCCAGGGATCCAGAGGCAGCCACAGCTGCTCTGGGCCGGGGCCTCACCACTCTCTGAGCAGATTTTCTCCCCAGTATCCAACCAAACCCACCCTCCTTCATTTAAAGGGTTAATGAGCTTTGTCTGGGCAATCACTGCAGCTTATTGATACTTTAGGAACCTTTCCCAAGGTGAGCCCCTCAGGTCAGGCAGCTAAACTGAGGCATCCTAAACCCCTAGTTCCCCCTGAAACCCTGGGATTCTCACCTATCCCTCATCTCCCGCAGCAAGAATTGCGTTTTCATGCTAATGAGCTCAAGGATTTTCATGCTATTTCCATGCTGCAGGGCTTAGGCCAAAGTTTGCAAAAGCGAAAGCAGGAGTTTTTCTTCCTCATATTTCAAGACTGCTCAGTTGATACACAGTGAGAAATGTCTGTATTCCTGCGGAGGGTCACTCCCCAGGAAAGGAAACCCGAGTTCTTTTGCCAGCAGAGCAGATCCCTGGTGGTTGTTACTGGCTTTTACTGACACTTCTCCAAAGAAAATGTTAGAGCAACTAAAGCAAACCTTCAAGGTCACAGCTTCTTGTTAATAACTCGTGCTTTTTTATCTTCTCCGCCAGGACTTCAGAGGGATTCCGTCGTTCCAGCCTCTCACGCTGACAGTGGAGCACATCATAAAGCCCCTTAATTTATCCAAACCTTCCCTTTTCATGCCTGAAGTGCAGCTGGCACAGATGAGCCAACATTTGGGCTGGGCCCTGGAGCCACCACGGCCTTTCTGTCCCTACCAGCAGCAGGCGGATGTCCCGACGTTCCAGCTGCCCCCTCAGCCATCCCAGGTGGAAATCCCAGCTCCCACTGCTTACGCTCCTCAGACAGCCGAGCAGAGCATTCCTGCTGCCACGGCCAGCACGGGCCTGGCCCTGACCTACGGGCTGTGTGTGGAAGGTACAGCCCACGCCGACCCGAGTTCACGGCCGGAGCAGATGCTGAAGGAAGTTTCACCAGATCGTTCTGTGGATGGAAAGCTCCGAACCCAGGGGCTGGGAAAGAACTGCAGCCACTGGGATTACAAAGAGCAGCAGCCAAAGGTGGCCCTGTGGAACAGCAGGGACAGACTGGAGTCAGTTCTGTTCCAGGGGAGCCTTGGGCAGACCCAGCTGCTGCTGCAGAGTGAGGGGCTGGAAAATCCAGAGTGTGTGTCCCAGCTGTCCCTGTCTTTGCTGGAACAGGGAGGATGCTACAGACAACAGGCAGAGCTGCCCCTGCCGCTGTCTGCAGGGAAAGCTGCCCCAGACTACATTCCAGAGGAGAAACTGCTGGCCCCTCTGTCAGCAAGCCTCCTTCTCTCAGTCCGGACTGGGAACGCTTCCCCCGGAGAGAACCTCCCGGAGCAGTGGATGCTGCCAGAGTCATTCCCACATCCTGCAAACAAAGCACAACTCCCAGAGACTGCAGGCATGGAAATGTTCCCAGCAGCAGAGGAGCTGAGCTGCACAGAACTGAGCGTGTCCCCAGACAGCAGCTCGGGCCGGGACAGGGGCACTCCTCTCACCATGCTCTTCAAAGATTTGGACTTAAAAGTGCAGTGGGATGAGGATGATAGCACAGAATTTTATTAGGATGACTTAATAGTATTAAAATCCAGATGATGTTTTCTTGCACGAAACAGAAGCAATGCAAAAACACAGCTGATCCTGGCTGTATTACCATGGCTCAGGGCTGTCAGACTGTTCCACTGCGGAATCTGGTACCTTTACTCACAGAAGTACTCCTTGTTACACTGCCATATTGTACCTTTGCACTTAAACAACAGGTCTTTATTTCTTGCATATTCCCCAAATGTGTTATGAATTGGATTACTTTAAAAGATGAGTTAAGATTCAATTTCCAATCCCAGATCCAGTTTACTGAAAATTTAGCAAAATTCACAACAGAAACTGTGTTTGCTCTTTACCAACACCAAAGATTGAGGGCTAAGATGTACCCATCCTTTGAAGAAATTCAGGTATGCTAACCTAGAAGAATTTAAGGTACCACGGTTCAGTAAAAGAAGTAAATTATTGGCATTCTACCCTTGGATAAATGACTTGGAAAACAGTGTTCCACTTCCCTGGAATGGACTTTGCCTTTAAAGGAGTCCTTGAAACTGGGTAACAGCTCCTGATGCGGCAGTTCTGTGAAATACGTCCCTGTCTCTTGTGGTTTTTAATACTTGTACAAAGATAAAGCCTTTTTTAATACCTGTACAAAGATAAAGCCTTTTTCGTCACTGCAACAGATTAATGCAGCCTTGGCCCAGTTCTGAGGTTCCCCAGCTGCTGCTCCTTTCTTTCTCTGCAATAGTCACACATTCTCTTCCTCCCTTGAGACCCCCAGGGACGAAGCACCTGGGATCCCATTCCAGGCAGGCAGGGATGTGAGGATTTGCAGCACTCCCAGTTCAACCCTCCATCCCAGTTTATCCCAATCCCAGTCCATGCACTCAGGAATCCGTAGACCGGGGAGGTCTTGAGCTCTTCCTCCCACCCCTCACTGACACTGCCCATGAGGAACCTGCTCCATGTTCCTGGCACGTCCTCCAGAGCTGCCGTGACCATTTTTTGGGAGCCAAAATCCTTGGAGCACTTGCACCTCCTCCAAAAGCAAGCTAAATTCTAAATTCAGGGGCCAAAGGAGGCGATTATTTTTCATTCAGAGGAAAGCACAGTTCAGCCTGTTCATTTCCACTGCTGTGGTGAAAAAAATGTGTCTGAGGACACTGGTTTAAGAGAAGTGAAAGCATTTACAGGAATAAGCAAGGTTTGACTGGTACAGGGAAGTATCCACTCAAAAAGACCAATGCTGACCAGAGGTAAAATTCAGCTGTTTCCACTCCAAGTGCACTTGGGGGTTTTCTCAGCCCAGGAAAGCTGAAGCTAAAGGCTAAATTCCACTTGCTCTGGGGTGATTTTGCAAGTAAGCCACAGGCTCATGAAGTGAAGATTTTTGATGATTCAATGCAGGATTAAAGGAATAGTCTTAGAAATTTTACAGGCCAAGGTTCAGCTCTGAGCTCCAGCACAACAACTGACAAAGAACCACAGCCCTGACATGCGAGGCCAAAACTCCAAGTGTGGTGAAGAGGTGTCAGAGCACAGGGTATCAAAGACTGAAATGTGTGCATAGCTTGGGCAGCGACCAGCGGGACATTTCCAGGGAGCTCGCTCCATACCATTCACTACCAAAGGGTTTGTGCAATGTCCTTTGATCTGTTTCCTGTACTCTGTGCCCCAAAAAACAACACACAGAGAAATGCTGCAGCTCCTGGAGCAGTTCCCAAGGACTGGGAGACCGCCCAGGGGTAACATTTTTTTCCACTAAACCTTCCTGGAGAGGCATTTAAAGCCAGTGATGCCAATTACCTTCTTCAGAGTTGCCTGTGGGCTGCATATCTTGTGTCAACAACATTCCCGGTGATGCTATCCACGGAATAATCAAATACCACAATATCAACATTTTGGATTGTGTTGTGAAACACAACCCCTAGCACAGGATGAGTATGGGCAGAGTATGGAAGGGATGCGGGCCTTGGGAGAGCATAGGAATGTGCTGCTAAAATTACATTATTTTCTATTTTAAAAGCCTTTCCCTGCAGAACCCCTGCCACAGGGTCTGATCATGCCCAGACTGTAATAAATGTAATAAATGTAATAAATGTAATAAATGTGTCATCCTGCTGGAGGACAGATGGGAACTGAGGAAAGTCTGGGAATCGATTTTTAGAATGCACGTAGGTGCCTAAAGACGCAAAGTGTCCCCGAGCTGGGACATCTATCTCTCCTCCAGTCCCTTAAATACCTTTAGGGCTGCATTGCCCTGGCTGAACAAAAGGCAGGAATGATTCCAGCCCATCCCATCCTGCCTGTTCCACCCTCCCAGCAGCTGTAATGCCCGGGGATCACCCTCAGGAGAGCCCTGTCCTGTGGACAGACTGACTGCAATATCCTCAACTTCCTGCTCTCGTCATGGCTTGGTCAATATTGATCTTTGAGGCCTGGATCTTCTGAGCAGAGGGAGATTGATTCCTGTCTCATGAGTCACCTCCTAAATTTAACACATAGATCATCCCTTCTTAAGCTATTTATCTTTGGAAAAGCTTGGAAAGAGAGGTTGGTGCTGTTGAATTTTATTGGAGCAAGGAACACGTCATCCTTGCTGACTTCACTGCCTTCCTCTGATCAGAACCAAACTGATCAGTTTGTGTCAAACAGCTGCTCCAGGAGATCCTTATCTCCTTCTCCTGTGTAAGAACATTTCCAGATAAACAGCAGGATTTCAACATTGTTCCAAAGGTCTCCCCATGCAAGCCATCTGTGCCTAACAACACTCGGCTCCTCAGCCATCCCGCCTGCTCCAGATAACAGTTCTGATAGCTCTGGCTAATAAAAGCTGGAGGTGCCTCGCCACAAGGAGCGCGTGTGGCCCCAGCAGATGTCACGCCGATGACAGGTGAGCGCTGCGGTTCAGTTGTCACAAGGACACCAGAGGAGCAGGTGGCAGCTGTAACCCTAGAGCAAAGCATTGCTCTTTGTCTTCTCAGCTAAATCTGGGAGCTGGCACTTGCTCAGTCCCCGAGCAGCAGCCCCGCTGGAAGCTCAGCAGGGATCCTTGCCCAGGGATGAACACTCTGCAAGCCAAGAATCCCATTCTCCCTCCCTGTTTGTTCCTTTCTTTTGGCACTGGAGGGTGTTTGAACACCATGAAAAATCACTGGTGAGTTTTTTAACAAGTTCTGTGAGGAAAATCTTACTACAGGGACAAATGGAAAGCTCCAAATTCTGGAGACAGAATGAAGGAGAGCTCACAGAATCACAGGATATCCTGAGCTGGAAGGGACCACAGGGATCATCAAATTCAACTCCTGGCCCTGTACAGACATCCCAAAATCCCACCCTGTGTCTGGGAGCGTTGTCCAAATGCTCCTGGAGCTCTTGGGACTGTGCCCATTCCCTGGGGAGCCTGGTCAATGCCCAGCACCCTCTGGGGGAAGAACCCTTCCCTGATCTCCAGCCTGACCCTCCCTGGCCCAGCTCCAGCCCTTCCCTGGGTCCTGTCCCTGCTCACAGAGACCAGAGATCAGTGCCAGTCTCTCTATATAAAATAAATTTTATAACAGAGGGTTGATGTGACAAAAGAAATGAAATTATTAATTTTAAGCAGAACAGACGATAATTACATGTTACTTCTCATAATACAAAACTCAGGGAAGCACTCGAGTGGCCATGGGCTCAAAACCAGTGAAAGGAAAGTGTTCCTTCCCTTTGACAGCTCAGCTCACACCAAAGTGCTTCAGACATGCCAGCCCAGTCCTTCCTGTTTATTGCTTTCTGCGGAATGTCACAGCCACTAAATGAACTTCACACCTGGAAGTCCTGGGAGTTCTGGTGCTGATCTTGCTGGGTTTCCTCTTTGTTTGGATGCTGAAGCAAACAAGGTTCCTAGAAATGGCTCCTACTGGTACTGTGCCAAATTTGATGGTGGAATTCATTCCCACAAGGCCTTCTGACACCACAAGAAACGTCACCTGCTTCTCACATTGCTGGGAAGGGCTTTTGCCAAACTGGAACTGCAAGACTACCTCAAGTAAATGGAAAATCAGCAATCTCTGTTCTTTGACCCTGCCCCAAACTCTCAGACACCACCAAGGGCTGGATACACAAAGCTCACCTGCTCTGAGGCATCCAGCCTTTGTTTGCTGGAAAAAGGAAATAAAACAGCCACAGCCCACCAAAACCTGAGAGCTGCCGTAGCTCCTGGTGTAATCAGACACTGCCAGGATTTGCCTGGAGTTGACGTTCACTAAAGAGGTGTCAAAGCAAATGATGTCACTCTGTTGGGCAGCAATGGCAAGGTTACCCCAAGGGACATTCCTGGACTGGGTTAAAATATTCCTAATTCCGTTTAGATGCTTTGTGAGCTTCTCTCCTAAAAGAGCAGAGCATAATCCAGCGCCCTGGGTTTTGGAGGCACCTGTCCCTCCTTACACCATTTGGCAAAGGCAGTGATTTGGCAGATGTGGGAGGGAGTTTGGTTGGCACTGCACGAGCAGCCCGAGTGTCCCCAGCTGGGCCATCCCCATTGTCCCGGGGAGGGCCTGGCAGGGGCTATATTTGACTGCAGGATGGGCACTCCAACATGGGGAACATTCTTTTGGGGAGAGTCATTCTCGGTGTCATCACCAGGGAGAAGGAAACGCTCCTTTGTCCCTTCCCTTGCCTGGGGACGGGGGCTCTCCCTGCAGCCTTCACCGGGTGAGTTTGGTTTCTCTGGAAACAAACTGCTGTTTATGGTAAGATTTTGTAGAGCAGCATCGGTTGTTTTGTGTGACAGCTTTATTTGACTTGCACTGCAGAAATAGATTGAGCTTTGTGATTGTATCTGCTTTAATGATTGTTTTTCCAGTGCTGTTGCGATGAAAATCCTGGTTTGCTTCATGTTTTCTCACCAGAATCTGCTCTGTTTTACTGGCATGTTTAGAAAATAATATGCATTTAAATTGAAAAGTGTAGGTTTTAGCAGATCAGAACTCTGATTATAAAACAATGAAATTTGTCCAAGGAAAAATAAAAACCATAATATAGTAAAAATGAGTCTGTATCAGTAATTATTCATGAGCACGGAAACAAGGCTCTGATGCCCAGGATGACTGGACTCATTCTGCAGCTGAACCACTTCTGAAGACAGCAGGAGCTATGAAATTACAATGATTTTTTTTCCCGTAAAAGCCTGTTTTATTTTCTTCTTCTTTTATTTGTCAGCAGTTGTTGCTTCTTCCAAAGTTAATGCCCACTAAAGAAATATTATCAAGATAATTCTGTATTTTCATTTGCATGTTGGGATATTTTGCATTTACCACAACAACTCTGCTTTTCCATGGACTGTTTATAAGAAATTTATTTACATCAATAGGAAATTGTACAAGAGAAAAAATTGTATGAGAAAATTGTACCAGGAAAAGCTGAGGGTTTGTATTTTTATCAAGTTTGGATTCGAAAGCACCAAAGCTCAAATCCAGGTGGAAGATTCGCCAAGGGAAAATTTCAGTCACGGAACACGAGCTAGGGAAAGATTTACAAGTATGTTTTAACAAATTCTATTCAGCAACAATTACTTTTGCAAAGCTGCTTTTCCAAAGTAACCCGAGCTTTTAGAAGCTGTAAATGTGGACAGTGCAAGGATTGTGCTGGGTGGTTGGGATTTAACTGCAGGGAGAGCGAGATGAGCAGGGATCCACTTTAAAAACTGACTTTAATGCCCACCCATTAGTCAGAGCCTAAAAGCAGCGAGCTGTGGATGCCCAGAGCAGAGGCTGGGACAGCCAGGCATGGATGGGAGCCAGGAGTGCCAGTGTTTGCTCCTGTGTTTCACCTGTGGAATGGGATTTCTCTGGGAAGCTCCCCTGGTCACTCTTTGGGAAAATCCTGCCGTTTACTGAGCTACTCCTCATAGGCTGACATTTGGGAGGATGCTGCTTTCTCCGTGATTTTCCAAGCTTTCCCTAAGAGCTCAGGAGAAACACCTGATCCCTCAGGTTGCAAAGGACTGGATAAAGCATTAACCCCCTGGAGTGCTGAGCTGTGGCTGTCCTGTGTGCAGCCTGGGAATGGGGAATTACAGAGGTGTAGATGGGAGCATGAGGGAGAGCTCTGTTTCAGCAGCTGGAACTGGTGGAGCACCCTGGCTTGGTGGGAGGTGTCCCTGCCCATGACGTGGGCTTTAAGGCCCCTTCCAACCCAAACCATTCCAGGATTCCCAATAAGATCCTGGGGAAACAAATCTACCCACAAAGGGCTGCCCATTGCCTGTTCTGGGACAGCTCCAGCTGCCTTGAGAGACTCCATTTCTTCCCCTGATCCCACTGGCCACAACAAATCCCTCTCACAGTGTTAATGTCAGAAAATATTTTTGTCTGAACCTTCTCTCACAGCCCCTGATTGCCATGGCAAAGCAAGGACTCAAAAAGATTCTGTTAAAGTGTCTGATTTGAATGTTTTAATCTATTCCAGACAGAAGGTTTGGCTTTGACATCCCACCATGGGAACCCGAGCCTTCTTCCACCACAGAGAGGAAGAGCAGAAGGAGGAGAGGAAACAGAGCTTGCAAATGACCTCCACAACCAGGAAAAAAAGGTTTAAAACCAGGTAAGTTCCAGAGTCAGGGACAGATCGAGTCAATTGGGTCCAGACAGGGCATTCTATGCATTCACAGATTTGTTGAATTTTGAGTTTATGAAATTACAGAACATTGTCTGGATTCTTTTCCATGAATCTGCCCCTGGAAGTGAGGAAGAGGAGACTTTCAGCCTTTCAGACCTATCGATAGCAGCTGCCCTCGCCTTGACCTCCGAAACAGCAAAGTAAGTCAGGAATTACTCTAACTCCAATATAACCATTGTAGGCAACATCACAGCTCTGGATCAGGGTCACAGCTTCCAGCTTGCTGTGCTGGAACCAAAAAGAGCAGGTTCAATCCAGAGGCTCTTCCTTTGAAAACACCAGGCCTCAACTAAAATGCAGGAAATTAAATGATGGTGCCATGTGATAATGAGGAACATTTCCCTGCTCACACATAAGGGCGTGAGAGGAACCAGATTTTATAGGAATAAATGGCAAATACTGACAGATTAATAAATGAATGGTAACAGAGGGGACTCTCCCTGTTTCCTAGAAAGTCTCAGCAACATCCCTCCTCCCTTTGATCCTCTTCCCAGCTTCCTCCCTGGGATTAAAAGTGGCCAAACAGTGGGTCCCTGTGGAAGTTTGATCTCTTGTGGGAGTGCTGGTTCCTGTGGGGGATAATTCCCTGACGTTCCTACCCACACTCCATCAGCTGGTGTTCCTGTCCTTAACACTCCTGATTCAACCCAAAAATGTGCTATAAACAACAAAAAAAGACCCCCCCAAAAAAGAGAGAAAAAGCATTATCTTGATTCTGTTGGTTTTTATCACCCTGTGGTGCAGGGACTACAATCTAAGAAGGGAAGCTGACATCCTGGAGCTGGAACAGAGGGGGCAGAAGAGGATTCGTTTTGGGAATGACATGGAGAAGATGGAAGAGGAGGTCATCCGGACGTGCAGGCTGCTCCGAGTGAGGGCTGACCGCAAGGGCCTGCGCAGGAAGGTCAGAGCAGACACCTCTGCTGGCACCACGGATGCCAGCAGGGTTAAAACTGTGCTCTGGAGAGGATCCTACACCTAACCCCAACCCCCTCCAACTAAAGGCACTGCACCCCTGCCACTGACATGTTATCACAGGTCCCTCGTGTCACAGAATTTGTGTAGCAACACCTCCCCTTCGCACTGCCTCTACCCAGTGTCTCCCTGTCACAGGCTGTGGAAAAGGCCTGCCTGGAGAAGGAACTCCTGGAGCTGCGCTCGGGCCGGGCGCCCATGTTCTGGATCCCGCTGCGGGCACACGCGGTCTGGGAGAGGATGGACGTGACCCTGGCGTGCACCGCCCTGGGGTCCCCTGTGCCACAGGCCACCTGGTATGGCAGTGCCAGCACGGCCCTGGGGGGCACGGGCACACGGGGAACGGCAGCCCCGGCCTGCCGGGAGCGAGGGAGGGAGGCAGGGAGAGCTTCAGAGGTCACAGAAAACTCCTCAGCGTCCAGTCCCACCATTAGACCAGGAGGGACATGGGGGCCTGGAAGCAGTGACAGTCCTACAAGGCTCCTTCTGGGACAGGGCTGATGTTCATGGAGGTTTCCCTGTTTCCTGGACAGTCCTAGTGGGATCCTTCTGGGACAGGGCTGATGTTCATGGAGGTTTCCCTGTTTCCTGGACAGTCCTGTGGGATCCTTCTGGGACAGGGCTGATGTTCATGGAGGTTTCCCTGTTTCCCTTGGTTTTCCCGCAGGCAAATTTGGGATTTAAGTCTCAAAAGCCAGAACCTCCTTTCAGCACTAAAACACCACAAACACACCCCAACAAGGCCTGGCTGCCTTGGACACCATGAGAGTTTCAGCATTAAACTGCTGCTGCTTGTACAGTTTGCAAAATACAGCACAACTGTCATTTACTGCCTTTGCATATTAACCAGCCCCAGGGACAGAGTGTTATGTACCGGGCCTGAGAGCAGCACACACCATAAATACCCGAAATAAATTAAACATCACCTCAATAAACCAATTTGCAAAGTGTATTTTGATCAGTGTGAAGTGATTGGCCATTCCTCCCCTGGAAGGTTTAAGTGTGCAAACATTTGCATTACTAACGACTCGTAGGCAGCCAGCTCTGCCGCTGTGGGAGCTCTGCATGTCCTGTGTCCTTCCAGAACGACCTCCCTGAATTATTCAGAGAGCAAAGAGAATCTGAACCTCCCACACATCCCTGGTGAACACGGGGAAGAGACATCTGTGAACTCCCTCACAGGAGCTGCAGGGCAGGGAATGTAAAGCCAAGGCTGAGCAGCCACACAGGACCGTGGAGGGGCCTGGGTTTAGCTGCCACACTGAAGAGGGAGATCTGTAAAGGAGGGAATTGTGTCTCCTCCTCTTTCCTGTGGTGTTTATGTGGGTCCTTTCCTAACAGCACATTTCCTTCTTTTCCACCAGGTATAAAAATGGAATCCCCATCGATCCCCGCCGAGCCCCAGCAGGAAAATACAAGATCAAAAACAAGTTTGGGATGCTGACCCTGCACATCAGCAGGTAATGGCCGTGCCCTTGGCTGAGCTGCTTTTTCAGCTGAGTAGGACCTGCTCTCCCTAAACTCCCAGCCTGCGTACGATAAACAAAACAAGTAATTCTTCTGGAATCTGACCTTGCCTGCCTTTAGGGTGCTGTGTTTGAGCTAAACCTCTGCCAATCTCACAGCAGTTCACAAGGTTTAAAAAATCCTAGAATTATAAAACAAAATCAAATGAAATTTAATGGCTTAATTTACTTCTGCTCCTCTTTTTAGTCATCAGCAACATTTTTTCCTTCAGGGTAAGGAATGCACATTAAGCACTTCATGAGCAGACACAAAAATGTGATTTAGGATGGGTCAGTGTAATCAGAACAACATTAGTTCTGATCTATGAATTATAGCGATAGACAAATGCAAATCTTCAGTGAATCAAGTGTTCCACGGGCCTTTTGCTCATTCATTTCATTGAAATGTTTTGCTTCTGGGTCTCAAGTGAAAAAAATGACCCCAAAGTAGCAGAAATCCTTGTAATTGAAAGAAAAAGCAGCTTCTGGATGAAACACAAACACCTCTGGGATTAAAGCGGGACCCCTTTGAATTTGTTCTGTGAAATACGAAGGAGGGGAAATGTTTGGGTTTTTTTTCAGATGCTCCATGGAAGATTCTGCTGAATACAGTGTGGAAGTGAAGAATCAGTACGGTGAAGCTTATTCCTTTGCTACAGTGCTTGTCAGGAGTAAGTACAAAAGTTCCTTTGAGTTTAAACTTTCAAATACTGCAGGGTTTCCAAAATAGTTTCATTATTTGACAGGCACACACAAGCACTCTGGAAAAGGATAGAACAGCTTCTCTTCCTTAGTCACTTCTGGGCCCAGCCCAGGTTTTTCCTTTCAGATTCCATATGGACACAGCTGTCCTTTCACTGGGATAAAATTGTACTAAATTTAGGTGCTTATTTCTTCTGGACTGATATGAAAGAGCCCCACAGTTAAACACACAACAGGCTCACAAAGAGTCTGCTAAAGATAAGCAAGAAATGGGTTCCCAGGAACTGTGGCTTTGAGAGGGACCTCTCAGTGCAAAAATATTGCTGAGAACACCACGTTTTCCCCTGAAATCAGTAACTACCAAGGGCAAATGCAAGATTTTCTCCTTTGATCTGTGCTGTTCTTAAAATAACTGGCACAGACTCCACAGATACACATCGTGCACAGCCAAATCCAGACGCGGGGAAGGAAGTAAATAAACCACCAGCACTTGAAAAGGGAAATTAACTCAAGCTTCAGGAAATAGGCAGAGCAGTCTCACAGGATCACAGTTTGGCTGTTCATATTTCATATATCTATCTATAAATTAATTTTTAAAATAAAAAGCCTGGACAGAGTAGATGAACAGGACTGTAGACAATTAAACCCTTCAGCGGGACTGACAGAGCCCTGTGTCACGGGTTGTGTTATCATCACACTTATTTCACATGACATATTTTGATCTGAATCCTGTCTGGGATACAGATCCCTGCAGAAGAACGTGACTCCAGGATTGTTAAAGAAGTGTATTGTTCTACCTTTCAGGTCCTTTAATTAAACAGTGTCAAAATTCAGCATATCTGGAAATAGGCAGCAGGCATTTAGCAGTTCTAAAGGGACAGGTATAACAGCCCAGAAAACCTTCATTTGCAGCCCTCCCAGATTCCTAAATTCCTCCTACCCTAATGCAGGAAGACAGGAAAAGTTACCAGGAGGTTCTCACAGTGTGGCCTCAACAGGAACTGGCCTTTGCCACAAAGCAGCAGCAGCCTGAAAGAAAAATTCCATGCCAATAATCACCGACTGCTCTCGATTCCCTGTGGAATCTTTAGGATCAGAGCAGCATGAGGACAGAGCAGGGGCTGTGGTCTAGCACAGAAAGGCCTGGCTGGGACAGCTCTCTTCACCTCTGAGTGCCTGGTTAACCTGTCCCTACCAGGGCTGGGCTCTGCAAACCACTGCAGACATTGTGGTGAGGGGCCCCCGCTGCTCCTCCCCCCAAACCCATCCCAGTAACCCGAGTCTTCCTTCTGCTGTCTGCATTTACTGCTCTGAAAATAGAGATTACACCGAGGCCTTAATCCTGCCTCCACTGGAAACATTCCTCGTGGCCCAGGCAGGCCGTGGCATCTCCTCCCCTGCCCCTGGCTGCCTGCAAAGGCCTCGATGCCAGGGGAGGGTCCCCGGATCCACAGTTCCCTTTCCTTAAGACATCACTGAGGGTCTCACAGGACCTGCTGTGAGGCTGCTTTACCTCCAGAGCTTTGTATTTCCCTCCTCCTCAGTGGTAACACTCACTCCTCCTTTTTCGGTCTGCTACTGCCAAACTTCAACCACTGGAAGGACAGGCTTTATTTTATGGGCATTTCTTGCAGCTTGAGAGAGAAAAATATCTCAGTTTCACCTTAAGAGCATCAGTTCTTGGATTTCAGCTCACATTGTGCTGTGATGCCGAGAGGCCAGAGCAGCTGGGGTGGGCCAGCATCCACCTGCGATGCCTCCAAAGAATCCAGAAACAACTGATTTGGGGAGGTCCTTCCCTGAGCTCCAGGAATTGCCTCAGTGTCTCGGGACAAACATCCTTTCTTTTGGTTCAATCCTGAAGTCCCAGTCACTGGTAGTTTTCAAGAATCTCACATCCTCCTCTGGGAACATTGTTAAAACCCAGGAGGTTGTTTTTATTCAAATTTTTATTTTATTTGGTTTTAACTTGCCTAGAGCAGCTTGAAAAGGCAGAAGCCAATGTGACAAACCCCTCCTTAGCTCTGAATAACTGAGTGCATGTGAGCATTTAGAGCAGGATTGCTTCCACTGGAACAGTCATGGGAACAATTTCCTCTGCAGACACATCCCCAGTGGCTTGTGAAGGGCATCAGCTGTCAAATGAATTAAAGTTTTACCCCATGGTGACACTTTAAAGGTTCAAATTAAGGGCTGGCTTGAGGGAAAAACAGTTTGCTGAGCATCACTGGGTGTTTTTAAGAAGATAAACACTCCATGAGATTTGCTAAATGTATTTTCTTCTTGTCTTACAGAATATTATGGAAAGGAGTCAGGATTTGATTCAGAAATATACAAAAGTGAGTAAATGATTGATGTTATTATTATTTTTATAGCCTGATGCAATTTGATTATTTTTTCCCTGAGAGCTTTTCCTGTCAGCCTGACTGCACATGCAAAGTGCAATGCTCACTCTAAATATATGACAATAAAAATACTACAGGAGTAGTAGCTCTGGAAGTCTCTTTATCATGCTGACTTTTACTCTTATTCCACAGGATCCCTTTTGGCCAGAGAGGCAGATTTTGCTTTTCCACTGAAACCCTTATTTGCAAGAGAAAAGGAGCCTTTCACCCTCTCCTGTTACTTCTCCTCTGATTTACTGGACCACCAACGAGGCATCACCTGGTTCAGAGACGGTTTGTAGGCAACAGCTGAGTTGATGTGCATTTACCTCTGGGAATATCCCACTGGAATTCGTAGCTGTGATTGAATGTTCACAGAAAAAAAAAGAAAATTATACAAATTCAGGATTCCTGAGCTGCTCTCAGGAATGCTCAAGCTACAGATGTTAATATTGAATGTCTTTTTCCCATTTGTAAAGGATGATACCATTGAAATGTTTTGGAGGTAATGATATTCCAGTTCATAAGAATATTTTAAGAGCCTTAGTTTGAAAAGCCTATGGTTCTCCAGTGAGAAAAACTTTTGGATTTTCTGTGTTGTTCTGCTGGCAATCAAGGATTTGGGTCTTTCTGTGGATCAGAGCCCATGGCTGCAATTTGGAGGCACAGAAATAATACCAGGAACGTCTTAGAGATCCCTCATCTCATTCTGTGCTTTTTGAGGCATTTGGAAATAAATATTGCCACTCCTAACCAGGCAAACCCACAGGAAATTCCTTTCCCCCTTCTCCTGCTCCACAGGGGAGCTGCTGCAGGACTCAGAACGTCAGGAGCTGAGGTGCCAGGACCGTGAGGCCTCTCTGACAGTGCCGTGTGCTCACAAAGAGGACGAGGGGTTCTACACCATCCGTGTCCCCTCGCTGGATGGATACAAGGAGCAGACCACTTACGTGTTTGTTAGAGGTATCTACAGAACAAAAGCTCCTTTCCTAAAGCCTTGGCATAAAGGAATTCCCACCCTCACACACAAGGAAATAGCTCCTAATTTTGAGCATGGATACAATGATCACAATGACCAAATCTTATTTTCAGTGGTGATTTCGGTATTAGAAAATAGGATTTGTGTTACTGGGATAGGCCCTTAGACACTTAAAATTAAGCTATTCAATGAAATGGGTGGAAGGGAAAAGAACAAAACCTGACCATCCTCACTTGGGGTTGGTACAGATGCTGCAGCACTAACAGCTGGTGCCCCAGGATCCCCCCTCAACGTGAAATGCCACGATGTGAACAAAGACTGCTTGGTTCTTTCTTGGGTAGCGCCCAGTGATGATGGAGGAAGCCCGGTCCTGGGATACCTCATTGAAAGGTCTGTAAGGCATCATCTTTGAGCTAAAAAACCTCATTCTACTGTGGAAATAGCAGCAAGGACCCCGCGGGCTGTGCTTCCTCGCAGGTGTGTGGCTGGCTCAGAGGAGTGGGTGCAGTGCAATGCCCAGCCGGTGAAGAGCTGCAGGTGCCCGGTGCTGGGCCTTGCTGAGGGACAGACGTACCAGTTCCGGGTCAAGGCTGTCAACAAGGCTGGCACCAGCCACCCTTCAAAGGCCACTGACCCCGTCACAACCCACGACCCCAGCAGGGACAAGAGAGTCACAGGTTGGTTCTAAACCCAGGACAATTTGCTCCCTCAGGACCACGGGGGGCTGCAGGAATAACTGAGTGCAGATTGTCCAGATCCTCCCCATTCCCACAAATGCCTTCACTGAGCCCATCTGGGGAGCATTCTGAACAGAAAAAGCTCAAAATATCATTGGTGGTGGCATAAAATGTCTGTAATTGTGCACAGAACCAACGACCCAGTCCTGGGGTCTGTGGTTCTCCCCAAGCACCTCCTGTGGGTGGGTAACACTGCCCTGTTTGCCATTGCAGTGATTCCATACGACGAGGGCAGGACCTTAGAAATATCCAAGGATGACCTGGAAGGTGAGTTCTAATTTCCCCAGAGTGTTTGTCTCCTTCTAAATATTGAAGAATCTTAATTTATAGTGGGAGAACAGAATCCATTGTAAAAGAACTTGGTTTTCCTGCCACGTTATCACTGAAGTAAAGCCTTTCCTGCCTTCCCATAGGGCACATTAAAATTCCCTTGCCGCCCACCAATGTTCACGCAAGCGAGGTCAGAGAAGATTATGTGGCTTTGGCCTGGGATGAACCAGACCCGAGAGGCAGAGAGCCACTGAATTATTATGTGGAAAAGGTAAGAAAACAATATCACGCAGGAGGGGATCTGCAGAGCAGAACCATTTCTTTCTCAGGTGGGCCATGGCACAGGTGAGGCCATTCCCAGTTAGGAACTGGGAGATCCAGCCTCAAACCCGGCTGGTTCAGCCTCCTCCAGCCCCACAGGTGCCCTGAGCCATGATCCTGACTCTGACACCAGCTCAAGGACTAATGATTAACACGGAAAGGACAAGGAATTTAACACCACAGAACAGTGGCAGAATTCTATCAGGAAGAACTGCTCCTGCCCTACGGCCCTGAAGGGTAGAAAAGCTGTGAAGAACAGCACAATACCTCACTGTCCTGTTCCCCACTAATCATTCTGCTGGTTAATTAGTATCTTCTGCCAATCTCCATCCATACATTCTCATTTCTCACCTCCTGTAGCAAAGGGGCCCTCTATTGCCAAGGGAGAAAAGTTTGGGTATATCAACAAGAAATATGTAATTTATGGCTTTGGTTTGTGTTTTGTTTGGAGCTTTTTGAAACTCCTTTCCTACAAAGACCAACTTTGTTATTGGTCGGGAGGGTTTTGTGCCTTCAATAGGAGTTGTAAATCATCACCTTTTCCGTTGCAGTCGCTCGTAGGCAGCAACTCCTGGCAAATGGTGAATCTGGAGACGCCAGCAAATTCCCCAAGATTTGCACTCTTTGATCTGGTTAAGGGAAAATCGTTCCGTTTCCGCGTGCGATCCGTGAACAAGTTCGGGATCAGCGAGCCCTCCCTGCCCAGCCCGCCCGTGACTGCCGGGGCAAAACTGGGTAATTATTGCCTTGCTCTGCTCTGCACTAACGATGTGGAGAAGGGATTGACTGGAAGGAACGAGGGGGATCCCCTGCCCACTCTCTCCTCTGAACTTCATGGTCTATGATTACACAGCAGTCGCTTTGATATAAGGAAATCTCTTAAAGCCTTAAATCCTTCTTTAATTGGTGTGCAGTTGGTCAGAGCAGTGTAAATCTAAGCAAGCAGTGAGCGAGAAATTACATTTAATAAAATAGGAACAGTTGAAGCCTGTGTTTAATCCAAGGACGCTTCCAGCATGGTGTGAGGGAGGTGACAGTGTGGAAGGAATGACAGGAGGCTGCAGCAGCCTGGTCTGGGGGGCTCAGCCAGGACAGCAGCCTCTGCAGGGCTGCTTTGGGTTGTTTCCTCCCTGGACTGAGCTGACAGTAAGAGAGGCAAAGGCCCATGTTGGTGTTTCTCTCATGCAGAGAGATGAGCCCTCACTCTTTATTTGTGTATTGTCCCCCACTGAAGCTGCTCCAGTGTTCACTCACGGCTTTCACTGCAGAGCGAAGCAGGTCCCAGTTCAGGGTGGAGCCAAGGACAATCAGTAGATGACCTTTGTTCCTCCTCTAATTCAGAGGAGCTTATGTGGGGTAACTGCAGAAATCAGTAGGAGAGGAAGAGGAGATCCGGCAAACCTGAGCACAAAAAGAGATCCTGTAGAGTGGGCCCCGTCCCTGGCATTTGGCTCTAATTCCATAGAATCCCAGAATGGTTTGGGTTGGAAGGGCCCTCAAAGCTCATCCATGGGCAGGGACCTTCCACTATCCCAGGCTGCTCCAGCCCCATCCAGCCTGGTCTTGGACACTTCCAGGGATGGAGCAGCCACAGCTTCCCAGGGCAACAATTTGAGAATGGTTCTCTGGAAAAGGTGAATAAGTAAGGCCAAATCACTTATAATAGTTTGGGCATTTTTAAATTATAGATTTTAACCCTCACTACTTTTGCCTGTGGTTTTTTTTTTTTGTTTGTTTGCTTCTTTCCTTTTTTTAGCTCCTCCGCCTCCACCATCTCAGGTTTTGGCTTTCAGAGACACCAAGACATCTGTTGTTCTGCAGTGGGACAAGCCCAAGGATGGCCTGGAGCCCCTTGGCTATTACATCTACTGCCGGGAGACGGGCACGGAGGAATGGCAAACAGTCAATAACAAGCCAGTGACCTGCAATGAGTGAGTTCAGCTCCTCTGCTCCGCTGAGGGATGACAGGGGCCCAACCTGGATTCTTCTGTTTCTGGCTGGAGTCATGTTTCAGATAAAAAAAGAACTTCCTTCAGTCCCCACGCACAGGCTGGCACGCACACTGACAGCACGGCTTCTTGGAGGGTGCAGGATTGCTCCAAGCCTCACTTTTACACCCAGAGCTGGCAGCAAAGGCTGTGTGCTCTCCACACGCTGGGGCTGTACAGCCCCACAGAGCCTGGGGCACCAGCAGAACCACATTCCATGGGTTTGCCTGTTTTCCAGTAGAGTAAATCAGTGTCAGTCACACGGAGGCTTCAGAGTCCCTCTCCAGCTCTGGGGGTCACACGTCAAGCAGAAAAAGTCCATTAGAAAGTCCTGTTTATCTCCCTGCCAGTGGTGATTCCTCTCCATCTGATCCATACCCACTGTGATCTATTTGGAGCCATTTCACGTCACACATTAATTTGTAGTGACAAACAACGATTTTGCAAGAACAAAGCCTCATTAAAGTGTGCTGCTGTCTGTTTCAGCACTGTTTACCTGCACTTTGCACAAGCAAACACAAATATATTAATTTGCTCTCCCAGATTTACTGTTCCTGGGCTGCAGCCTGGAAAAGAATATGTGTTTTGTGTGAAATCTGTCAGTGAGGCAGGACTGAGTGAGAGCTCACCAGAAACAGATCCCATCGTTGTCAGGCCGGCGATCGGTGAGTAGTGACCAAAATTAAACACCTCCAACTCCCATCTGTCAGGCACAGCCACCACGGCCTGCTGTGGTGACAGTGTCTGAGAAACAAAACAGAAGGGAACTCATTTTCTTGTACCCTGCAGCTTCTGCCATCAATTACACTTGCCAAGCGTGGACAGAGTTAATTAATTAGCATTTTGACCCAGCAGTGTGTTACATTTATGGTGTTAATTTGGCTCTTGTACAAGTGACCGTTTTAAGTGCTCAATTATGCAATGTCTTGAAATCAACACTGGGAATTTCTCAGGGAAATTATTAAATCCTACAACCACACCATCCAGGATCTAACCCTCTGTGTTCCCCATTTTATCAGCCACATCCAAGGCTTTTGCTGTGACTCCCAAATGAGAACACGGACACTGTGTTGAGCAGCTCTGTTCTGTCTGTCCCTCTGTGCCCAGCCTGTCCCTCGGCCCCACGCGGCTTCGTGCTGCTGCACTGCGGCAAGGCTGAGATGACCATCGGCTGGAAGGCCCCGAAGCGCAAAGGAGGAACGAAGATCCTGGGATATTTCCTGGACCAGCACGACCACTCCGAGCCAGACTGGCACGAAGTCAACACTCAGCCAATTCCTCGGCGAGTTTGCACGGTATCCATTTGGAGCACGGCTGGGAACAGCTGGACCAAGGGTTGAGCTGGGTTTTCTCTAGTTCTGCTAGAGCAGAAGTGCCCTGCTGCCCTCCCCAGCCACGCAGGGCTGCACTAACCATGCCTGCCCTTCTGCACCCAAGGTCAGCAGCCTGCAGGAGGGGCACCTGTACGAGTTCCGTGCCCGTGCCATGAACAGGGCTGGAGTTGGGGAGGTGTCCGAGCCCAGCGACTTGTTCAGATGTGAGGAATGGACAATGCCAGAGCCAGGTATCCCTCATGTAAAACCATCCAGGAAAATGTCACCAGGTGCATTTGCTATTTCCCCACTCTTCCAAGGGATTTCTACCACAGATCTGGTTACTCCGGAAAAGCACACAAACACTTCCAGGGATGCTCCCATGCAGGGTGTTATTCCTGCATTACACAGAAACACCACCCAGGCATTTTGAATAATATCCTTTCCAGAGAATGAAGAATCTGGATCTAAACACTTCATCCCTTTGTCTTTACACCACAGCAAATGCCATTAAAGCAGCTGGTTATGCTTTTTTATAAACCTACCCCTAATTACCACAGAAATCATCCCCTACAGACCCACTATTCAACTGCTACCTTAAACTCTGCTCTCTGATCCCCACCCAACTGCAGTTTTCCCTGTTCCCCTGTGTGCCAGGCCCTCCCTACGACGTGAGGTGCACTGAGGTGAGGGACTGCTCCCTGCAGCTGCACTGGGAAGCTCCGCTGTACCTGGGGGCAGGGCCGGTCACAGGATATTTCATAGAGCTGTGTGAAGAAGGCTCACAGGAGTGGAAACAAATAAACAAGCAGCCCACAGCCACCACCCACATGAAGGTCTGTACCTGCTCTTAGTGTCCAAGTGCTGCTTCTCTTAGTCTGACATTAATTCCTGGCCGTGTTTCCTGCAGGTTTCAGACCTGGAGACAGGGAAATGCTACATTTTCCGAGTAAGAGCACTGAACAAGGCTGGAGTTGGACCCCCTTCACTCCCCTCAGATCCCGTGGTGGCTAAAACCAAACCTGGTATGAAACTGAAAGCCATGAGACTGAGCCAGTCTGTAAATAAATGTATGCTTTGGGTGGAAAAACTGTTTTATGATGCAGCAGCTACTTGTTTCACAGCAAGAAACACCCTCAGTAAAACAAAGACAGACAAATCAAACTCCCCAAATTAATTAGCTCTAACTGTGCACTGTGTGGTTTGGTTTGGGGGGTTGTTTTTTGAGTTAGATGTGCAGAAGCTCAGCCCTGACCTGCTTTGGTAAGGAATGTTTTGTGGGTGTTTCGTTCACACAGGCACAAATGAAATTGAACTCGGGGTGGATGAAGAGGGTTTCATTTACATGGCTTTTGAAGCTCCTGAAAAGAATGACTCCTCTGAATTTATCTGGTCAAAGGACTATGAGGGACCTCCAGATGCTGAGAGAGTCCAGATTGAAGAGAAAGGCAATAGGTGAGTATCTAATGCACACTGAGAAAATGATCATGGACTGGCGAGTACAGAACACAGTAAACACTTAGAAAAACGGGAAGCCAAATGTTTCCCTCCCCTTTCCCTGATTGCCAGCCCTGGTGTCCATGAAATGGGCTGTTCAGTGCAGTCTGGGGAGCATCTGCCATCATATCCCAATATTTTCACCTTGCTCCTCAGTGTCATCCATAAATTCCAATGAGTTCTGTATTTCCTGTTCTGGGTGTATCAAATTCTGTTACAGGAGGCATCATTTCTGAGGAAAATATAATTTTTGCTATTATTCTTTTTACTTCTAGATCAAAACTGATACTGAAAGAGCCCTCAGAAAAGGACCTGGGTGTGTATTCAGTGGAGGTCACGGACGTAGATGATGATATCTCTGCCAGCTGCACTTTAACAAAAGAAGGTAAAAACTGATAACTGCCAACAATAAAAAACTGACGTGCCCTAATTTTCTAATCTTAGATGTTTAGAGGAAAGTTTCTTGCAGAAGAATAGTGAGTGACTAATGTCACTTAATGATATCACTAAAAAGATGTTTCCCATTCCGTGAAGGCTCAAGGGCAGTTTCTTTTACAGTCCCCTAAGGAAAGATTCCGCGCTCCTGCAAAGTCATTTTTCCATTGCAGTTCAGATTTCACACTTGGCTATACTGTCACAGTGATTTAAAACTTCTTTAGCACCCTCCCTGAACTGATCCAACCAACATTTTATTCAGATATAACCAACAATTACCTTCACCACCTTTTCTACTCCTCCCCATTACTGAATGTTTTATCTTCTCTTTGACGTAAAGTTCATCAACAAATTAAACTGATAAAATTAATTTGTTTTGGCCTAGTGTTGACCTTTTATTCTCTGCATTTCAGATCTGGACAAGTTATTGAAACGTAGCCACGAAATCAGGAACCCACGTAAGTTGAAGCAGCAAAAAGCCACGAGCCCAGGGCCAGCCTGGGAAAGGGGAACCCAGCACAGCCAAATCCTGTGGTGTGCCTGTGATTCCCCCGCGTGGTTCTCTCTGGTTGCCAGTGATCAAGCTGATATCTGGCTGGAACATTGATGTTCTGGAGAAAGGAGAAGTGAGGCTGTGGCTGGAGGTGGAGAAGCTGTCTCCAAACGCTGAGCTGCACCTGATCTTCAACGACAAGGAGCTCACCAGTACCCCAGTAGGTTTTATTCTGCATTTAATCCAGGGGGGTTGAGCCAATGGGCACATTCCCAGTTTTCTAAGTTCCCATCCTGTATTTCGATGCGGATTTTGACCTGAATACAGGCAAATCTCATGAAGTCTAAGAGCAGATGGAAGTGATTTATTTCTCAGTCCAAAGCACTGGAAATAACCCCGTGAGTTACAGCACCCTCCAAATTCCTCGTACATCCACAAAACTGTTCAGGCCTCCTCCTTGTCCTCCCATATCAAATTAATATTAGAACATTTAAAAAATACTTGGAATGAGAGGACCAGAGGGGAGAACAGTTGAGAATGAAGCACAAATGTAAATCATGGGCTGTCAGCTCAGTGCAGAGCAGCAATTCCAAGGTAACAACCAGGACCTCCAGAACAAAGGACAGGACCAGGCAAGAGCAGTTCAGTGCCCTGTTGGGGGGGTTAAATCAACATGTAACAAGTTTATCCAAGGCTTTATCTCTTCTAAAATCTGTCTCCTCTCCACTGGAGAGCTGACACGGATCTGCACAATGAAAAGCATTTGTCAGGCTCGTTGGAAGGACAATATTTGCTCAGAGCGAACGGCGCAGTGGGGCAGAATGATGATATTTGTGTTCAAGCACCTGGCAGTCTCGGGGTGCAGGAGCTCAGGGGTACCTGCACCACGGCAAGAGAGGGGAAATATTCCTCATCCTGGCCAAATATGGAATTACACATCACAGATTATAACTAAGTGCAACACTTCCATGACACTAAAAATCACAGATATTCTGGTTTCAGCTCTGTAATACCCAACAAGGAAGAATGTTTTGTGTTAGGCGGTTTTACAGAAGTCTTACACATAAATTTTACACATAAATAACAGATGAATCCCCCAGCGTGGCACAGCACAGTGCACCGCCTTCAATATCCTGTAAAACGAGGGGAGTTTATAGGGATACAGACACAAAACGACTGGCATAGCTGCTGGAGAAGATGCTGTGCCAGGATCTGACCTTGGAGCAGTTCTACTGTGGAAAAACTCTTCAGTTTATCCTATTTTCTTTGTTTTTTACACAGACACACAAAATCAACTTTGTCAAAGAGAAAGGCCTTGTGGAACTGATAATCCAGGATTTCTGTGCTGATGACAAAGGGGTATACACAGCCCAGCTGAAAGATGGGAAAGCCAAAAATCAATTCACCCTGGTTCTCATGGATGAATGTACGTGGGAATTCGGGATCAAATATAGACTGCCATGCTCAGTGGAAAGTTTGTGAGACACTTAAGGCCCCAAAGTATTTCCAACAGTTCTAATGGCACACTGGGAATGGGGAGAGCAAATTTTAGCCCATGTTTAAAGTCCAGGAATCATTTAAGAAATGATCTGAATCTCTGTTTACCATAAATTAAAGCTTTTGGTCTTATAAATAGGTTCTCGATGATAAAAGCAGTCTGCTGAAGGGGAATGCTTAGTTCTTTTTTCCAAATGTTTTACATATTAGCTTGTAGTGGTGAACTGTGCCTTGGCAGCAGAGTGGAGTGTGTGTAGTCATTTATCTCAGGGCAGGATCAGGCTGGAAATTCAGTGTATTTAGCAGCTGGTTCACTGCATCGAATGCAATAGAGAAATCATCAACTGCACTCCAGGACAAGGCTGAGCAAGCTCAACATGGAACACGCAGCTCCCTGGACACGCAGTACAGAGAGCCTCTTAAAATTAATTAAAAATAGAAAGGAGCAAGATTCTCATTCAAATCCTTCCCCATCACGTGCCTATCTCTGGTTTCAGTTCTCTGCATTTTGCTTTCAAGTGACCTTCTAAAGCTTCCTAAGTTTTTGAATCAAAAATGTCTGTAAAATGTCAGGTCTCCCTGACTCCCTGCAGAGACGCAGACACTTTCTCAGAGGGATTCAGCACATGCTGGGTTCAGGATAGAAAATAAATTTGATCAGCTGTGCTCTAAAAGTGCCCATTTCTCTTTACTGACAATGTAAAGGCAGATACTAAAGTTAGAAGTGGTTGTGCTCTCTGCCTTCTTCGGTGTTTCTTTTTAGACATTTTAATTTCAGGGTTTCTAGCCCATCTTTTTACATGGTGAAATCTTGTATTTAATTTGCTAAATGCTTAATGCTCAGGTCTTCAATGGCTCTTTTGCTTTCATGAAAATAGATGTTAGGCTCTCAGCATAAACAAACAGCACAGCTCTGATGATAACACCTTTTGTACAAGAAATATCCAATACTGGGGGGTTGTTGACGTTGTCCTTTGCTGTTCCATAGTGTTTGCTAAAGTGGCAGAAGAAGCTGAAGCGAAACGGAGACAATGGAAGAAAAAGCAGGGTAAGATCAGCCAAAGGTTAAGGACCTGTCAGAATTAGGCCAGGATGGCAAAACCCAAGCAAAGTTATTTCACTTTATCATCTTTTAAAACACATTATTTAAGCTGATTAAGACATTAGGATAAGACTCCTTGTTTTCAGATACTTTGCCCTGCCCTTAAAAATCAAAATAATGAAATAGTTTTAGCCAAGCTTGCCGGATTTATCAGTAAAGATCTTCTGCATCAGTGCCGTGACACTGAACACTTTCAAACTCTGACAATTGTCCAACCTGAACACATATTCCATAATCAAGGTCCACTGCCTCTCCTTACATAAAACAGGATTTCTAGCTCAGTTTATAAAGATCCATGCATTCCACTTTCACCTCCCACCTCATGTTGATGAATAAAGAAATTTATAAAACAAATTCAGAGGAAAAATATTACAATTGGAAAGGTGAGTCCCTTCCAGCGAGGATAAAAATACTCACTTAGTAACGACCGTGACACCATATTATAAATCCAGTCTCCTTCTCGGCTTCGGAGTTGCTCAGGATAGGATGAAAGGATCTAAAGTCATTTATTTCACAGTTTCCCTCCCCATTCCCTGCGGAACTCGGAATTCCCAGCTGCACTGCGGGAATTCAGCACTAGATGGAGGCGTTCCCGCAGAAACGCACCGCTACAGACATTTATTTTCTTTTCCAGGTCCACATTTCATAGAGAACTTGACGTGGAAAGTTTTGGAGAGCTGTGAAGTGCTCCTCACCTGCAAGGTACACAGAGCCCGGGCTGAATTCCTTCAGCATTCAATTTTAGGTGTAATTTTCAGAGGATACGAGCAGTGCTCGTGCAAATGCTTTGCTGCAGACCAGTGACAGTAAGGAGATGGTTTATTTTGGGCAGAAATTTCAACAAAGAAGGGAAATTCTAAGATTCTGGAGTACTGTAAGTGATGTTTCATATTAGGACATCCAAGAATTGAGACATCAAATGTATTTTGACTTCTAAATGTTGACTTCAAACAGGCAACAAACCTGAGGAAGGACACCAACTTCCAGTGGTTCTTCAATCACAAGGCACGAGCTGGTGGAGGGTTTGATCCACAGACTGGGATGGGAACTCTGCAGATCTCAAAGGTGATCTCTCTCAGCTTTTCCCCCTTTTCCAAATCCTGCCCTGTTTCAATGAGAAGGGAAATTTCTTTGGGAGGGGTGTTGTTTGTTTTGGGGCTTGTTTGGGTTTTTTAATCAATATTACAGATGCACACATATACTTGGTAGGTAACCAAAGCACATGAGGGCCTGTACAAAGCAGTTGTTTCAGATAACCGAGGAGAGGACTCCACCCAGCTGGACCTCACAAAAGGAGGTAAGAGAGCCTTGGATCACACAGTAAGACACATTCACACCCCTGCCCTGAGTTCATCTTGGATTTAAAACCAAATATCCTCACTTTCTGTGAAACCTGCATGTCTTACGTGCTTTTATAGGAGTTGAGACCTGCATCAAAAAGTTACTGGTCAAACTTAAAGAGTTTCCTGCTTTGCATCCTAATGTCATTTCCACCTGCAGTCATTTCTCATGCCAGGACTTGCATTATAAATTCTGTCAAGCCCCACAGATAAAAGCTCAGGAATGTTTCAGTCACTTCAACCCAGAATCAATCAGAAGGTTCTGCTGCCCAAGATTAAATCCTGCCCCGACATCTGGAATCCATCATTAAAACCTGGTACATAAATCTCCTGGCTGGGAGGCAATTGGTTGCTCATGGTGAGTGTGAAGGGAGATAGGAGCATCTAAATTTAGTAAGAAATGCCCAGCACCTGAAAACAAACGAATCAGAGGCAAGAACTCCATTCCCAGTGAGCTTTGCCACAGAAAAAGACAGCGAATATCTCGTGGATATAAAACATCCTAAGCATAGTGAAATCAATTGGCAGATTGGATGTGATTTGCTAAGAATTGTATTTATAGACACTTCGATCTTTGTCTTTCAGCCTTTGAGGAGCTTCTGAAGGAGCTGTGCAGGATCAGTGGTATGTCAGCTCTCCCATTACAGCAGAGGGGGAAAGGTGGGAGGGCACAGTCAGAGCCAACTGCTCCAGAGCCGCCCCTGGGTGTGGGACAGCCACAGCACCATCCCCTCACCGCTCCTCTGGGTGGGGTTTTGTTCTGGAACAGGTAAATTTGTGCATTCCTCCTCAACTTCAGTCTTCCCATTACACCACCAGCTCTTTCTGCTACACCTCTGAAAATCCAGCCTACGGAGGAAGGCATCAAAATCTACACAGATGTCAAGTACTACACAGACTACATGAAAACCACCTGGTATCACAAGTAAGTCCCCCAAAAATATTTGCAAAGCTGCTGGAGCCCTGTTGCTCACAAATGTTTATCCAAAATTAAACATTATGGCCTGAGCCCATAAATTTTTAAGGCAACTGTAGATTTGTGTGAGTAAGCGCTGAAAACCACAATTCAGTCTCATCCTGGAACACGTCTGGGAATTCCAGAATGAAAAGTCATGTTATTTTTATCTTAGCACTGCAGAAATATTTATAAGTGATCATCTTCACTAGAATAATAATGATGCTGCACTCATGATACTGCTCAGTTACAGCCTCCTTGGTTACAGACAGAATTTTTTCAAACACTTTATTTTTACTACTTCACATTTTCCTAAACCACTCTCTTCCCCCACTCTGAATAAAAAATATTCCCAAAATTATGAAATTCTTCCCAAACACTGACTAATTTAGCCTCATAACGTCTTCCTAAACAGAGAGCTGGTGTTTTATTAGATACCACCTACACATGTAGATAAGGGGGCGAATTTTTAATAACATTCAAGGACTAAATACTTACAAATATTCAACACCTAAATGGTATTTAATCCCTTAAATAAGAACTAAGAGGTCTTTTGTAGAGTTTGTGAAGCTTTGGCAAACTGCCTAAAAGCACGGCCCCATGGGATTTCCTCTCTCCATGAAACAAATCCTGACTCCCACACTTCCAACCGCTCCAGGTCTAGAAAAAAGTGAATGCTCTGATTTCTCCAGCTCTCCTAAACATCACTGAAATGACATCACTTGTTTACTCAGGGAGAAACAACTGGAAAGCCGTGACAGGATGAGATCTGGGAGCACCATGAATCAGATCTGGCTTCACATCCTGGACCCCACGGAGGCCGATAAGGGCAAATACACCCTGGAATTATTCGATGGCAACAGCTCCCACAAACTGTCAACAGACCTGTCCGGGCAAGGTGAGCCGAGTCAAACCTGAGCTGCTTTCCAGGAGCCCTTCAAACCCTGGGCAGGGATTCCTGTCTCTCTGACTGGAGCTGGAGCTGGAGCTGCAGTTCTGTGTGGAACTGGACCCAGTGAAGGGCCCACAGGAGCACGAGGAGCGGGGAAGTGAGCAGGAGAAAGGATTGAATCCTTTAGGGAGCCTTGGCACTGCTGGGGAAAGGATGAACAGGGGACAGCTGCTCCTGGGATGTGTCCACCTCCTTCAGAGCTCACAGGAGGCATCTTGGAAAAGAGAACTTTCAGGTTTTACAAAGGCTTTTCCAAACTGTTGGGAGTTTTTTTCCTCTTCTGAACTTCTCTTTGGAAAGGGAGAACTCAGTCCCACTTATTTCAGCAGCACACAGAGCTGTGTTTCCTTAAGGCAGGGACAGATACCATCTAGAGGGTAATTACATTTATCCATGTAATCCCAGCACTGATAACAACAACATAATGTTAAATCTATTGAGTCAAATGAAACAAAAGGCAACTTTCCCTAAAACCTTTCATTCTTGCAGTCTTTGAAGATGCCCTGGCTGAGCACAGGAGGCTAAAGTAAGTTCCTGCCTAAATACTTTCACAGCTACATCTATTTTGAGTCTTATACTCCAAATTGTTGATATAATGGCTAATAAATAAAACCACAATCATTTTCTCTCCCTTTCAGGGAAGCAGCAATAGCAGAGAAGCGTAAGTAAATGAATCTCTTCCCCTCAGTGAAACGAAGCCAAGTTTGCTGATAAGAAGAACTAAAAGGTTCTATTTGTTCATTTCCAGGTCGTGCCAGAGTCGTTCAAGGTCTGCCAGATGTTGCGACCATCATGGAGGACAAGGTAATATTGAGTAACTCCATTAACTGGTCCTTGCACAGACACAGCAGGATCACTGATGGGGAGGAAAAATCCTTGTTTTCCCCTCCTGTGCATTCCCAGCAGCTCTTCCGAGCTGCTGCAGTTGCCAGAGGTGGGAAGTGGTGCCCTCCTGGGTCATCTTCACAGCCAGATCCTTTCTATCGCCTTCCCATTTCACAGGATTGGACTTTCAAGGCCTTTAGGTGCTGGGCCTGATTTTCCCATCATCTCAACTCCCTGCTTACATTTGTAAGTCACATTACCCTTTGCACAGGCAGCATAAAAACCCTGTAAAGTAACTGCAGCCTCACCATGTGCCTGTTTAAGTATCACTGTACAGCATAAAAAGCTATAAAAAGACAGTAGCACAAATATGAGTCAGGCCCAGCGAATTCAGGCAGGTTAATCCTGATTGTACTGGAGGATATCAGGAAAAGGAATATCAGATATCAGTGCTGGAATGTCGCCTATTGAAAATGTGAGAATTGGTTTTTACTGTTCTTAATGTAAAAGATGTGTGGATGTGGCACTTGGGGACATGGTTCAGTGGGGGCCTTGGCAGGGCTGGGCTAAGAGCTAGACTCAATTTTAAAGGTCTTTTCCAACCTAAGTGATGCTGTGATTCTGTGAACTGAATTTCCTTCCTCATTTATAACTCCATAATCCGTTTCTGTTCCCTGTTTCACGACAGACCCTGTGCTTAACTTGTTGTGTGTCTGGAGATCCCTACCCAGAGATCACCTGGTTCAAAAACGAGAAGGTCATCGTGTTTAAGGACAGATACAAGATGGATGTGAAGGGCTCAATGGTCACAATCACCATAGAGAAAGTCTGCAATGAAGACACCGGAAAATACAGCATCTATGTCAAGAATAAATACGGGTCTGAAACAGGGCAGGTCACTATCAGTGTCTATAAACACGGGGAGATCCCAATAGAAACAGAGCAGGAAGTCCCAGCTGGGATTACCACAAAGAAGCCCAAATGAACTCATTGTCTCCTTGAATTTAAAACTCCTACAGATGCCTTTCGGTGTCTCTGCCCTAAAATTCAGGCTTGTGTCTCTATATTTTAGTAATATTTCAGTATTTTGGCAGTTGTTAGAGAACAATTCTTGTGTGTGTGTGTGCTCACATGTGTGTACACTGCATGTTCACCTTCCAGAGAGACTCTGCCCTGGGAAATCTGTGTGGGAAACACCAGAGGATTCACTCAGGAGGCTTTCAGTGGAGGTGTTTTGTATTAAATCACTACATGTAACAGATTTTCTTGTAGCCTGTGTGTGTGGCATTAAACTCAAACCCTTGGTGACATCTCAGCACTGCTGTCCAGTATATCCATGATGAAATCACTCCATCTGTGGGTGTATGGGAAGTCAGGACACACTCCACACATAAAAATAGCCCTGCAAATCAGGAATTCTCACAGGTAAATGTAATTACAAAATTGTCTCTTCGTGTGTGAATCTTCTTTAAAATTACCTACTAAAAAAAGGACTGTGAATTCGTAAGGAAAGGCTGAGCATTGGGTTTCTATTCAAAAAGAATGAAAAGTTAACCGAGAAAGGTCACCCACCCCTGGGACACAGGCTCTGTTTGAATTAAGCAATCTAATTGCAAGACACATAATCTAATGAACGTCTTCCAAAATCAACAGTCATGCCTTCACAGACAGCAAGGAACACCACTCAGGGGCTGCAATGAGTGAGGAATTCTTGGTGCAGTTGGTGAGAAGAAAAAATAGCACATCCTATTTACTTCCTGCATTCACTCTCTAAGCAATGTTCCATGTTTTATCTTTTATCTTCAATGAAAACAAAAAGTAGTAAGAAACTGAATTTAATTCAGAGTTAGGTGCACATCACTGACATCTGCTGGATAAAGTCATCACTGATGTCCCACTCCAACTCAATTTTCCCTGCCCTCAAGCAATGGGAGGCCCACAATTTTGGAAGGAATAGCTGTGGATTTTATCCATTCTTTATCCACCATTTAAGGTTCAAGTGCCCACAGCAGAGAATACTGTGATAATTAGGAAGATCTTGCTGTACAGTACCAATTACCTTGATCTACTGTAACTTTATCTGAAGAATTCTACTCAAAACACAGAAAATGTGTTAAACACAGGAGTTGTGAACAAAAAGCAAACAAATGAAGCTGCACTGCAACACTTTCCAACAATGATGGACAATTACCCGAGGTCAGTTACCCACAACAAACGCAACATCCCAACCGTCAAGGTAAGAGCGGCATGAACGAGAGGTTATGATCATTAAGAACAAATAACTGATTAATAATTGCTCCTTCCCAGTTAATAATTAGCCGTCTGACAGTTTTGGGCTGGCCTCTCGTTTTCCATAAATAGCATCCCAGGGAGCAGGGAGAGCCCTCGCTCTGTCACACGATGGCGTTCGCTGGCACCTGGCAGATCTACGCTCAGGACAACCTCCAGCCCTTCCTCAAGGCTCTGGGTAAGTGGCTGCTTCCTCCTCAGCTCACTGGCACCACAGCTTTTCCTGCTGCATTTCCATGGGGTTTTTTCCCTTTTCTTTCTATGACAAACTCCCCTGCTTGGTTAAGTCTGTTTGATCTAATTTGGATGTAAAAAGGAGCTGAAAGTTGAATAAATTGATGTAGAAAGGTTATAGATAACCCCCAAACCCCTGTCTTAATGTTAGATGAGCTCCTCAAGAAAGAAGAGCTATACCAGAAATGAAGTTGTGTTGATTAACACATAATTTTATAAACACATTTAACTAGAAACAAGCTGTCAATGACCTATTCAGCTTCTCGATTATTGGTACAGAAACCCTTTCTGCAGCACAAATGCTCATCAGTAATCTGTGACTGATTAACAAGTGTGATAAGTGGTCAGCAATCTGTCAGTGATTATCAGGTGTGATAAATGCTCATTAATCTCTGAGCGATTATAAAGTGTAATCTGCGAGGATTAGGAGGTGCTGCATCAATAAATATGCACTTACCTTTGCCAACAAAACGTTCCCGTTGGGGTTTTTAAGAGTAAATACGAGATATTCAGGAGAATAAGATCCAGTTCCAGTTGAAAAGCCTGGTCTGACAGTGTGGTGCCTGACCCAATCCTGGTGACAATGGCACCCTCAAATCATGCCAGGGACACCCCAAGAAGGGAGTTTGAGGTACTCCCACTGTTCCAGCTCTGACTGGACAGATAATCCCCCAGCTCCAGTCTCCCTGGGAAAATAAGGTAATGCACACGTGGTTTTCTTCATGGAGAACTGTCACCCCACGGCCAGCCCTCAGGAGAAGAAACAACGCATAATCTGACACATCAGCAAATACAGTATCAAAACCCAACCAGACTAGAAGGAACACAGCAAAAAGCCCATCGAGAAGTGAGGAACCTAAAACAGGATTTGTCTTTTAACTTGGACATCACCTTCCAGTATTTGTTTGGATCTTTTGTGCCTTTGTTGGAGATAGGAATTTGCTATTTCCGTACCAGCAAAAGTCCTGTTTTGCCTATTTTTGCAGGGTTGCCAGATGACACTATCAAAATGGCCAAAGATATTAAGCCTGTTATTGAAATACAACAAAAAGGCAGCGACTTTGTTGTGACATCCAAAACACCCAACAAATCCGTAACTAACTCCTTTACACTTGGCAAAGAGGCTGACATCACCACCATGGATGGCAGGAAGCTGAAGGTAAAGCTTTCCAAGAATGGGGCATCTCTTTATTTGTGAGTGGAACTTGTTTGTACCATTTCCATTTGCAAACACTTCTAGCACTTCAACAAACAGAAATGTTTCTAAAACTCCTATTCAAATGCTGTGCTCTCCAGTTTAAATTAGCATTAATTATGAAACATCGGTATAATTTATTTCCTATTTATTAGTCCTCTACTTACTCGAATTGAATTCCAAAATCTAAATGTTTTAAAATGTATTTTAAATGTTCCAACAGTGCACTGTGAACTTGGTCAACGGGAAGCTGGTGTGCAAATCAGACAAATTCACTCACGAGCAGGAAGTTAATGGAAATGAAATGGTGGAGGTAAGTGCTAGAAAATAAGGGCACTTGCAGAAAAATGCTGAAGGGAAAAATGTTGATTAGCTCTTAGTGTCTACAAAGTGTCCCTGGGGATAAAACTGCTCCAAGGAGCACAACCAACTCCAACTTTTCCTTCGTGCAAATGTTGTACAGATATTCACAGGCAGGTACTGTTGATTGTATTTTCTTGTGGACTAGGATGGATTTATGCATGAATTACAGACACTTCTGCTCCTTAGCTATAAACAGATTTCCTGAAGTTTAAATGTGTATTTGTCTTCCACAGACTATAACATACGGTGGAGTAACACTTGTCAGAAGAGGCAAGAAAGTCTAAAGACAGATCCCCTTCTCTGTGACACCTTTACATACCTGAAATAAAGTGCACTTTCCACAAGGAGTGATCTTTGTTTTATCTGAACAAACAGTACAGGAAATAATGATGACTTCTGCTCTCCTTTCACACACAAAGCACTTCCCCTTGTTCCAGGACTGTGTTTTCCCTTCTGTCCTCAGAGTGACAGAAATTTGCCCCCCAGACAACCCAACCTGGACATAAATCACATCGTTCCAGTTCACCACAGTAATCCTTGGGAGCAGCCAAAAGCTACAGAAATGCTTCTTGACTTCTTGCACACAGACTGAACACACTCAGCTTTAGTTCCTGTGTCTAATAAAGTTTAGTGTTTAACCAAACCCCGTTCTCTATGACCTGGCCAGCAGAGAACAATCAGGTAGGCATTTGTTGAGCTGATCTGTACCACATGTCCCAGGAATAGAAACAGCAATATTTTAAAAGCTGTGAAGTACTTACCAGTCATTAACAATAGGGATGGCTGTTCTTAAACTGAATTACACACCAGTACAATTAAGTGGCACTACAAGAGCAAAGGGAATTAAACATTCTTCTAATTTGTAATTAACTCCCAGTATATTGTCATGGCCTAAGTTTGTGAAGCTCAAGCAAACCAGACTTTGTTCAGACCCTGTGTCTCTACTGAAGTATAAACACACAGGAGCTGTGCCTAGAACCATTTCTCTGCTGGTTAGATTCTATTATTATATCAGCAGCCTCATTTCATACTTATTTAAGTCACTGCAGATTTGTTAGAATTGGTTTGGGGTGTAAGACCTCCATGAACAAAGTTGCTGGACTGATAAAGCCATTTAAAATCCTCATGGAAAGGTTTTATCCCAGCGAAGAGTGCTGAGTTTACATCTCCCCATGCCAGAAGAGCAGTTTGTGAGGGGAGGGGTTGTGTTTTCGTTAATAACACTTACAGTGTGACACAAGCAATTTGGGAAGTGTATTCTTATTCTGGGGCAAGGCTGTTCTCAGGGGCAGTTTCACTGGCATAGAGGATCATTGTGCTCATTTGGCTTCCCAGGCAGCTCTAATGCCAAGCACACTCCTGCAGCCAGAATTAAATTCCATGTGAGTTACACAGAAATAAGATCAACAGCACAGAAATCGGGGCTGGTAAAACTCAGGGAGGAGGAGGAGGAGGAGGAGGCTGCTTTAAAGCACTGGTGCTGCAAAAAGCCATCCAAGAACTCAGCAGCCTTCTCTCTGGGAGTTGCTGGGTAACTGCTGCAAACACACCCTGAAACCAAACACACGATGTGGTTTTCCAGCAGGAAAGTCACCGAATGCTGCAGGTCTGCAATGATCAAATGCTGTACCTGTAAACTGGAGGATGGAACGTGCAAGACACTTCAGGTTTATTTCTAAACCAAGGCGGAGATCATCCATTACTCACTTAAAGCCTGATTGCAGATACTACACGGTAAAAGCACACGATCCTTATCTAGAACTCAAACTCATGCTCAGCCTTTCTAATGGCTAAAATTCTAAAAAATTAAAAGAACATTTCACCTGGCTTTCTTCACAACTGCAGTGATCTCATATTTCCAGCAATGGTGCCAATCCTTCCCATCCTTCCGGCAATGTCCTTCTGCCACAGGGCACCCCAGATTTAGGTGGAATACTCAGTGCAGGTCCTTTCGTGAAGCAGTCAAAACCTGAAGGATTTTGACCAGACTGAGATCCGTGTCCCATGGCCCAAAGGAATGAGCATTCCTAGATGGCGTAACAGGCTGGGATGGTAGCTCTGGATCCACTATTCCACAAAAACAAGTGAATTTTTCTGGGAACGACTCCTTTGGAGTATTTATAATCGAAACTGGATCTTGTTCAAAGTTTTGATTCCCAGTCTGACAAGCTCTGACAGGGTAATCCTGGCATTTCCGAAATGAATGAATCCTGTGGATTTCAATCCATCACCAAAGTCCCCTCTTTGGTAAATCCATTGTTTTCAGTAAGTCCATAAAATAATTTTTGTTTTTTGCTTTGTGCCAGGCACTCCCACCACAGTTCCAGTCTCTCAAGCCACTTTCTTGGCTTGATTTTTATGTTCTTTTAATGATTTGTGTGAGCAAATCTGTGTTTATATTGCACAAGGTAACAACTCAACCTGCTGCTTGCACACAGAAAAATGTTAACTGTAAATATTAAATGCAAAAAGCATGGTCAGAGATCCCCATCCCTTCCCTGCTGAGTCCTGCACACAGACCCTGAACATACAACCACATAAATTCCGTTTTTTTGGAAGTGTATATGGCTGCACATCTCCTGTGTTAGTGACTGAACTTCATCTGCCATTCAAATTTGAATCATGTGTCATTCAAAACCTGGAAAAATCAGGCAATTCTTAGTGTGAGATTGCCGAGATATGAATGGCAATATCCTCCCACCAGTTTTCATTCATGAATATTAAAAATAAAGACGAAAATACACTGGTGGCAGACACCAGGGCTGCATCAGCTCAAAGTCTTTCTGTCCCTGCAGGAGTTTGCTGAAAATCCCTCACATGAAAATGCAGATACTTTTCATTGAACTCTTCATCAAACCCCGTGATTGCTGGGTCACAGATGTGCCTTTTATCCACCTTTATGTGAGTCACACATGACTGTGGTAAGAAATAATCTCTCCACCCACCAACTGTATTGTTTTCATCCCACAAACGGCTTTCATGGAAAGGGCTGGTCCTGTGCAAACAGTGTGATGAAAACTCCTGGGGCTCCACAGGGCTGTGGGTAATGGTGTTCTCCACAAAAACTGGATTAATTACTCCGTGTGCAACAAGAGTTACACACTCCAGAGAGACATCGGTCATTTATTTCAGAGCTGCACAGTTGGGGGCCCTGTGGGATTCCAAAAATCGAGCACACCAACGATCAAAATTTATTACTATTTACACATTTAAGCAAACAAAGGAATTAGTGTTCCTTGGCCACAAGTTACATAGTTCTGAATTAGTATTCTATCTTCTGTTGGTTAATTATTCTGTTGTTTCTCATGCTAATTAAGCCTGTTCTCTAGTCCTTTTCTTTTGGGTCAGCAGTCTGTGGGTTGGTGGTCACGACCTGCCCCTGCAGATGTGAAACGTAAAATTACGTTTTACCCAGTTGGAGATCTTTTCAGCACAGTTGCTGAGTTGGGTTTATTAGTTTCTTCCTTATCTTGGGAGTTCTTGCCAGATGGCCCATAAATTCTGCATTCTTTGTGTCCGCTATCAGTGGGCATCTTATTTTCTCAAGCTTTGTTAACCTCCCCCTAGGTCTGAGATCATCAAAGCATGTCCAGCCCTAAACCTTAACAAGGCAATTCTACCAACAATTTGTTGTTCTGACACAGGGACATCACTTAGAGCTTGTTGGCTGCCGTTTCACGGGCTACATCTCCATTCTTGTTGATTAGGCTTGAAAGCGGAAAAATGTCAATCATCAAAGAACATCGTTTTTTCACAAAATTTTTACATGCTGCACGTTTTGCAACAACAAGGCCACAGGACAGCGATCCTGTGAGCCTAACGAAGGGCGTTATAGCCCGAGGCAGTGTCAGCTGGCTGTGCAGGAGGGCACAGGACGGAGCCACGGCGCCCTGAGGCGGCCGCGCGAGGCAGGGCCGCGCTGTCCCCTCACGCCGGGGGCGCGGCCGCCATCTTGGCCCGCGCGCGCTCCCCCTTCCCGCCCTTTCGGCGGGAAAAGCGAGGCCCCGCGGCCGCGAGCGGGGGTGGGGGGCAGCGCGCGTGCG
>VZTF01008241.1:159486-187498 GCA_013397755.1 Cnemophilus loriae
AGCCGCTCCCGCCGCGCCCGGGCCGCGCTCGCTCCTTCCCTCCCTCCTTCCTTCCCTCCTTTCCTTCCTTCCTTCCTTCTTTCCCAGCGCCGCCGACATGTCCCGCTACCTGCGGCCCCCCAACACCTCGCTCTTCGTGCGGAACGTGGCCGACGACACCCGGTGAGTGGGGGCGGAGCGGGGGCTCGCGCAGGCTTTGGCGGGCTCGCTAGGCCGCGGGCGCGGGGGTCCCGCCGCAGCCGGCGGAGGGAAGGGGCGAGCCCGGCCCGCTCCCTTCCGCCGCTCTCCCTTCTCCCTGCCCTGCCTTCCATTTTCCTCCGCTCGTCGCGATGCTGCTCGTTCCCCGCCTCTCCACGCGGATCCGTTTCCAAACAGCGTCCAGAAAGAACAAAGCTGGGCCGCAACAAAGTGAAAGTCCCCGCAGCCGCCTTTGAGTGTGTCCAGCGGGAGATCCAGGCGGGATGTGCCCCCGGGGCGATGCTGGACAGCCGCTGGAGTTTGGGATGCTCCTTTGGAAATGCAGTATTGCTGCTAGACGGGAGAAAATAGAGCGTTTGTGCTCAGAATTCCTGGCGTAGCCGGTCCCGTTAGTGCGGGAGCTGCTGCCAGTTCAGGTGGAATGTTCCTGCGGTAATTGTTACGTACCGGGGCCTCTCAGGACGCTCAGTACGGAGCCGAGGGAAGCGATGCTTGTTCTCCGTTATAATCGTGTTGCACCGAGAGCCCCTAAGGACTAAACATGTGCGGTGAGAGAGCTTCTCACGGGGAATTAATAGAACCAAAACTGAGCGTTGCACAGGTTCTTATTCATTCCTTGTATGTCTTCAGCGAACTGCTGGTTTTCCTCATTTCGCTTTGGCAGTCCAGTGACAAACACCTTGGAGTGTTTACTGAGCGTTGGTGGCATAGAATGCATTTGTCGGAGCACTCCCGTGCTGTTAGTTTTGTGTAGAAGTTGTACGGAGATCCCTTTAAGTCCTATAAAATGCAAGTTTTCCAGCTCTGCCTGGGCGACTTGGACCAAAGTTACTCAGCAAACAACAGTAATGTGGGCACGATGGAATGGAATGAATCGAGAGCATCGTGTTAAATAATTTCAAATTAAACTTTTTTTTCCATTAACTTTTTTCATCTTTGCAATAATTAATTTTACCCTGAGAACAGCTGAGGACGATTACTTCCAAATTCTTTGCAATGGTGTGGATCCTGTTGAGGCTTCTCCTTAAGCACAGAGTCCTGGGAGGTGGTTTCATTGTGAGATCTCCACGCTGGTTGTGGTTCCCTTCTGCCAGCACTGACTGTGGGGATTTATTTCCCAGCTGATGCGAGAGAAATGTAAAAATACTAAAAAATATCAGTAACTCTCACATACCACCTAAATACGGTGTTGCATCAATCTTCTCATGCAGGTTTTTGTCCTCTAATGCCACAAAAATAAATGTGAGGAGCTGATGTGAGTGAGAAGCCTCTGTTGGGGACCAGAGGGTGTTGTTCCAGGGGTGGTTGCAGCTGAACAGTTTTGTCTCAGCTCTCTAAAGCCAGGTCTTTGGAAGAACTGCCCTGAGGGCATGAGTGGCTGCTCACTCGAGATCTGTTCTATTTGATGTGGTTGTAAGTATTGATGATTCTATGCAAATGAGTTCGGGGGACTGGTTTGTTTTCATAATGTTTATTTGGATCTCATAATTGATGTTAGTGTGTTGCAAAATCACTGTCGAGTTACATGAGGTATGTGAATAATAATAACGACAATTAACAATCCTTTCTTTCACTTTCTGCCAGCCTTGGCTGCACTGAAGGAACTGATGTGCATCACTTCTCAGTTTACGTTTTTGTCCTAGAGTTATGCTGAAGGCTGGTTCCAAACTGCCACGATGTCTCTTGGGCATCCTGAGACCTGAGTGTTTCAGGAAGGCTCCGTGTGCTGCCAACAGAGAACTGCCCAAACACTTTTTTCCCAAAAAAAAAAAAAATGTTCTGCCACTTTCCTCCTCCACCAAATGCTTTCAAAAAACCAGATGCGGTCATATTAATTGTAGATTTGATTGTTTTGATTCGTTTTGTTTTGTTTTGGTGGGTGTTTTGTGACACCTCAAGCGGTGACAAAGCCATCTCGGGTGTTTGTGGTGTTGCAGGTCCGAAGACTTGCGCCGTGAGTTTGGGCGTTACGGGCCTATAGTTGATGTTTACGTTCCACTTGACTTCTACACTCGTCGTCCCAGAGGATTTGCCTATGTTCAATATCCTTTCTTCAGATGGCTCATTAGTGAGGGGTGTTGGAGTTTGAAATTCAAGTTTGTGTAAGAGGTAACCAATCTAAATGAAAAAGCAGTTTACTTTTGTGTTGTATCTAATAAGTGTCTTACTTATGTCGTGGTGTTTCGTTATTTTTGAAGATTAACTTCTCTCAATTGTTCTTTGCCTTTTTTTGCAAAACTTAAGTCCAGTAATATAAAAGCTTGCTTATGTCACTGAAATTAATACTATATGATTTAAATGAAAATTTATCACTGACTCAAAATTGTCTAGCACGTTTTTATTATCACTGGTGTGTAAGTAAAGTTGTGCTTAGCAAAATGTGGCTGCTATTCATTGTTAATTTAACAAATGGAAACTGGAATCACTTGATCAAAATCAGATTGTGTAAAAAATGAGGTGAACTTCTTTCTTTAATATTGTCCCCTAATTTGCTGTCCTCTGTTGTTGCCTCAGAATGTAAAGCTGTACAGTAATGGCGACCCCAAAGAGAAAGCATGAAAGAACCTTTAGAGTAGAGTTCAACAATTAAGGCAAGTAGACAAGCCAAAGACCTCTTAAGGATCAGGCTTGAAGAGAAGGGAGAGTTTGGGAAAAGAAAAAATAAAGAAAAGCTGGAAGAAGGACAAGCCATAATGGGAGACAAAGCTTCGCTTTATCTGCAAAAGGGGGAAAAGGTTGTTTTTCAAAGTTAAAGATAAAGCCATCTGTCATTTTTGGCCAAGCATCTCATGACAAGTCCTTCTGACAAGCACTTAAAGAGTTAAAGGTCAAGATGAAGTTGAATGGTGGCCAAGATTAAAGGAGTCATACCTGATGTATCCTACAGAATAACAGTTTTTCTTCTGTGTGTCATGTAAGCAGTAATTTGATGAATTATTCTGGTTTAGTCCATTGACAAAACCTGTAATATTTCTCTTGTGAGTGCTACTGTAACTGTGGTCTGAATGAAATCACATTTGGTCTGGGGTTATCGAGGGAGATGCTGCAGCGTGGAAGTTTCTCTCTTGTAGAGATGATGCTGCTGAGAAATGAGTGGCCTGGAGGGGAAAGGCAGCTCGGGTTTTTGGGTCCCAAAAGCTGGAATTAGGGGTGTGGATTCCAGCATTAAAATGAGTGTCTGTCACTGTACCTCGGCCCTGAGTGCCAGCGCAGGGCTCGCAGGGTCTGCCCTTCTCTCACACTGGGGAGGCTCTGCACACAGGGCTGTGACGTGACATCAGTTAAACTTAAAGTCAGTTGTTTAAAAAAAAAAGGAAAGCTTTATTCCAATTCTAAAGTTAACAGTTAATATTTACTGTTGGTATGTCCAACATAATTTAAGAACTAGGGCTTAATTTTAATAAACTCAATGTAGTGGAGAGAACTAAATGACCATTAATAAGTGTATTTTGAAAGGATACCTTTGTTTTCTTTGCATAAGTACAAGTGGGAGAAGAAAAAAATTAAAGACTATCACATAGCAACTGCTTGCTGATGGATAAATTCATGGTCATATTACTAGATTTTAATTTTATCACAGGAGTTCTCAGATAGCTATTGGTTAATTAAAAAGAATATTCCATAGTGTGTAGAGTAGCATGACAAAAGAACTTAAAACCCGGCTGTAAAATGAGAAAATAACTTGATAATTTTTATTTTTATTTTAAATACCAAATCTGTTAAACTGCTCAAATTCCCAAGTACCTTAACACTGCCCACATTTGAAGATGTCCGTGATGCAGAAGATGCTCTCCATAACTTGGATCGAAAGTGGATTTGTGGTCGGCAAATAGAAATCCAGTTTGCACAGGGGGACCGCAAGAGTAAGTGCCTGGGTTTTACCCTGACTTGAGCCTGAGTTTCAGCACCACGCAACTCTGCCCGTGGTGCTAATTGTGATATGTTCTTATTGTATATAAATAGCACGTGGATGTTCTGCCTTTTATCCAGTAGCTGTTAATGACTCGTTTTAATTATAAATGGATAACTAAGTACAGCAGTCACCACAGTCACTCTTTGGAGCTTTCTGTGCAGCTCTGTGCGATTTCCAGGATTGAGGTAAAGTCTTCATTTTCATTTGGCTTCAGGATGAAAGTCAATTTCGAGTTATCTCAATTCAAGGTGAAGCAGAATTTGTGATTTCCGGACAGATAATGGTAAAGGGAACTGAGGTCTTTTAAGTCTGTTATTTGTGTGCTTAATTTGCAGGGAGATACAGATTTGTAAACCTGTACAAAGCTGTTGCTCTAAACCAGGACTGTAACACTCATGTGATGCCTGGGAATAAAAGTACCTTAAAGGTCTTTAGTTACAGCTCTCGGGGAGACAACCTGACTGTCCAGTTCTCCCTCAAGTCCTCACAATTAGCCTTAATGGAGTCCATGGAAATTCTACCCTCCAAAGGACAAGTTTGTGCCCTGTGTATAAACACTGGGATTTCTATTAAGTTTCTGAACAAAATTAATTAAATCCACCTTAGTGTGTTGCAAGCAGCACTAAAAACATGAAATCTGAAGCCATTTAGGACAGAGGGTGTTTGTTACAGCGTGGTTTGTTTAAAATACTTAGAGCATGGTCCTTGGGTTTGAATTTGATACAAAGGAAGGATAGCTGTGCTGCTTAGAGGAAATGCAGTGGAAGACTAATAGGTTCATTCATTCTTAATTACTTTAATAACTTAAGCTGCAGAGTGAAAGTGAATTGTTTTACAGAACTGGGGGGTTCCTTTTGGAATCAGACTTCTCTTTGTGTGACATCCACCAAAGCCTCTGTATAAGCTGGGCCTTTAATCATTAAAGACAGCTGTGGATCAGGTGTGATGATGGTGCTGTGTAGTCAGGAAAATAAGTGTTTAATTAGCTTTCACTCGCTGGGTAAATCCAGGAATGTCAGAACGTGTCAGTCATGGGTCTGACCTGTCGTACCAGTTTCCAGCTGGCCTGAAATCACCTTGGCCAGCTCTGTGTTCTGGTTTTATGGAGCATTAGTCCTTTCTGGCTGGTTTTGAGGGAGTTTTTTTGTTTGTTTTGCTTTCTAGATTTATAATGCCCCCGAGGCTGCATTAATTTGTGTCCAGTGGCTAAAGCAGCACAAAACAAATGGCACAGAGCAGCCTCTCACCTGTCCCTCAGTAAACATCAAATCACGAATGAGCCTTTCTGCTCAACACCAAATACACAGCTTAGACCTTGAGGGGAAGAAGTAGGGCATCTTTTTCACCTGCAAATCTTGCTATTTTTACAGCACCAAACCAAATGAAAGCCAAGGAAGGGAGAAACCTGTACAGTTCCTCTCGTTACGATGACTATGACAGATACAGGCGGTCTCGGAGTCGCAGTTACGAGCGCAGGCGGTCGAGGAGTCGCTCCTTTGATTACAGCTATAGAAGATCCTATAGTCCCAGAAAGTAAGTGTAGAGTGCTGGGCTGGCCTCAGCTGCACAGCACAGAGACACCACGCTGACTATTTAATTGTTACAATTTTGAATAATCTTTTTTTCCTGTCGTGGGAGTAACCGCTGGGAGTTGCGTACCTTGCATGCTGCATCTGATCGGAATAGTGAATGAAACGATTCTGTGCTGCATTGGAGAATAACTAAAAGCAAATGCACAGCTCGAAAATATTAATGTATTAAGTATTTGTACGTTTATGTAGGTATTTGTCACTGTTTACTTTTTCTGGTGTACCTTTTTAGCAGTAGACCTACTGGAAGACCTCGTCGTAGCAGAAGCCATTCGGACAATGATAGGTAAAACACTTTTTACACCCTTTGAATTGCAAACTAGATCACTGTATTCCTTTAACTATAGGTTTAAAAAAAAAAAAGTTTCTCCTGCAAAAACGGTAAACAATTTTTAATGTACTAGATGTCTAAGAATAGTGTTTTTACATTCAAATCTCCTCTCTCCCCTTTATTCTGATAGGTTCAAACACCGCAATCGATCTTTTTCAAGATCTAAGTCCAATTCAAGATCACGATCCAAGTCACAGCCCAAGAAAGAAATGAAGGCTAAATCACGGTCTAGGTCTGCATCTCACACCAAATCTAGAGGCACCTCTAAAACAGATTCTAAAACACACTATAAGTCCAGCTCAAGATATGAGAAGGAGTCGAGAAAAAAAGAACCAGCTAGATCCAAATCACAGTCAAGATCACATTCTAGATCTAGGTCAAAATCCAGATCGAGGTCTTGGACTAGTCCCAAGTCCAGTGGCCACTAACAGTGTATCCATGTTGGTTTAGGCATGTGAGATTCATTTACACACAGTTCAGTTTACTTAAATTATCAGGAATATGATGTTGCAACAGTGCTAAAAAATATTTTCTTTGTCAGTTTTCCCTGTAGCCGACAATGGTTAAAATTAAAACAGTGTTGAGAAGCCACAGAGAGAGAGAGAGGGAGAGATTGTCCACTTGGTTAAATGTCATGGGCAGCTACTGATTTGGTTGTGGTGTCTCTATGTATATTTTTGTAAAGATTTGCATTTTTAATGCTTAGATATTTGGTGATGACTTGATTGATCGTAACTTGCAACATTGTCCTTTTACAAATGTCACACCCATAGAGAAATTGGTACCAGTTTGTGCTGGACAGTTAAACCAGGTGTTTAACTGGTTCTTCAACTCTAAACTTTGTGAGAAAAAGGAAAACTGGACAGCTGTAGTGCAACACTGGCTGCTGGGAAATCAGACTGGCAGTTTGTTTCCATGGCTCCAGGGCAGGTTTCGGTGTTCTCCGTGCCCACCAGCACCAGCAGGTTGGCAGATGGAGCTCTGTGGAGATAGATTTGGGAGATTTCTCTTGACCCTGCTGTCTGGAGAGGTGGTACTAATAACCTTGCATGTACGACATGGGCAGAGAGTTGGCCTTGGAGCTCGCTCAGAGCCTGTGCAGTGTTGTGACCCGTTGGGATAGAGGCTTCACTGCCTCTGCCCTGGCTGCTGGTGCTGAAGGTGTGAGGAAAAAAACCCACCTTGAAATGGAAAATCTAAATTCAGATTTCAGCAAATGGCAGAGCAACTAAATACTAGGTTGTGTGTACATTTTATGCAGTTTTTTGTATCTATTCTCAATTTTAGTGCGCAGTTAACCATAAAGTTGCTTAGTTTTCCTGCTGTTAGATACAAGTAGATCGTTTCGAGTTGTGTGTGTACAGTATATAAGAACTAAACTTTTATGCCAATGACTCCTGTGGTTAGTTGGTGTATTCATAGGTATCAAACTGTAGCCATCTCCCTGGGTTACCAGGCTTGCTTTTTACACAGCAAAAAAAGCAGTTGGTCAAGCAAGTCTGAATCACTCATTCCTCAGAACGGATAGTGGTTTGGTTACAAGATTTCGTTTTCCTTCAGAACAAATGTTTGAAGTTGGATATGAACAAGAGCTGCATCTCTAGTTATGTAGTTTATCACTAATACAGTATATTTAGAGAAGTGAATGTGAAAAATAACAAACCCAGTGTGTAATCTTACCAGTATTTCTCTAGAAGGCAAGATCCTTTGTTACGGAAATGGCTTTTGGCGTTGTTTTTTGTTTTTTGGTTTTTTTTCTCTTTACCTTCAAAAGCCACCATCAAACACTTAAGTGTTCCTCGCTGTCTGATGTCTGTAGCATATAAAGACGTTGATTTCCAAAAGTTCCTTTTTAGAGAAATGTTTTAGGGTTTGGGTTTAGTGTTTTCAGCAGGGCCTTTAAAGGAGCGCAGATGGCTTTGGGATATCGTCAGCAGAACGTGCTTAGGGGCTGATCCTAGAACCTTTGTACATTTGATAGTATTTCTAACCTTTTCTTTACTGTTTGCAGTTAATGTTCATGTTCTGCTATGCAATCATTTATATGCACGTTCCTTTAATTTTGTAGACTTTCCTGGATGTATAGTTTAAAAACAGCAAAAAGTCTATTTAAAACTGTAGCAGTAGTGTGCAGCTCTAGCAGAGGAAAGTTGTGGGATTAAACTTTGTATTTCCTTTCTTATAGAGGCTTCTAAAAAGGTATTTTTATATGTTCTTTTTAACAAATATTGTGTACTACCTTTAAAACATCGATGTTTTGATCAAAATAACTAAAGACCCAGCTTATTTTCTGCTTGCTGTAAATTTAGCAAACATGCTGTAATAAAAAAATGAAGGAAATACTGATCCACTGGAATTATTGTAGCTTTAGAATTTGACTCCAGAGCATGGTTAGGAGTAGAGCTATGCATCCCTTATGGAGTAAAATCCTTACTATGGTATTTCAGTAAAGGCAGGAATTTTTCATTTAGTGTCTGAATAAATGTCACTTCACATTTTTGAAGGGGTACAAGACAAACTGAGAATGCTAAGCATAAGTTGTAGTCTAATATATTGAACTTTCTTTTCCATTAACTTTCTTATTGCTGGATGGACTTGCCCCATAGGCTCTAATTCAGATATTATTAGCCAGGTTATGAAACTACTTAAAAGCAACAACTGAAGAAGGTTCATGCAGAATCAAATCTATAGTGTCACCATATCAATTTATAATTGCCACATCAAAACTGGTGCCAGCAGTGGTTCTGTGGGAGGTGGCAACAGGGATGGAGCTCCTGGCACTGGTGTGTGCCCAGTGGAGGTTCTGCCCCAAAAGATAAAAATCCTCTGTACAGCACTGAATTGCTTTGATAAACCCACTGTCACCCTTTTTAAGTTGAGCTGTGATTATTTCTAACAGCAGAAACCTCCACCCTTTTCAGCTTTATAGATATATATATAAAAAAATATAGTCTTCATGACTTTATCCTGCTTGAAAGGGGTCCTGGTGACTGAGTGGTGGGGAGAGCGTGGCTGTGATTGTCAGGGACCTGCAGGGATTGCTGTGGTTGATGGTGACGCTGGTCCAGCTGGAATTGGAGCTGGAAGGGTGGGAGGAGGGAGGAGGAATCTCCGTGTCCAGGCAGAGTAACAGTAACTATTCCTTAACTGTTGTGTCAGCATGTCCTTATATTGTGTGCCTCAGCATTTATGTTTAGCAGAGTTTAATTTTTGTTTTGAAAAGCCAGATCATTGCAAGTATAATGTAGTGTCTGCCAGTTCTGATGGTTCTTTCTTTCTCTCCCAGAGGTAGGACTAAACTTTGACTTGACTTGTGTATATGAACAAGCCAGAAAAGCCGAACACAAACCCACGATGTTTCAAGAGTGCATGAATAAAGATGTTGTCCTAGTTCTTGCTCCCATGGAAAAATTGTGAAGAAGCTGTTCTGTGGGCCTTTCAGTTGGGGACGAGTTAGCAGGATGTGGCCAAAAGGGCAGGGAATGTTTATGCATTCATGCAAGTCAAGCCACAGCCCATCTAGATAACATCTCCCTTCCTTGATGCAGGTATCCCAGTCCTGCCCTAAAAAAAGCAGGAGCCTGTCTTGTGCAAGCTTCCTGCAGGTTATGCACAGCTGGAATGCAAGAACATTGCAGGCTACAAAAGATCATGTCTAGGCATCCTTCTTTTGGAGTCTCAAGAACGGTGGGAATTACGTTTCTCTGTGGTAAAACTAGATTTTGTCATTCCTGCAAAATTTGTAGAATTGAAGTAGCGTGTAAAAAATAATAATTCTGCTGAAAGTAATGGCTGTGCTCCAAAATATCTGCAGCGAATCGATTGGTGTCAGCAGTCATAGAAGGCTCTATTGGAACTTCTTTTTCACCTAAAGTCCATGCACCCAACTGGTAATTAAAAATCTTCAATTTAGTGGTTAAGTAGCTGGGTGTTTAATTAGGGACTCTGATAGACTGGTCTCTGAAAGCTCAATGTTATCCTTTCTATGTCTTATCAAGATGTTTAATGTACAGTATCATGGTTTGACTCGAAGTGGAATCTTTTGGTTTCGATGTTATTTTGAGCTCTCTGCTTGGACGGACCTTTTCTCCTGCCTGTTGAGTGGGGGGTGACAGCTCGGGGTGTGCTCAGAGAAGGGCAGTGGAGCCACGCACAGCACTGCTGCTCGGGCCTTGGCAGGGATGGTGCAGATGAACATTTTGAAGTACAAAGGGATAAAATTGACACATTTTTAGGCCATAATCACCTATTAAGAATTGCTGGTTTTCTCCATTTATCTTGTAACTTGCTTAAAAAAGTCTGTAGTCCATTGCTATAATATTTGTCTAAAGATGCTCCTGCTGCTGAGACTATTGTAGGAAGGGAAGACTCTGTACCCTGTAGTGTGTTTGATCGGAGATGCTGATGTTTTATTCATCCCCATCCTTTCTTCTTGAGTTTTGTGTTCCATCTGTGCAAATAACCCTGTGAATTGGGAATAAAATGTACAAGTTTTGACTATAACTTGAGAGCACCTTCTGACTTAATTAATCCAGCCGTAGTCTGTGGGAGATGGAGCCCCAAGCGCTGCTTCCCAGCCTCGCCAGCTTTTGGTTTAGTCAGGAACGTTAATTAGTGTTAATTCTCAAGCCCTGTGTTCCCAAACCACTGGAAAGGCATGAAGGAGAAGGCTGCAGTTAAAGAAACCTCCCTTGGGAAGGGAGCTGCCAAAATGAGGTCATCCCACTTTTCCATTTCCATCTGAAAACAAAGAGATGCTTTTAGGGGGTAAAAAAAAAAAAGTTTATTTAAATGTTTTGTTTCCAATTTGTACAAACATCATCAGTAATTGACAACTTGAAGTGGAGAATAGATAATTAACTGGGATACAGCTCAGACTCTGGTGAAGGTCCAGGTCACAACACAAGTTTAGAGACTGCCAATTCCAAGTGATTTGGAACAATAATTTTGTAAACATTCAGCTCAGCATTTGGAATGTACAGAAAGACACCTCCGAACATTTCACAATCTGCAAAAGGCCTGTTCAAATTAAAGCACTTTTCTTTAGTAATCCTTGTATTTTGAAAGAAGCCTGGGTGCTCCTGTTCTCACAGTCCAGCTGTTCCTGCTGCAGGCTCAGCTGGAAGGTGACAGCACAGGAGCCACCTGCCCTGGCCCTTGGCCGAGGGATTTTAGCCAAGACTGGGACAAAATGCTGTTTTACAGAGCATTGATGCATTTCAGAAACACAGAATGATTACAATCCTTCCGTTTTATCAAGCACCCAAACCCAGGCATTTGCATTTCTTGTGAAAACACTTGATTTGGAACATGTCAGTGGTTTTTTTTATCACTGAACACACACCTCTCCTACACATTCACAACAGGAGGATCTGAAACTCCAGCTTTTTTTTTTTTTTTTTTAGGTTTTTTTTCCTTTAATTAAAAAAAAATCTAAATAAGCCTCTTTTGCACTGATTTTACTTAAAAAAAAAAAAAAGATTACAACCAAATACAATGTGCATATTCACTGCATGTGAAGTGCAAGGGCACAGCCACAAATGTCTTTTAAATTTTTTTTTTAAACAAAATATCATTTTTTAAAACCAGGCCACGTACTTGACATGGTCATCTTACATTCACCAGTTTTGTACTAAAAATACTTCTGTGCAGGAAAGCCCAGCAGAAATGTACATATGCTACAATGTTTTACATTTATTTACATGGCTCTGTCTTCCCTGTGAGAACACCTAACACCTGCCCCAAACTATTAATTGTTACAGGAAAACCAATTTAAGACCAGACTGAGGAACTACTCCACCTTTTTTTTTTTTATAAAAACTGATACAAAAATGTGGTTTAGAGCTCCTCAGTGCAGTGGGCACACAGGATTGGGGGGAGTTTTTTGGCAGTCACCTGGCAATGCAAGGTCTTTAGTTGGCACTCATGGAGATTCCCGGGAAGCACAGCTGGACAGAGGCTTTCTGGATCTGCCTGAGGAGTTCTTGCACACCCTCCCAGAACATTCCAGATGGGAGGCACGGGCTTGGATCGCTCACCCCCACTGCAGGAGTGCCACTAAAGCTCACAGGGACAGGTAAGAGAATCAGCCGTGCCTCACCTCGTGCCCAGGTGGAGGTTTCTGCTCTGCGGAGTGTTTAGCAAATCTCACACCAGTCTGAACAGCAGCAAATAACCTGACTAAAGTTTTCAGTGCGGGTTTTTTGTTTTTTTTTTCAGTTCATGCTGCATTAAGTTAGGTAAAAGGTGGTTTTCTAACAATTCAAAGTCAAAATTCCAATTTTGGAACACAGTCCCATTTATTCTTAAATACAGTAAATGGTGACTGCTCAGGATTTGATTGTTTTTCAAGAAAATAACTATTTCACAGTGAGGTGAACACAGCACTGAACTTTTGAGGTAAAAGATGAGGGGAATGTAAACTTCCACCCCTCTCCAAGTGACTAACTACATGCAGCAAGAACACCTGGCCCTGCACGCCTGTGCAGCTGGAGTTGGGAACAGCAATGCTCAAATCTGAAACCTTGTCAATCGAAATCGCTTCTGAAAATCGCACAAGTTACATCTCAGGCCTGGACTTTCAGTAAGGTTTTGAGCTGAAATGTCATTATTTCTTTATCAGAAGGTTTAAAAGAAACAGGTACCCAGTGGCTTGGTGGCTTAGGCAGAACACTTGGGGAGGGTGGCTCGCTGAACTTGGCCCCAGCATAGTTCTGGCTGCTCTGAGGGGTGAACAACAGGCTGCGATTGGATAGAGCAGGATTCCAGTTGGGATCCTTGGGGAACTGAACGTTGTTCTTCCCCCCTTTCTGCATGGCCTGCCATGCACCAGGAGAGGAGCTGCATCCGTGGCCTCTTTCCTTCTTCGCGTAGGTTTTCATCTGAGAATTCTGGTCTTTGTTCTTCTGCCTGTTTTTAAGTTGTTGATGGTTCTTGGTGGTATTTCTAGACTGGGGAACGGGAATGTTGTATCTTTCTCCACCACCCATCTTCAACTTAAATGTCACCTGTAAAAACAAGGAGAAAAGGCAGGATGAGTTTTCATTACTCTTTTTTTAAAAAGTATTTCAGAGAATGTTTAGATTTCAAGAATCTAACCAAAACTCACTCTAAACACACCACTTCTCTCCTCAGACAAGGTGTAACTGGAGGAATGGGACTGACAAAACGTTGCTCAGAAAATGCAGAGCCAGATTTAATCAGTCAGTATTGAGAGGAGACACTGAAACTCAGCCTGTTAATACCTAAAGACTGGGCAAAGTTTGCACTGATAAAGCCACTCCCCAGACTTCCTGGTAAGTGTGAGAATTGCTCTGATAAACCCAAAGTGAGCTGAAAACCACCTCAAGTGGAACAGATTGTAATTCAACTGCCCAAGCCGACACCAGCACAGCATACTCAGCACTTTATTTCCCCTCTCCCACCCCTATTCACCTCTCAGTGGTCTTCTCCGATTCCACACTCTCCAACTCTTGCCCCCTTTCTTGCTTCCAAGCCTGAAAGAACAGGTGCTGCCTTGTGCTGGACTCCTTCCTTTGGCTGGGAATAGAAGTTTTCATGGGCTGATCTGCTGTCTTCAGCCAGGGAGCCGAGCCCAACATCGGATTCTCGGCACAGAAGCTCCAAGGGAGAAGTCCTGCTGCAGAAACGAGAAAGAAATTTGAATTCAGATTAAGGAAACAATTGTTTCACTTTGGGGTGGAAAAAAAAGCAGGCGGAAATAATTCAGAGAATTCAGAGTCAGCTGTGTCTCTTTATTTGTTAAAGATGACAACATGCTATAAACAAAACCCCAAAACCCCACCCAAAAAGGCACAGTTTTGTCTTTCTCTACATAAAGTTCACCATCATACTTAGCATATCCCAAGTAAGAACATTTTGCTCATGGCTCTGTCTTAAAAAGCATTTTAATAGATAATCAAGAACTTTATCCCTTTCGTTTTAGTAGAGAAAAAGTAAAATATAATGGAAAATACTTTGGGAACTGGGACCAATACAGGAACTGCCCACAGTGTCCAAACCCTTCCCCAGCGATCGCAGAGCTCCATTTGTCAACTATCAGCTGTTTCTTTAACCTTCGTTACCCAAGTAATTCCTTAATAGCTCTTACGCTAATTTCCTGTTTTGCTCATGGCTCGTCTTTTCCTGGGATCTCTGAGATTTTAATCTTGACGCACTCGAGTCTGTTGAGCTGCTGTAATTCTCCAAACTCAGGAGCCCCCTGCCCATCCCTCCCACAGCTCCAGAGGAGCCGCCCATCTCCATTTCCAGCTTCCGCCGTGTTTGGACTGAAACCAAGAGCCGAGATAACGTCACCGGCCCCGGCCCAGCTGCCGTTTGCTCCCGCCGACCGGAGCTTCTTCACCTCCGAACTTTCTCCCTGCTTCTCTCACCGACACCCGGGGGCAGCCAGGACCCCCCGTCCCCCCTTCCCCAACAACGGAGCACAACATGGCGGCGGCCGCGCCCGGCCCTTCCGGCACCGCTCCGCCCTTACCGACTTCTGTCCGCTCCGCTCGCCCACAAGCACGGACACACACACGGCCCTTCAGGAACCGACCGCGCGCTGCTCCGCCGTCACTGCCCAACCCCTGCCCTCAGACCTCGCTCCGCTCCGCACCACCCTTCGCTCTCCCTCACAAAATGGCGGCCGCGTCCTGCGCCGTTTAACACCCTCTCCCTCCTCCCCTCCTCCGCGGGGCCGCGCGGCCGCAGCCAATGGGAGCGCGCCGCTCCCCCGCTCCGCCAATGGGAGCCAAGCCCCGCCTGTTGCCAGGCGGGCCCGGGGCAGAGCGGCCGCGGCGCGCGGGCGGGCGGGGCCGCCATTTGAATCCCCTCACGAAGGGCAGCGCGGGAGCGGCCGCCGCTCTTTGTCCCGCCCGGCCCGGCCCCGCCGCCGGGCACCGCCCGCAGGTCCCGCGGCCCCTCTCCACAGCCCCCCGGAGCCGCTGCCCGCCCCGCTCCGCCCGCGAATTAGCATAATGAGAAAAGTGGGGAATGCCCGCGCCAGCTGCCGCTGGGGGCTTCAAAGAGGTGAAATAATTAACAACAAAAAAAAGAAAAAACGCACAAAACACCCGGCTGCTCGAGGGGCGTCGAGAGAGGGGATTCAGCGAACAAAGAGTAAAATCCAGCCCCCTCAGAGATGCCGCAGCGTTCGGATGTCAAATGGAGGGTCTTAGTTTTGTTGAACCCATTCCCCACGCCTGCATTTAGTTTAACTATTTAATGTTTAGATTTAAAGTATTAAAAACGACGTAGAGAGATGTTTCAGGTCAAAATACAGGGAAAAGCTTCCGCAGATTTAAACCAGCACTGTGGGTATGCAGAGCCCCTGGCAGTGGCCGCAGTTTGGGTTTAAATTCACATTCTCTTATTTTGCCTCAAAGGATCATTTTGAAGAAAAAACTCACAAGATTTGGCCTTTACCATGTGTAGGATGAATGAAAATTAGGTATATATAAAAAATTTGCACATGTAAGAGTGTTCCCTGCCCCCTTCTGAGGGGCCAGTCGAGCGCTGTACACCACATTAAAGGCCAAAAAAAAGGAAGTTTCAAAGAAAATGGAAAAGAACTAGCTCAGTTCCAACCCCACCAAGTCTGGGCAGTACTTAAAAACAACACATGAACATTCAGAGTTTTTATTTTGAGGTAAAGACCCTGGGTTCATTGAGTCATCTTGCATTTTTAGCTACAGAAGGGGAAAATTACACATTCCCTCTTTATCCCTAAAACGTTTAAAACAAAACTGTTTCCTCACTGACCTGGTGTTACAGGGCTGTGACCCATCCCAGGACAAGGTAAAGACTCCAAAAAGAAGTCTGTATTCATCATGCAGTTATTAAAAAAGCCAGCATATATTTTAATGCGCAAGATGTGTTGACATACCCAAGCCCAGACCTTTGTTCCTATTCTTTATTGTATGTTTGCACAAAGCAAGCTGAAATTAATTTGTTTTCCTCCCTTTGCTTTGGATTTCTTGGCACAATGTTATGGCTGAGGTCCTCATAGCAGCTTTTTTGTCTTTAGATGGAAAACAGCAGTATCTGCTGTAAGCCTTGAAATTCCACGAATTAATACACAACTCTCCTATAATGCACATCAGCAGATTTTTGCTTTGTTTCTATCTCCAGTGTGTTTATTTCTGCTAAAACACAGTCTCACCCCAGTGTGTGGCTGTTTGCAAGCCAGGACATGTCAGTAGGATTAAGAAACAGCATTTTGCAGGCTGCAAATGTGCTCTCTTGTCTGGGGAGCACAACATGTACTTTTCAATTCCGATCAAGGATGACACAAGGTCTGGCTGTTTTTCCTCGCTATCTTTGAGATAATTAAAGAAACATCTTGTCTTTCAGAGCTGGTTTTGGGGTCAGGCTGACACGGTTAGCCTGGGGGAGCAGGAAATGTCAGTGATAAGCCAGTCCTGTATTTGTGCAGGAACTGTTCCGCTGAAACAAACTGAGTCATTCGGAGGCCGAGCGGGAACACGAGAGTTATTTTTTAAATCAAAAGGACAAATACCCCAAACACTACAAAGTCCAGCCTGCAAAGTTCTCCGTGTTTCATCCTTCAGCTGTTAAAGCCCTGGGCTGGTTTTCTCCCCTGCAGTGGAAGGAGAGGAGATGTTCCCAGAGCTGTGGTAACCCCAATACAGACAGAAGCACTCGAGTTCCTGCCATGTCCTGAAGACACAGCACAGACTGAATCCTGAGGTTCTGTCTCAATCCTTTATCATCACAACCTGAGATTACTTCAAGAGGAGCTACTTCACTCCTTCAAATCATGATTTTTAAACCCTCTTTGTTTTCAGAGGTCTCAATGTAACATTTCTGACTCCTAAGCCTGTGACACTACATCAATCTCAGTTACTCGCGGGCAGACTGGGATCTTTTAGCCGCCTCCAGGATCGTGTTGTGCCCACCCTTCGCGTCCTGCAGCCCTCCCGGTGCTACAGACCCAGTCCCAGAGGCAGAGCCCGCGCACACTGCTGGAACAGGACAGTGCTTCCAAACCCACCCCGCTGCGCCAGGGGGTGACGCAGACTCGGTGACCTCAGCTCCGCTACCCCCTCTCATAACCTGCACACAGCATGGACAGGGTTTTTCTATTGCGCAAGTGTCTGCTCTGTCTGGATTATTTCACTTCCTCCAGGTAGTCCAAAGATGATTGCAATAAATCCCAGCTTCCCTCATGTTCCCAGGGAGCTGCATTACCCAAATCCTCCTCAGCTCCCCACCACGCTTCTGCTGCCACGGTGGCAGCACCTCAAGGTTTTCCCCAGCCACCTTTATATTTCACTCAGCATCTCCACGCCCTCTCACAGCAAACATTAATCCACCCCAAGGAAGCAGCTCCATCTGTGCTGGCACTGCCACAACCAGCAAGTCCCAGTGAAGACAAAGCCTCCATAGCTTCATTAGCCCCAAATTAAGATGCTTCCAGCTGTGGCTGAGATGGATCTCACCACACACATGCTTCTGCCCGAGCGTTTCAGTGGAACTGCTCAGCGTGGATGCTGCAGGAAGTCTGCAGCACGGATGACTCATTTGTTAAATCAAGAGTGAACCATTGCCCCAGTTTTATTTCACAGTGACGAGTTTCCGGCAGTGGGTGACTTTCAGTAAACCCAAGATGTTTACTTTTTGTGGCTTCAAGAGCCCCGTGACACACTTGAAACTCGTTGGACGTTTCCACCTGAGCCAAACATTAACTAGGTTGCTAATCTAAGTTTCCTCATGAGGGAAACATGTCAGCTTGTGTTTTCTTTAAAATCTGCATGAAAGCTGTGGGTATACAGTAACGTTTAGAATATCCTTTATTCTGCCTGGCAGAGGACCCATGTTCATCAAATAAAGCTCAGGAAATTCACAGCAGTGAGCTACAGGAACTAAACAAGAAATTTGAACCTCTGCAGGGTAAACAGAGAAGAGGCTCAAGAACCCAAACAATGCAATAAAACTACGCACTTTAATCACTTAAATCTCCTTATAAGTACATTGATATAAACTGTAGAGATGAATTAAGTTGGTGTCCACCAGCACCTGAGTTACATCAGCTCCAGAACACGAGGTCCCTCCTCTGCACTGCTGGAGCCAAGGAGTGCTCGTGAGTGTGAGATCACATCCACCACTGCACTTGTATGTGGATGTGCACAGCACCCAGCAAACAGCACCAGGAGTAAAACCACCCCGGACACCAACAGATCAGTTATCCAAACCCTGAGCCCCAGGGGTTTAAAGGGTTTGTGCTGAAGCAGCTTTGTCACAGCTGACATCCCCGCTCTGGAAAACAAGCATATCCAGGCACGTCTCCCGAGTCACACCCTGTTTTCTGCCTCAACAGCTCCCCGTTCGAACCCGCACCGGCTCTGAGTCACAGAACCCTGCAGGAACCTTCAGCCCATTTAAACCAATACGCCTGGTTCACGTCCTATCAGCAGGGAAGACATTTTTACCTGAACCCTCCTCCCTCCACAAGAGCAGCACAGTGTTTCTGCAGCAGGCCAGGGCACAGGAGAACCCCTCGGGCAAGCCCTGTCTGCTCTCAGGAGCTGTGCTAGACACGGCAGTAAACCTGGGGGGGTTTTCTGAGCATTTTCTCTAAAAGTGCAGTAGAGTCACTCCCCGTGGCTCTCTGAGTCACACCTTATCGAGGTGAGCAGTGCCCCCACCCTCAGCCCCATCTGTGCCACCCGGTTTTCAGATTCAGGCCCAGCAAACACAAGAGTCAGAGGAGCAAGTCCCTGTCCTCCCACAGTGCACACCCTTCCTGCAAGGGCTGGTGTCTGAGTGTCCCATCACATGCTCTGTGTCCCAACACAGCCCCAGGGCTCTTCACTCTGCTCTGGAGACAGAGACACCACTGCTCAGCAACACCAAGTTCACAGTCCCTTTCCCCACTGCCTGCACAGCATTTCTTTGACCCTGGATATGGGCGTGTTCCCAAAGCAGGGTTATTCCTGCCTGGATTATCGGCATCTGATGCCAGGGGGAAAAATCCAAGCTGAACAAAAAGCCTTTATATTACAGGAATCAGCTGTAATGGTTTTCCTCTAGTCTGGCAGGACAATTTTTGCTATAAATCAGAGTCAAATTAAAAGCTTCTAACCATGCTGCCATGACAATATTTCTTTCCTATAACACGCATTCCTGTGACACAACAGTTCTCTCTGCAGACAGAGGAAACTTGGGTCCGTATTTCACAGGATGCTGCTGGATGTGAAGCTGTGTCAGAGCAGGGAATAATTTGGGGCTGGGTGCTGCTTTTGGAACTCAGGACCAGTATAAAGTATCTTTCTGTTTCTCACCTGCTCTTTACAGTCTCGTACCTGTTCCTGCAAATTTCTCAGTTCCTGGGAACCGGAATGGAAGAATTATTTTTTGAGAAAGAGCTGACGACCCATCATCTCCTGTGCTTGCACCACAGCCCGTGATTCCTCTCATCGTTATTGTGGTTTCCAGACCTCTCCCAGCCCCGCCCAGCCCCGACCAGCAGCGAAAGGGTCAGGCAGGTCCCTGCAGAGCCAGGGAACCCCCTTTTCCCGGCCGGGGGCCAGGAGGAAGCGCTGAGTTCCCAGTTCTGCCTCTTTCTCAAGCTTCCCCCGGCCGCTGTCCCCGCGCATCTCCCTGCAGAGGGCAGTCGAGCATCGCTGAGCTCCGGCGGCTGCTGGGAAACCCCTGAGCCGCAAACGATGGCAAAGGGGAAGGAGCCAAAGCAGGATTTGGAGAGCAGGGCGTGCTCGTGATTCCACCGAATGAGGGAACTGGGATCCCAGCAGGAGGGAAAGTAGAGTTGCCAGCCGGAGAATCGGGTTGCTGGTGCTGGGGTGGGGCTGTGGGGTGGCTCTATGGGGTGGCAGGGCGGGGTAAGGTGAATCCAAGGGCAAAGCATCACGTCTTTCCTTTGCTCCCAAGGCTCCCCACTACAGCTTGTATGGTCTATATCCAACCATAATGTGGCCAGTTCCTCTGGGATTTGGGGCGAACTTGCCTCTCCCCACTGACACGGTGACATTGTCCCTGGTGCCACCCGGCAGCTGTCCCTGCTTTTCAGCGGCACCAGCACAACCCAGCCCCAGGCGGCTGCTGCCCAGCCGAGGGGGGAAGTGGTTACTGGAGGAAGGATGGATGAGAACAGGTACAGCAGCGGCCACAGCCTCTGCAACCCTGGGTCCTTCCTGACCACAAGGATTGTGTAACTGAAGACCTTCAGCCATTTCCCTTCCACTTGCAGAGAGAAAATCACCTTGTTCTCTGGTGTGAGCTGACTCTGTACAGAGAAATTCAGGGACACAGGTGAGGTTCGTACTGCTCATGGAGCTGCAGGCACAGACAGCAGATTTCTGAGCTTGCCCTTAGACCTGCACACAGCCAGGTACATCCAGATTTTTCCACATCTGCCTCCTAGCTTTTTTCCTCCCCATCCTTTTCCATGGTCCCAGAGAAATCAGGAGGAGAATCTAAATGTCGCTTGCCTCAAACACTGCAGGTACATGGAGAAGTGAGAGGGACTGGGAGGATTATTTCAGTGAGCCAGAGGGTTTGGGTGGTTGTAGATGTGGCACGAGCAGGCAGCAGAACACAACACCCAGAGGAGAAGTGCGGAAGGAAAGAAAACCCGACACACATTGTCTGAAAGAATGTGAAAGAGAGCAAGGAAGCAGAGGAAGGATTCACACTGATGGGTTTCCAGCCCAGGGGAATAAACCAGAATGGTTCAACAAACCCAGACGAAACCAGAAGTGCTGTGAGAGGAGAGGGAAGCAGGCGCCAGCCGCAGCTGCACGAACTGCCCTGAGAGCTGGAGGGATGGGAAGCCCCGGAGCACCCGTGGGGAGGTGAGTGGTTTGTGTTTGCTGACCCACAGCATCCTGCAGCCCAGGGCCCATTTTTCACACTGGAACTCATCGTCCCTGAGAGCCCTCGGTGCTGCTGTGCACAAGGCAGGCTGGGGAGACCGCTGCTCGGGGAGATTCCCAGGACTAACTATCGGCTATTTGGGATAAACTGCAAGGCAATGTGTAACAGAGGGTGGGAAACTGGTTTTTAGGATGAATTCTTTCTTAAGGAGAAGATGAAAGGTAAGTGCTTCATAGCAAGCTCCGGGTTAACTCTTTACAGCTGATTTTGGGAATTGTTAATGTTGGATCAGTTCATCAGGAACTGGAGTGACAGGACAAGGGGGAATGGGTTCCAAGAAATTCTTCCCCGTGAGGGTGGGGAGGCCCTGGCACAGGTTGCTCAGAGCAGCTGTGGCTGCCCCATCCCTGGAAGTGTCTAAGGCCAGGCTGGATGGGGTTTGAAACAACCTGGGATAGCGGAAGGATGGAACTGGATGGGCTTTAAGATCCCTTCCAACCAAAAGCATTCCTTGATTCTCTGTGTCAGAGGTATTTCCAAATGTCTCGCGGGGATGTGATGCTGAGGTCAGTGTTTACGATGGTTTTGGTGCAGTGAGAGCAGCTCTGTTTTGCTCTGCTTTGTACCCAGACTGGCACTTGGAGCTGCTCTGCATCCACCCCAGCCTGGGTTTCACTGTCCCCTCAGGCAGTCACACAAGGGCAGAGCTGGACTCTGATAATAAATAATCAAATAATCTTCAGTGTGACATTTGAGGCAGATGGGTGTTACATCAGGGAGGGAATTCCGCTCGGTGTTATTTAATGTGGTCAGCGGGACAAACTAGGATGAACAGCTAATTCCAAAATAATGGAAAAACTTCTGCAACTAAACCAAGAAATCACATATAAACTAAAATGTTTGTAAAGCAAAAGATACTTTGCTTCTTCAGCAAGTGAAATTTGCAAGCATTAGTGACAATTTTTGCATAAATCGCCGCACTTGTTCATAGTAGGTGATCATTTAAGAGATTTTATTATATCGTAAAACTCTCAGATATTCTGAACATGAAATATTCAAGAGCCGCACTTTCAGAGGGCTGCGGGCACAATGCACTGGCTGATTGCAACAGGAAAATTTAATTTTACATTACCTAAGCAACTGGTATGTAACTTTTTAATCAGCAGGATGCTGTGATGGCTCTGTGAATGCAGAAACCTTCCCAAGTGGAAGCGGGAATGGTGCTGCTGCGTGCGAGGCACCGCGAGCCCGACAGCTGGAATCAATCGCAGCGAGGCACTGAGAAGGAAAAGGACTTTTTCATTTGTAAATTTAATTTCCCCCGAAGCCAGTTGGAGTTATTAGGCTGGAGTGAGTGGGCTCGCAGCAGATCTAATGGGAGGGGAGGTTTCCCTGCTGCTCTGGGCAGACTTTGCAGTCATTGAGGCTGTATCAGGAATATGTTGCATTCCCAAATATCTTATCTGGATTCTGTTCCTAATATCTCACTCCTCTTTCATTCGCTATGCTGTTTCCTGGGGCTCTGCTCTTGTTGCTGGGGGAGTTCTCTATTTCAAGGATACGTTATTTTGGCAAAATATTCCCTGCCCGGGGCCTTCCTGCTGGCAGAAGATGCTGTGCTGTGATCAGAGCGTTAATCCTGTGCAGAAGCCCAGGGAATCTCGGCTCAGCTGCTGCTCTTCCAGGGAACCAGTCTCTCTGTGCCACAACCCCTGGATCTAAAGGAGGGCCAGAAGCCACTTGGCTCTTTTTAGTCGAGCTGAGCTGGCAGGCCATGGGGCCAGGACTTGCTGGGCTTGCCAGGCTGGTTGTGGGGAGATGCACAGCCATGCCTGGGGGCTGGAATTCCTGGGGAGGTGGAGATGCTGCTCCTGGAAAGAAGGTTTCCACCCTGAAAGTGGGACTTGCCCCGTGGAGGATGCTGCAGGTCAGCTCTCCCCTGGGAACCAGATATGGGCTGGTGCTTTTCCCAGGAGCTAAGCCAGGCAGGAGGCAGAGGACATGGACAAACAAATCCAGGGGCCCATCTGACAAGAGGAAAATGTCCCCTGGGCAGGAAAAAGCAGCTTTGTGGCCAAAAAAGAAAAAAAAAAAAGAGGACAGGCAGTGCAAGGAGAGGAGCTCTTGGCACTGCCTGTGTTTTCATGCTCATGCAGAAGAGACTTTGTGCTGGAGCAAAGCCCTGTGCTTTCCCTCATGGACACAGAGCTGCAAGGAGGGTCTGGGGGAGTAAAGAGGTCTGTCCTTGTCGTTCCGCCTGAGACAGAACAGATGTGGGAAGGGAAGGTCGGGGCTGGCTGAGTGCTGTGAGCCCAGCACAGGATTTTGAAACTGAGGCTTATCTGAGTTTTTTCAACTTAGTGGCGATAGCTGGGCCAGGACAGGCAGTGCAGGAGTTATTTTAACATTATAAGCAGATTCTCTCCCCAAGCAACATAACATCAGGGATGGCATTTTGCTGCCTTCACTCCCTTGCCCGGTGTTCAGTGGTTTCCAGGCTCCTAAGGATGTTAGTTGGATATTGCACAACTGCAGGTTTGAGGATTTACAGTGACCCTGGGAATGCTGGCTGCAGGTAATGGATGCCAAGGTGATGCTGGAGGCTGCTTAATGAAGAGATGTCTTGGTTTGGATGCTGGGGTTTGGCTGGGGAGCTTTGGAGACTTGACGCAGTTGCTGCTCCAGTGGTCCCTGGCGAGCCTTGCTATATGAAAAGTCCATCTGTCTGCTAAATCCGTCTCTCTCCAGAGGGAGGGATGTTGTCAGGTTTAATAACAGCAGTTGGTAATTCCTGCTGCCTGTGTGGTGTTCGTTCCTGTGAAGGGCTGCAGGAAACAAGGGCTCTGAAATCCAAGGGCAACATCCCAGTCCTGTGTTGTTACCCCACACCGAGCCTGATGTAAGAGCAGAGCAGCTTGCTGCAACACTCAGCCACGTGTCAGCCCAAAATCCAGGACTCCTCCAGCCTGGAATGCCAAGAAATCTCAATCAGGATTGCCCTTCTCTGCCTGTAACATGCACTGAACTCCCTGCAGCCACCGATGTCCCAGCCCTGATAGGCAGCAGGAGTGAAATGTGGGGCTGGGACTCTTCTCTGTCACCTCTTGGGCAGCATCTCGAGTCAGTGGGGGTATTTTGCAACTCCTGAAACACATGAAGAGCGATGAGTGTCGGGGGAAATCAGTGGGGAAGGAAGTCCCCAAGCCAGGTATAAAACATGTGTCACTGCTGAGATGTCACAGCCAGAGGTTTGTTGGGCAGTGCTGGCTGTTGTCACCTCCACCAGCAGCTGTTGCCTTTGCTGAATTTCACACGGCAGGCAAGGGAACCACAGGTGGAGGGGTACAGGTGGCTGGAACCCACAGCCCAGCAGCCCAGCCCCTGCTCTGCTGCCCGGGGAGCCGTGGCTGTCACACATCCTGGCCATGGCTCGTGTGTTTTGGACATTTCCTCTTTCACAAGAGAGCAGAGGGGAGGGAGAGACAGTGACTTGTTTGTTGTGGGGGAAAGGGAACGCTGTCAGCTCACTGCTCTCCTCCAGCAGAGGGAGCTCATCGTTCCATGGATGCCTGGATGAGGGATCCCGGCAGCTTTTGGGAAGGGGGGTCCTGTTCCATGGGCTTGGACACAGCATTTTGCTGTAATTCAGACAGGTTTAGTGTATCCCACAGCTGCCTCTTCACCTGCTCTCTAACCCAGTCCAGGATGACCTTGTTCCCTGAAATCCAAGGCAGCACAACTTGGTTTAAACACCAGTGTAATTCACAGAGAGAATGGGAGGAAATAACACCTGATGGACAAGTTATGAAGATGAAGGGGGTTAAATGCATTGAGCTACAGAAGTGTAGAGAAAAACCCAACTCCTGCTGCAGAGTGCACTGAGCAGCTCAGCACCCACCCTACGTAAAATCAGGCATTTCCCTCCATCACAGCTCTGCTGATGCTAAAAGTATGGATAAAATTAACCTAATCCTGGGTATGGACAGGGGTTCTTAGGCTCAGGTGGTCTCAGTCCTGCATGTCCCATTTGTATGTCCAGCCTGCACTCTAATATCAATGCTAAACATAACTTTTAATCACTCTGACCGTGGCACGGGGAAGATGGAGGGGGAAACACAACTGCAATGAGCTTTGTAAAGCTGCAAGGGGCAAGCTTAACTATAAAATCAGTCTTGTTGTTTTATATGTTCAAACAGCTCTGGTGAGGAGTAAATCCTTCAGAGTGCATTTTGTGTTCCCAGATGAGCTGCACCGAGTCCCTGGCAGGGCAATATCTCCCATCCTTCTCCATCCAAGCCATCTCCCGGGGCAGCTTCAGTGGGACAGGCTGTTCTGCAGGGCCTGTCTCTGCCCATGGCAGTGTCCCCATGAGCAGTCCCTTCCAGCGCTGCTGGCCCTGAGCAGTGCATCCTGGAGGAGCGGTAAGAGCTGGCTTAGGATTTGTACAATTCTCAGCGTTGCTGCTTCCCTCTTGTGGTGAGGAACCAGCTCAGGAGATCCCCAGCCCGGGAGATCTGGGACAGCCAGGGTGCCCCTGGGCTGTGGGAAATGGGTCAAACAACCAGGGGGACAAAGCCTGGAGCTCTGCTGGGAAAGTGTGGGAAGTTGGCTCCAGCATTTGGGCTGTGGACCCGAAAGCAGCTCTCTGTGGGCTGATTTCATTTTCCTTGCTTCCCCCTAAAGGGAGGGAAGTGTCTGCTTTGAGTTTATTGCTTGTTAAGTCCTCTTCACCTCCACCTTTTTCAGAGCATCTGAAGAAGTGCAGGAGGAGGCAGAAGGCGTTCTGTGAGCTCTCAGCTCCAGGTCACCACCATGGATACTTGTAGGATCCCTGCAAACGCCTCCAAGTGCAGCGGGAACACCATGGAGTGCTTCATGGTGCTCAGCACGCAGGCACAGAAGATCAGCATTGGCATCCTGTGTGGCCTCTTTGGGACAATGTGCATTTTTGAGAACTCCTTGGTGCTCTACCTGATTTTCTCTTCCCCTGGGATCAGGAAAAAGCCTTCCTACCTCTTCATCAGCAGCCTGGCCCTGGCTGACATCCTGGCCAGCATCATCTTTGTCTGCAGCTTTGTGAACTTCCATGTGTTCAACAAAGCTGGTTTCTCCAAGGAGGTGTTCCTGCTGCAGCTGGGAGGGGTGAACATGTGCTTCTCTGCCTCCCTCAGCAGCCTGCTGCTCACAGCCCTGGACCGCTACATCTCCATCAGCCGGCCCTCAGAGTACAAGCTCCTGATGACCAGGAAAAGAGCCTGGACAGCCCTGGGAGCGCTCTGGCTGACCTGTGCCACCATTGCTTACCTGCCCCTGCTGGGCTGGAACTGCTGCGTGCTGGATTCCACCTGCTCCGAGCTGTTCCCCTTTGTGGATGACAATTACCTGTCGGGCTGGATCTGCTTCATCGTGGTCCTGCTGGGCTGCATCGTCTACGCCTACGCCCACGTGCTCTGGAGGGCTCGCCAGCACGTGGCCTACATGGAGAAGCATCAGGCACAGGCAGGGAAGCAGAACACCCGGATGAGGATGGACGTGATGCTGGCCAAGACCCTCGTCATGGTGCTGGCTGTCCTCACGCTCTGCTGGTCCCCCGTGCTCGCGCTCATGATCTACAGCATCTTCGCCAGGCTGAGCGACCACCTGCGCAAGGTGTTCGCCTTCTGCAGCACCCTCTGCCTGCTCAACTCCATGGTGAACCCCATCATCTACGCCCTGCGGAGCAAGGAGCTGTTCTCCTCCCTGAGGAGGGTGTTCTCTCACTTCAGGAGGCAGCTGAAGGCCTCTGAGGAGAGCCCAGAAGCAGAGAGCACCCACAAGTCCTCCGTGATAGAGACGGTCTGCGAGGACACGCACGTAATGTAGGGAGGCACCCGTGGAACATCCACACACTCAGGCTGGAAGGAACAGTCTGGATCACTTTTTCTGTTCTCTTCTGATGGGAGTGGAGGGATCAGCTGTGGTATGGAGACAGCTCCTGCTGATGTCACCCTTTGATGCTGAGACATAAAGTGCACAGACTTTGCTCTCTGGCACGGGCTGGGATTGTTGGGGTGTCCTGTGCAGGGCCAGGAGTTGGATTTGCTATTCCTTGGGGGGGTCCCTTCCAGCTCAGGATATTCCATGATTCTGTGATTCTATAACCTCCCACCAGGGGAGGTTCACGCTGGACATCAGCAGGAATTTCTCCATGGAAAGGGTGGTCAGGCTTTGGGAGGGGCTGCCCAGGGAGGTTTGGAGTCCCCATCCCTGCAGGTGTCACCTGGACGTGGCACTCAGTGCTCTGGGCTAGGGACAAGGTGGGGATTGGGCACAGCTTGGACTCAGTGGTCTGGGAGGCTTTTCCAACCTGAATGGAACGTTCTCACTGTGGCTTAAGGACTTGGCCAGAGCTGGGGCAGACAGGACCTTGGAGGCAGCACATTTCTTCCAGCAGATTTCAGGAGAACTGACCTAACCACGCAGGCGTTTGTTGGATGTCACACGATTAAACATTTAAGCCATTTTCGAGGTTTTTCTTCCTTCTCTTTCCTGGTGTACAAAGTCCTCCAGGTGACAAGTTTAAGCCCAAAACTGGGGCAGATACTTTGAGCATAAGGAACTTGATTTTCTTTTTTTTTTTTTTTTTTTTTGCAAATTACACAAAAGCAGCACTTTTAGCTGAATGGACAGTGAAGTGGGCCAGGGCCCTTCACCAGTGACCTGGAGCAGCTGGGCTCCTGCCAGCTCCGGAAATGCCTCTGACAGGGATGATCCTGGCCGGGGCATGGCTACAAGGCCCTTGCACTCTGCCCTGTGTCCCAGAGGATGCACCCAGCCCTCCGGGAGGGTTTGGGAGCCGTGTCCCAGAGGATGCACCCAGCCCTCCGGGAGGGTTTGGGAGCCGTGTCCCAGGCCTGTCCCGGCTGTATGGGAGGGTCTGGAGAAGGGGAGACTGAGGGGAGACTTATCAATGCCTGCAGGGCAGTGAAGGGACACCTCCAAACTCTGTGACCATGGACGGGATCCACGGGGATGGATGGAGCTGTGCTAGGGGGCCTGGGATGGATCTCAGGGAAAGGTTCTTCCCCCAGAGGGTGCTGGGCACTGCCCAGGCTCCCCAGGGAATGGGCACGGCCCCGAGGC
>VZTF01008241.1:192873-208722 GCA_013397755.1 Cnemophilus loriae
ACGGGCTCCAGAACGAGAAGGTACCGGCGGCTCTGGGCTCCCGGCCCCTCCCGGGGTGGTTCCCCAACCGAACCCCCCCAGTGTCCCACTGTCCCCACCAACCAGCCGTTTTTTCTTTAAACGCTGCCTTTTAGATGTTCGAAATTTTTTTTTTCTCTAAACTTTAGGTAATTTTTCTTCTCTTTTTCTTCTTCTTCTTCTTCTTAGAATATTGTGCCCACGCCAGTGAAGATCAGTTTAATCAACATGCTGTCAGAGACGGGGCTGCAGGTCATCGAGGCCACCAGCTTCGTGTCCCCCAAGTGGGTTCCTCAGGTCGGTGTTCAGGCAGGATTTGCTGTGGTGTGTTCTAAAAGTACAGCAATCCAGCGATTGTGCTTTCTCCCAAATCCCTGTTAGTGGGCAGGAACCAGCAGAGGAGCTGTAATATCCCAGAGCTTCCCTTTGGAGCCTGGGCGAGAGCAGAGGCACAGACAGGTCCCACACAAACAGCTGGCTGTGCACGTTGGCCTGGCTGAGTGACCCCTGACCCCTCACAGGCTGCAGTTCTGTTTGCTTTTAGAGGCTCTGATCCTTCAACATTTCTGTTCCCTTTACAACAAGGAATTCTCATGATGGTTTTGTGACTGGCAGAAGTGGCAGCTGTCACCCTCACGGACCTTTCCTGGTTTGCTTTGCAGATGGCTGATCACACCGAGGTCATGCAGGGGATTAATAAATTACCTGGGATCAGTTACCCTGTGCTGACTCCAAACCTGAAGGGATTCCAGGCAGCGGTAAGGGCTGGCAAAACCTGAATTTCCACGTTGTGCTGTTTGCAATCCCACCTGGTCCTTTGCTGCAGCATGAACTGAGGGAAGGATTGGGTTATCTGGGGGAAAAATACTTTTATAAAATGTTAGAGCTGTAGTCAGAGATTGTAGATCAAAGATTCATTGAGGTTGAAAAAGAGCTCCAAGATCTTCAAGTCTAAATAAGCAAGGCAGATTTATTTAGGAACAGAAAAGCCTCTGTAAAGGGAGGTGTTTTATGGGGTTGGTTTGAGACATCTCTACCAAGAGGTGCTGTTGAAACCCTTGAGTTGACACTTGGCCGTGAGATCATGAAATTGTGGCTGTTTGTTGTTTCCCTCACAAGAAAAATCACCTGGCTTTGGTTTAGTAAGTGCTGGGTTGAGGGTTGGACCTGCTGATCTCAGGGGTCTTTCCCAGCCTCGGTGGCCTGCCATGGGCAGGCTGGGATTTTTTACTTGCAGGTGGCAGCAGGGGCCAAGGAGGTGTCGATCTTTGGGGCAGCCTCCGAGCAGTTCACCAAGAAGAACATCAACTGTTCCATAGAGGAGAGCCTGGAGAGGTTTGACGAGGTCATGAGGGCAGCGAGGGCAGCCAGCATTCCTGTCAGGGGGTAAGGAGTTCCTGCTGGAATTCACCCACGTGTAACCATTCGCTCTGGAGTGATCCGGGATCTGTTTGGATCAGATTTTCCTGGCCAGTGTCCCACGTGGAAGTGCACAGGTCACAAACCCCCCAGCCCTGTGGCAAACTTTTCACACCCGTGGAAGAAAAAAATTGTTGAAATCCCGTAACTTTGGCCACTGGACTTCTGCAATATAAAATTAATTCTCCCATCCTGTAGACATGGAAGATGCACAAGTGCTGACTGATCTGTCCAGTGGAATCCCACTGCCCTTTTCCAGCTGAACGTGTGGGTTTTTTTAACCACAGGTACGTTTCCTGTGTCCTCGGGTGTCCCTACGAAGGGAAGATTTCTGCAGCTAAAGTTGCAGAGGTGAGTCACTCATAAATACAACCAGAATTCCTGAGAGGGTTTTGACTCGTGTTTGGGGATGGGAATTGGGCACTGGGGGATGTGTTGGACCATTTAATCAAAGGGAAAGTTCCGGGTTCTCAGAGACTGAACCCAGCCAAAATCGGGAATTGAGGGAGGTTTGGGCACCTGGAGGTTTTTAATGCCAGGGGATCATGGTACAGCAGGAATCAGCTCTGGGGAGGGAAGGATGTCCTCTCAGTGCCCCTGCTGGCTGTGGCACAGGTCTCCAAGAAGATGTACTCCATGGGCTGCTACGAGATCTCCCTGGGGGACACCATCGGCGTGGGCACCCCCGGCAGCATGAGGGAGATGCTGGCAGCAGTCATGAAGGAGGTGCCCGTGGGGGCTCTGGCTGTCCACTGCCACGACACCTACGGACAGGCCCTGGCCAACATCCTGGTAGCCCTGCAGGTAGGATTGCTGCCCTGCCTCGCAGACTCATCGCATGGTTGGGCTGGAAGGAGCTTAAAGCCCATCTGGTTCCACCCCTGCCATGGGCAGGGACGCCTCCCACTATCCCAGGCAGCTCCAAGCCCCATCCAGCCTGGCCTGGGACACTTCCAGGGATGGGGCAGCCACACCAATAAAGCATCTTTCCTCAGGGTTTTTTGCTCTTGCCTGGGAATTGCAGATTCTGTGCTTGCAGAGCAGCCCCTGACTCTGGGTTTGTTTGCAGATGGGGGTGAGCGTGGTGGACGCTTCCGTGGCTGGCCTCGGAGGCTGCCCCTATGCCCGGGGAGCCTCTGGCAACGTGGCCACAGAGGACTTGGTGTACATGCTCAACGGGCTGGGCATCCACACGGTGAGTGGGAGCTGCCCTGGGCTCTGCTCAGGCCTCAGCAGGGGCAGGATTGGGCCCAGGGAGCCTGAGCGAGGTGGGGGCAGCTGGGGGAGAGACTTCACAAGGGCCAGGAGTGCCAGGACACGGGGAATGGCTTCCCACTGCCAGAGGGCAGGGTTAGATGGGAAATCGGGGAAAAAACAGTCCCTGGGAGGGCGGGGAGGCTCCTGGATCCCTGGCAGTGCCCAAGGCCAGGTAGGATGGAGTTTGGAGCACCCTGGGATGGTGGGAGATGTGCCTCAAGGCGTGTCCTGTGCCTTTGCCCTGCAGGGAGTGGATCTCCAGAAGCTGATGGACACAGGCACCTTCATCTGCAACGCCCTGAACAGGAAAACCAATTCCAAGGTGTCTCAGGCGTCCTGCAGGCTGTGACACTGCGGGGAGCTTCTCCTTGGATCGAGAAGGAACCGAGGATCCGGCACTGGCTGGGATTCCTCTCTGACCTCCCGAGCTCCTTCCTGGCTCAGCGTTTGAGAGGAAACTCAAAATCCACCAGAATTATGAAGAAATGAAATATTCTATTATATTGTATTATAGTGGACCTTGAGGATGTCACCACTTGCCTTAGAGAAGGGAGGACGTGGAGGGGCTGAGGAAAGCTCTGAGCAGACCGGCCCCCAGCAGCTGCTGCCCGCAGAGCCAAGGACAGCCCCCAGGTTTTGGAGTTAGGGCACTTCTCCGGGCCAGGCTTTGTCCTTGCCCCCTTCTCTGCCCTCCACAAACCTTGGGCTGAGCCCAAAGCCTCCCCTCGTGCTCCAGGTGTCAGCCTTGGGCCATCTCACCCTGCAGGGGTGGTGGGACTGGACTGTATCTGTTGTAAGATACCAGGAGTAATAAACACATTATTTAATAATCTAAACTATTAAAATTTTGATTCAGCTAAGGTCCTTTTGCTGCTGGTTTGGTTTGAAATGCCTCTTCTGTGGGGAAACTGCATCATGGTGGGCTGGGGGGGAAAGGAATTCCTCCCATCCCCAGAGAGCAGAGAGTGAAACACCCCTGCGCCTCACGGTGCTCAGGTGCTTGGGAACCGCCCCCAACTTTTATTTAAAATAATTTATTCAGGAGTTTATTTGTGAGACTGGAGACCAGCACAGGAGCCTTGTCCTTCCAGGGGCCGGGGCGGGTTTGAGGCTGCGTACGCCGCCTCTCCACATGACTTCAATAAACGGTACCAATTAGCAAACCTTGGCTGATGAACGCCGCAGAAATGAGGCGGAATCCGCGAGAAATCGGAGTTCGGGGCAGCCGCGTCCTCCCGCCGCCAGGGGGCGCTGCGGCACCGGGCTCCCCGCTGTGGCCCCGCCCCCGCTGTGGCCACGCCCCTCCGCGGTGTTGTGGCCCCGCCCCCTCCGCGGTGTTGTGGCCCCGCCGCCGCCCCGTAGCCGTGACACGTTTCCATGGAGGAGCCGCGCGCGTGGCGCCGGGGGGCGGGGCCAAGGCCTGGCCTTAAAGGGGCCGCGCCCCGCGCGGGGCTGAGCGGGAGCGGCGGCAGCGGCGGGTGAGAGACCGGGGGAACCGGGGGGGAGCGGGCAGGGGGTCGGACGTGCTGCCCTGCCCTGCCCTGCCCTGCCTCCTTTGCTAGGGAGAGCCCCAACCCCCGCCCCTCGGGGTGTCCCTGCGGTAATTCCGGTGCCCGGGGTACGTTCTGCCCCTCGGCCCCCGGGACCCCTCCGCTCCCTCCCGGCCCTGTCCCCGCTCTCCCGCTGAAATCCGCGTTATTTTGCCTTCCCCCCCTCTCCCACCTGGCCCGGGTGCTGTTTCCCCCCCCAGCCCCGGGACGGGCCGGTTCGGGGGGCTCGGGCTGGGTCCGCAGCTCCGGGGGGGAAGGAATTTCCCAGTTCGGGCCCTTCCGCCCCTCTGCTCCTGCCCCTTCCCAGGCACGGAGCCCCCGGGGCCGCGGGCATCGCTGCGGTTTGCGGTGTCCCCTCGTCCCCTTTCCTGGGAGGGGAGGCTGGGACCGTGTTAAGGAGCTGGGGAAAAGCAGGGAATGGGTGAAAGGCGGAGCTGATCCCCCTGTGGAGACCACCCCAGTTAGTTAATTATTTAATTAGTAATTGCCCTTTGGGTAAAGCCTGAGGGACACGGGCGAGCCCAGGACTTCGGCCGCGTTTAACAGGAAGAACCGGGGCTCGTCCCCGGGGTGTGGCACCTCCGTGTCCGGGAGGTGTGACCGGGCTGCCCGGGAGTGCCCCGGCCCCGCCCCGCCCGGCCCCGCGGGCAGTACCGGGGCCGCTGACGTGCCCGAGCCGTGGGGAGCTGAAGGGTCTGGGGCTCTGCCTGCCCGCAGGGAGCCATGGCAGAGAAGATCCTGGTGACGGGCGGCGCCGGCTACATCGGCAGCCACTGCGTGCTGGAGCTGCTGCAGGCGGGATTCGTCCCCGTGGTCATCGACAACTTCCACAACGCCATCCGAGGTGCGGGGAGCCCCGGCCCGGCCCGGGCTGTGCCCGGCTCCGGCAGTCCCTCACTGCCTGCATCCTCCAGGGTCCGAGGAGCTCCCCGAGAGCCTCCGGCGTGTGCAGGAGATCGCGCGCCAGCCCGTGCTCTTCCAGGAGCTCGACATCACGGACGAGGCCGCGCTCCAGGAGCTCTTCGGGAAGGTGAGAGCAGGAGCTGCAGGGCCCTGGGCGGCTCCTGGGGTCCCTGGCAGGGGTGGGAGCCACGGGAGCGGGGAGGAAACGCTGTGCCCCACGTTCCTGTGGGCCGTGGAGCCCCCCGGGCTGGCTGGACGGAGCTCCTGGGGGAGTTCTGGCTGGTTCCTGCCTGGAGCTCCCCGTCCCGTTGCCGTGGCACTGATGCCCAGCCCGTGCCCCCCTGCAGCACCGTTTCTCGGCCGTGATGCACTTTGCTGGCCTGAAGGCCGTGGGGGAGTCTGTGCAGAAGCCTCTGGAATATTACAGAGTGAACCTGACCGGGACCATCCGGCTGCTGGAGGTGAGAGGAGCCAGCGGCGATCCTGCGCTGTTCCCCGTGCTGCTCCCGGTGCCCAGGCCCTGTCCCGGGCCCTGACAGCGCCTGCGGAGGGCTGACACAGGGCACGGAGCTGGATCAGTGCTGGTCCTTCCCCTCTCCCAGACCATGAAGGCCCACGGCGTGAGGAACATCGTGTTCAGCAGCTCCGCCACCGTCTACGGGGACCCCAAGTACCTCCCCCTGGACGAGAACCACCCGGTCGGGGGCTGCACCAACCCCTACGGCAAATCCAAGTTCTTCATCGAGGAGATGATCCGGGATCTCTGCAAAGCAGAGAGGGTGAGGAGCCGCCCCGCGGGGCCGGAGCCCAGGTGTGTCCCCACGGGGGTGACCGGGCAGCCCCGTCCGTGTGTCCCCAGGACTGGAACGCCGTCCTCCTGCGCTACTTCAACCCCATCGGCGCCCACGAGTCGGGGATGATCAGAGAAGATCCTCAGGGGATCCCCAACAACCTCATGCCCTACGTGGCTCAGGTACCGCCCCCCACAGCCCCTGGGGGGTCACAGGGAGGGGGCACGGGGTGACGGGGCTCCCATGGGGCTGTCCCTCCGTGCAGGTGGCCGTGGGACGCCGGGAATTCCTGAGCATCTTTGGGAACGACTACAAGACGGACGATGGAACTGGTGCGTCACGGCACGGGTGGAATTTGGGATTCCCAAATCCCTGGCTGCACCCCGGGCCCTGCCCTCACCCTGTGCGTCCCCACAGGAGTCAGGGATTACATCCACGTCGTGGATCTGGCCAAGGGCCACATTGCTGCTCTGAAGAAGCTCAAGGAGAACTGTGGCTGCAAGGTACCAACCTCGGGGTGCTGCCAGCCCTGGGGGGTGTGGGGCTCCCAGTGGGCACTGAAGGGGGGCCTGGCCCTTCTCCCCTTGATCCCTGTCCCTTATCCTCCTCCCAGATCTACAACCTGGGCACAGGCACCGGCTACTCCGTGCTGCAGATGGTCCAGGCCATGGAGAAAGCCTCGGGGCGGGAGGTAAGGCCGGAGCTGCAGGGTCACGGGCACAGGGGCAGCTGCTCCCACAGCCCCCCTGATCCCCCACAGCAGCCCTGGCACCGTTCCCTCAGCCCCTGGGCCCCTCTGGGACCCCGGAGCCCACGGTGCTGCTCTCCCTGCAGATCAAGTACCGGATCACGGCGCGGCGGGAGGGAGACGTGGCCTCCTGCTACGCTGACCCCGCGCTGGCCGAGCGGGAGCTGGGCTGGAAAGCTGCCTTTGGCCTGGACAAGATGTGTAAGGGCAGCCCCTCCCTGGCACGCCGGGCACTGCCCTCCCTCACCTCCCCCTGCCCTCCCTCACCTCCCTTCTCCCTGTTGCAGGTGAGGACCTGTGGCGGTGGCAGCTGCAGAACCCCACGGGCTTCAGCAAGAACTGAGCCATGGCTGAGGGCTGGCCGGCCCGGGGGCTGCTCTGAGCCAGCCCTGCCTCCTTCCCTGAGGGCTGTCACCGTCCTGGGAGAGCAGTTCCAGCTCCCCCTCCTGCCTCTGGCACGGGGCAGGAAGGCTGGAGCATCCTCAGCCTCTCCACTCCTCATCCTCATCCCCCCAGGTCTTTGCATCTCACAGAGCAGAACCACAACGGAGAACAGAGACCAGAGCCAAGGCCTGGTTTGGCACCCCGGGCGTGGAACCCCTCGTGGGAATGCCCGGGGGCTGGCAGCTCTGGGCCCTCCCTGTGCCCTGGGCAGTGGCTGCAGCCAGCACTGGGACATCTGAGTCCTGCTGAGCCCAAACTGCAGCAGAGCCCCCATTCCCTCCTGCCCCACCTGGCTCGTGGGCTCAGGGGGAGCCCAGGGCACCTCTGCCCCTGCCCTGGCACAGAGAGGGCACCAGGAACCTCCCACAGGGACCAGTCACATTCCGAGGCCACCACGGCTCCTTTCCTCAGCCCAGGGCTCCAGGGCCAAGGGCTTCCTCCACCCCCTTTTCCCTGCCCCCAGCATGGTTTTGGGGACCAAATCTCATCTCCCACCTCTCCTGCTGAGCCGGAGAAGGCCCCGCCCAGGGCTGTGCCAGCCTGGCCTGGCTGCCCACAGCCACCCCTGGCTGCCTGGTTTGGCCTCCTGTGGCAGCCACTTCCCCCCCCCGCTGCCAAAGGCTGCCCAGGAGCCGGCTCTGCCCCCCTGCCCCACACTGCTCCTATTTATTCCTGGCAGCTCCCAGGGCTCCGCCGGGCAGGGATGACGCAGGCGGCCCCGTGTGCTGTCGGCTGGATGAATAACTTATGCTCCTAAATTATGAATCGAGCTTTTGATTTGTTTTTAAAATAAACTTTCCTACTTTCTAAGTGGCAGCTTTGTTCTGCTTCCCCTAAGCCAGAGCTGCTGCCCCTAGAAATGGCACCCTGGGGCCTCGTGCCAACCCCACTCCCCGCCCCAAATCTCTCGTCCTGCCCAGCCAGGGATGATGCCAGCTCAGCTCCGGGATAGGTTTAGGATTTATTTCACCTTGATTCTCTGTGGAACGCACGCACACACACAAAAAACCCCAAACATGTACAAGGAAGACAAGAGAAGAAAAACAGAAAAAAAAACCAAAACAAAACAAAAGAAAAAAACCCAAAGCTGTATTGAGGAATGGAGAGAAGCCGTTCTCCCTCCCGGGTTCCCGGCACTGCTCGGGCAGGGAGCGAGCAGCAATGCTCTGCAGAGGGGCCCCACGGGGCCCCCAGGGATGGTCCCGGGCCCCCCATCACACACGGTTCCAGTTCACAGTCAAACAGGTCAGTCTGTCCATCACCAGCCCTTCGTACCCCCAGGGAGCTGCAGTCCCACCCCAGCCAGCCCCTGGTGACCCCAGGGTGCTGCAGTCCCACCCCAGCCACCCTCTCATGCCCCCCCAGGCGAGCGTGGGGGACAGGGGCACAGCAGCATTAAAACACAGCATAGAAGAGCCAGCAGGGCTGAGCCCAGGGCAGGGCAGAGCCCTGGGCAGGGACAGAGCCGGGCTCCCCCCGGTGCCAGCAGCAGCTCTGCTGTTTCAGACTTCCTCGAAGGGGCAAAAACTAAAAGCCCAAGCCAAGATGCCAGCCAAGGGTGGGCCCCACGATCCGACTCTCCAGAGGGCAGTTATTGCTTTGCTCATCCCGGGCAGGGAGGGCAGGGCTGGAGCAGAACTGCTGGGGCTGAGCCCCCCCGAGCCCCCCGGGGCAGCCCCCGCCTCGCTGGCCCCGGGGCACCGGGCAGAGGCTCCCTGGGGCCGGGGCAGGGGGAGCGGGGCCAGCCCTGGGGCCAGGGGAATGTGGGGGTGTTTTAAAAGCCGTGATCGGCCCCGGGCGGGGGCTCAGCCCGGGGGAAGAGGGGGGTGAGGGCAGAGCTGCTCCACAGCCACTGCCCTGAGCCCTGCGGGAGGGGAGGGTCAGCCAGGAGCCCCCCCGGAGGAGACATTCGGGGCCTGGTGCCCGGGGAGCTGCCAGGGACGGGCCCGGCCCCGCGCCCCAGCACGATGCCAGCACTCGGGAGGGGACAAGCCACACGGGAGGGACACTGGTGATTGTACACGGGGGAGCAAGAGCCCCCGGTCCCGGGGAGCAGAGAGACCCCCGGGAGCACAGAGGGTGGGGCACAGCAGCACCCGGGCTCAGATGCTGGTGAGATGATGGCTGGGAGCAAAGCTCCTCCTTCCAGCTGCACCAGGAGCCAAACCTGGGGTCCAGGGACCCCACCTCACCTCCCCCTCCCCGAGCCAGCCCAAGTCCAAAGGGAAGGACGAGTAGCAGCAAGAGAGACATTAAAGACGGGGCCGGTGGCTCCGTGAGTGTAAACGAAGCTTGGGGGCTCCGAGGGTGCAGAGCTGGGCTGGGGCGGGAGATGCCTCTGGAACCCCCGCGGGGCCGAGGAGGAGATGGAGATTGTAAAAGCAACAAGAGGAGGAGGAGCAGGAGGAAGGAGGTGATTATCTCAGGAGGGCAGAGCTGCCCCAGGCCGATGGCTGAGGGGAGTGTGCGTGTGTGACAGGCGGGGCCGTGCGGGGGGTGCGGGAGCTGCGCTGACCCTCCCCGCCGGCCCCGGGCAGCCTTTGGCGGTGCCAGCCCAGGGCAGAGCCTGCCCCGGGGCCTGGAGGCGTCCGCAGGGGAGTCCCGGGTTCCTGAGCTCCGACCGAAAACCCGTGAGTCGCCTGGCGAGCGGCCACCGAGGGCAGAGCTCCGAGCCCCAGAGGTGCCCCAGCCCCGCCCCGCTCCTCCCGCCGCACCCGGGCACGTCCCGCCCCTAATACTGGTACAAAAACCCCAAACCCAACAGGAAAACCTCACCCGCGCCGTGCCAGCCCCGCGGGGGGCCGAGGGGACGGTGACGCCCCCCGGGAACCGCTCGGAGCCAGAGCAGGAGAGAAAAGGCCACTGCCAGGCTCGCCTCAGCCAGCTCCGATGTGGGCTCCGGGAGCAGCGGGAGAGCCGGGCACCCCCGGCCGGAGGGGACGCGGTGCGAGGACACGGGCACGGGTGGGCGTGGCGGGAGGGGCGCTGGGGGGGCCATGGCTTCCGTTCGCAGCGGGCGGGTCACGGGGGACAGACGGGCGGCGGCGACCTCGGCACCCTCCCCTGCGACAGTCCCGAGGGGCTCCGCTCAGATCCGGGGCAGCAGCTTCTCGATGAACTCCTTCACCGCCATCATCTCCTGCGGGGAGCGCGCGGCCCGTCGCTCCAGGGCTCCCCAGGGGCCGGGCTGTGCCCCGGGAATGGGGCACGAGGCTCTGCAGCCTCCCCGGAGCGAGTCAGAACAGATAATATCTCATGTGTTCCCCGCCCTGCCCGACCTACAGTGCTCGGGTTGGTCCCAAAGATCCCAAAGGGAAGGGACCCACAAGGATCATCCAGCCCAGCCCTGCACAGACACCCCAACAACCCCACCCTGGGCACCCCTGGCAGCGCTGTCCAAACGCTCCTGGAGCTCTGGCAGCCTCGGGGCCGTGCCCATTCCCTGGGGAGCCTGGGCAGTGCCCAGCACCCTCTGGGGGAAGAACCTTTCCCTGAGATCCATCCCCTGACAGAGCTCCAGGCCATTCCCGTGGCTCCCATCCCTGATCCCCACCCACGGGGTGCCATCCCCTCCCTCCACGCCCAGCACTGACCTGAGGACAGGAACTGTGCATCACGCCGGGGTAGGTTTTGAACTGCACCTTGGTGGGGGTGACGACAGACTTGAGCTTCTCGGCAGTGAGGGCCCCGAAGCGCACGGGGATCATGGGATCCATCTCCCCGTGGCACTGCAGGATGGCGATGTCCTTGTTCACGCCGTTGTTCGCCGCCTGCCACGAGGAGGGGACACTCAGGTGTGCCCAGGTGAGGGGACACCAGCGCGGCGGGTGCTTTGTGCTCCCCTCCTCCCGAGGGAGAGCTGCAGGGGGAGAATCCCCCCACCCGAGGGTCCCTGCAGTGGGGTACCTGTGGGAAGGCCTTGTGGAGCGGGAGCCAGCAGCTGAGCGCCACGATCCCGGCCAGCTGGTGCTGGCAGGTGAGAGCCGTGTACAGCGACAAGGCACCGCCCTGCAGGGGGGGAGCATGGAATCAGTGCCGGGGGGACCCAGGGGGGAGCCAGGGACACCCTCGGGCACAGCTCACACCCCCACCCACCTCCCTGTGACGGGGGGAGCAGGAATTGGGGTCCTGACCTCACCTGTGAGAAGCCCCCCAGGATGATGCGGTTGGGGGGGATCCCGTTCTTCATCTCGTGCTCAATGATTGCTTTAACTGGAAGGAGATGAGAAATCAGTGCAAGGGGAGAGGGGCTGAAAAGCATCACCCACCACCTCAGGGTGCACATCAGGGACAGGCAGGCGCCAGAGATGCCAGGGGAAAGGTTTGCTGGGATCACAGGAGAGCAGAAAGGAAGGAGAGGTGGAAGGAGGACACCTGCTCCAGTCCCAGCGAGGGAGAGGCACCCAGCAGCTCACCACTTCCCCCTTCCCAGAGCTCCTTACTGTTTTCTGCAGCTTTCTTGATCCCAGCTTCATCCTCGGGTGCATCTGGAGTCAATCCCATCAGGTCAAACCTGGGAGAAGCAGCAGGGTCAGCCCAAACCTCTCCCAGCACCCCAAGTGTGGGGAGGCAGGAGCTGGGTGTGCTCTGCCCTTCCCTGGCCTCCACAGGGCACTGGATTTTGTCTCCCCATCCCTCTCACTCCCCAAAAAGGTCCCACCCAGCCCTGTCCCCCACAGCACTGACCAGGAGGGCATGACCATCTTCATGTTGAGGGTCACTGGGATCCGGGGCCTGTGGAGGAACGTTTTGGGTGGTTTAGCTCAGGTCTGAACGGAGCAGGAGGACCAACACCTCTCCCCTTCCTGCTGAGCCCCCTCCTGCCTGCCCAGGGGATGCACAGGGAGCTCCACTGCTTTTGTCTTTGCAGCCACCAGGAATAAACGGGACAGGAGGGGAAAGGAAAGAGCCTCTGGTGCTGCTCAGCTCTGTGGGAACTGGCCACGGCAGCAGAGCCAGCCTGGCTGGGCAGCCCTGCTGGGCTCAGGCCACCACCTGCCTCCCCTAGGAGCCTTGGCAGCCTCAGGGCCCCCCAAGAAGCCCCCTCCAGCCCCCCCAGGGCAGCACTTACGCGTGAGGGCAGATGTACTTCACGTAGGGGAGGCGGATGGAGGAGAGAGCATCGGCCCAGCTGTGCCTGGGGAGGGGCGGGAGGAGAGACGAGTCCAAGGCTTGTCTGAGCCATTTTCCCGAGGCTGCTGCTCCCCAACCCCTCCCCTGAGATTATTTTACCCACCCCGTCAGCCTGAACCCCCCGTGAAGCCCCCCCAGCACCGATCCCCTCGCTAGGGCAGCACACAAAGGCCTGGAGCTGCAGGCAGGGAGGACACGGAGGTGGGAATCTCCCGGACAGGGAGAAGCCCTTTGTCACCACCGTGGGACCTCAGAGGTGGCCCTGCAAGAGAGAGATGCCCTCGTGCAGGCCCAGCCCAGCTGCCAGCCCTGCCGAGGACTGGAAAAGCCGCAGTGCTTATCAGCAATCCCTGAAGGAAGCACAAAATCCACCCGCGGGGGGTGGGGGGCTGCCAGGCTGCCGGCATCATAAATATTCAAGTGCAGACAGCTGCCGGCAGCAATTCCCTGCCATTCCCTGCCATTCCCTGCGGGGCTGGTGCAGGAATGGCTGCAGACCCCAGCCCAAAGCCCCACACAAATCCCGGAGATGCCCCCGGGGAAAGCGGCAGCAAAAGGCCGGGATCTGCATTTGGCAAACCACCCATCCCAGGAGGAGCCAGCCCCTGGGATACTCACCCCGTGTCTCCAAGGCCATGTAGGAAAATGACCTGTTAAACAGAGAAGGCAGGGAATTAGCTGGTGTGAGAGTCGTGCCCTGGGAGGGGGCAGGGCAGGGCTGGCAGGGAGGTGGCAAATGGACACTTAGTCACCAGCTCAAAAAGGCTCAAATTAGCTCGGGACACGCCTGTGCTGCTGGAGCACCGCGGATGGGTGGGTCAGGGATGTCATCCTGCCACAGAGCTGCCACGGGCAGGTCCCAACTCCTCTGCACAGCAGAGGGACAAGGAGTGACAGATCATCCCACCAGGAATGGCAGCAGAGCAGAGACCCGGTCTGAATCCCAGAATAGGCTGGAAGGGATCTTAAAGCCCATCCAGTCCCCCTCCTTCCATGGGCAGGGACACCTTCCACCATCCCAGGCTGCTCCAAGCCCTGTCCAGCCTGGACTGGGACACTTCCAGGGATCCAGGGGCAGCCACAGCTTCTCTGGGCACCCTGTGCCAGGGCCTCTCCACCCTCACAAGGAGGAATTCCTTCCCTGTATCACCAAGGACTCACAAATCCACCTCCGCAGGCTCTTCATCTCCAGCTACAGCACTCCTAAGCCTCGGGGAGCAGAGGGAAGGCAGCCTGCAGACCCCAGGGAAGGACTGGGGTGGGGGGTTCCTTTGGGAGATTTGCTTTTAAAAGCCTAAACAGCCCAATCATCCCCTACGCCCACTGCCTTCACAAGTGGAGCTCCCACACTGGAGCAAACAGCCCAGCCCCAGGACAGCCACAGAGCCCTCACTGGCCCTGCCTCCCCCGTGCCGGGCTCCTCTGAAGCTCATGGAAGCAGCTCCCTGTTTCCCAAGGGGCAGCAGCAGGGGAGAGAAGGAGGGAGGGAGGGCGCAGCCCTTACCGCGGCGGTCTCCCGCTCTGCCCCTGACACGGTGACAGCGTCGGCGAGGAGGGGGACAGACATGTTGTTACCACACATACACCGAGAGGGATCGACACTGGCACCTGCGGGACACAGAGGTGAGGCGGGAGAACAAACCTCTGACCCCACCCTTGAGCAACTGCTTCATCCACAGGAGCAGCTGTTCGGGGGAAAATTAAAGAGCATCTGAAGTCTTTGATGCTGAAGCCCTTGGGACACCCCACACTGTAACCTGGCAGCGCTGGACAGTCCAGGAGCAGCCAACGCTCCCCACGTGGCAGCAGCGGGACGCGCGCGTGGGGTGCTGGAAGTGTTAAAATTAGCCTGGAAATTACACCTCAGAGCCAAAGTTATTCCTGTGGCTGCACGGGTGTGGGCAGAGGGGCACAGCCTCAGCATCCCTTCATTCCTGCATCCCTCCGTGCCTTCCCGGAGCCTGACCCACATCTGCTCCGACCGGGAAGCAGGAAACCCTTAGCACGCAGCAGCACAGGCTCTGCTGCACCAGTAAAGGTCCAGCCCTGTTTTATGGAGCTGTTTAGGATGAACCGGAGCACTGGGAGCTGGTCTGAGCCCCTCTAGTGATGGATGACACCCTTGTGCCTCCGCGGGACAGAAGGCAGGGTCACCAGCGCTGTCCTGTCACCTCCCAGATGCCGCAGAGCTGACAGCCCCCACGGCACCTTCAGCCACAACAGCCCACGGTGTTTGTTCCCACTCCAGCACAAATCACAGCTCCAGCTCCCCACGAGGCCGCCCTGACCCCACTGACCCACGAGGACTAATTAGATCAGAGCTTGTTTAGGGCGCTGCCATTATCCCCCAGGAGCAGGATGAGCTCCGGAGCAGGATCACAGAATCTCCCGAGCTGGAAGGGATGAAGGATCACCCAGCCCAGCTCCTGGCCCTGCACAGACACCCCAACAACCCCACCCTGGGCATCCCTGGCAGCGCTGCCCAAACGCTCCTGGAGCTCTGGCAGCCTCGGGGCCGTGCCCATTCCCTGGGGAGCCTGGGCAGTGCCCAGCACCCTCTGGGGGAAGAACCTTCCCCTGATACCCACCCTAAATCCCCCCTGGCACATCTCCAGCTGCTCCCAGGGTCCTGTCCCTGTCACAGAGATCAGAGCTGCCCCTCGGGAGGCCTTTCCTCATGCTCCACACTCTGCCCCAGCTTCAGCTCCCACAGCAGCACCATCTCCAGCGGGCCGGGGCCACACAGGATCGCCCCTAAGCCTCCCAAAACCCCGGAATCCCAGCAGCCAGCCTTACCCACAGAGAAACAGCCCGGTCTCTCTCCCAGCCCGGCCAAGACCTGCCCGACTCGTTCCACCGACTGCTCGTCAGCGGCTTCCCCACTCAAATAAAAACACCGGGAGCAAGCAGCTGCCCGGATCTGACACAGACACACGGCCCACGTGCTCGTGCGTACTCCTGGGGCAAAACAACCAGGAGAGACCGCACCTGCCAAAAACCCTGGCGGGGAGAGAGAGAGCCAGAAAGAACAGCATCTTCCCCCGGCAGGCGATGGGAGCCGCTCCTTGCTGGGAATCTCCAGGGAAAGGCAGGGCTCGGCAGGGTCAGAGCTGCCCCAAACGGCCTCCTGGGAACTGCCGGGGATGCTCCTGCCCCGCTCCCGGAGGGAGCACAACGGGAGCCCCGAGCAGCGGGGAGGATGAAGGCTCCCCGATGTGCCCGTGTGGGTGTAAAGGCACCAACACAGAACCAGGAGGGGAATTTGGGGCCGGTTTGGGGTTGCCGCACCCCAAGCCGACACCGCGGCGAGGGGAGGGGGGGAGAAGCGTTCATCAGTCATTAATTAGCATTAATTACCGTGCCTCTGCCTCCCCCCGCGCCCGCAGCCCCGCAGGGAGCGGAATCCAGCGGCGGGCTGGAAAAATCCCGCCTGGAAGCGGATGGAGGCGGGACGCCCGCGGCCGGCAGCGCCGCTTTTCCGCCAAAACCGGGGCTCGGGGGGGGTTCCCTGCAGGCTGCGAGTCCTGAGGGCTCGTAGGGACCCCCGCGGGCGGGAAGGGGCGGCCCCGCTACCGCACCGGCACCC
>VZTF01008241.1:211093-231350 GCA_013397755.1 Cnemophilus loriae
CGGAGCCCTCGCGGCGCTCGTTGAGGCACTGCAGGCGCTGCCGGTCGATGCGCAGGTAGAGCCCCCAGGCCGCGCCGCGCTCCGCCGCCTCCTCCCCGCAGCAGCGGCACCGGCCGGGCCCGTGCCCGTGCGCCATGGCCGCGCCGGGACCGCCCAGCGCGCATGCGCGGCAAGGAGGACCCGCCCACAGCGCCGCAGGGCACGCCCCCTGTCACCGAGACCACGCCCATAACGGCGATATGACACGCCCCTCTTCATGACGTCACACCACATATTAATTGAGCACGCCCTCTCTGGTATAGCCACGCCTACAGCTAACGGTGATAGGCCCGTTGTCCCGTAGCCACGCCCATGTGGGCGGGGGTTGGCTCTGCACGTGCTGAGCCCGCGAACCGCCCGCTGCTCCCGGGGAGGGGTCCCGGTGGTCCCGGGGAGGGGTCCCGGTGGTCCCGGCCCCGCCCGGGGAACCGCGAAGGTTCCGGTTGTTTTTAGCGTGGGGATCGTTCCAAGCAGCGCGGGACGGGAGCAGCACCCCCTCCGGGATACCGGGCGGGATAGCGGAGTGGGATACCGGAGCATCACCCTCCGAGCGGCCACGGCGTTTCCTAATGGCGTGTTCAAGATTCGTTGTCAGAGTCAGGAAAGAACGAGCAACCAGGGTCCAGTGTTTGGCTTTTATTGAGACATGATTCTCCTCTTTTTCATATAACTTATCTAATTAAAATATTCATCTTAGTTACCACAAAAAAAAAGGAACGTAGAAAATTGTATATATACACAGTTTGGGACCAAAATACAAATACGAGTCCAAGTCACTCCCCCTCCTCTTGCTCCCGTTACTCATCCTACCGGGATGGGCGGGGAAGGGGGCAGAGGAAGCTCTGCTCCATCCTTCGCCGTGTGGTGGAGCACAGAACAACTGCACAAGTGTCACAGCCCGAGACTGGGAAGGAGCACTTTGATCCCAGACTTGGCGTAGTGCATCCCCCAGGGAACCGTCCCTGCTCTGCTCCCAGCTGAGGGCCGGTGCCCACCTCTCCCCAGGCTGGATGTGGTGTCCGAGCAAAAGGAACGGAAGGGCGAGGGGTCGGCGTCGTCCCTGTGAGAGCAGTCACGCCAGTGTCACCTCCCTGCAGTCCCACAAACAAAACAGGGGCACAGCTGGCACAGCCTGGAGCAAAGGGGCTGCTCTGAGAGGGACAGAGCATCTCCCCGAAACAGCCAAACCCGCAGCCGAGTACGGAGCTGTGATCTCAGTTAACTGGCAGTTTAGCAGTGCCCAGAATCGTGCTGGGGCATCGCCCAGATCCTTTGTTCAAAGCCTGAACACGACGCCAGGCTCTGCTTCCCTCCCCTCTGCCCCTACCCCAAGTACAGAGGAGAAATAAACAGTAGCACAGCGGTCAGCAGAAGAGAATATATTGTTATCTAATTAAAAATACAGCAAAATTAAATACGGCAAAAACGCAGGAGTAAGGAGCCATTATTTTACAGCACAACACACACTGAAATGCTGCACGGTAACATTAAAGCATCTGGGACTGTAACAAACTTACAGCACATGAAAGTCTGAGAACATTTTTCCAAGAATTTCAAACTAAACAAAGAACAGACCAAATAAACAGGAGACAGGTGTTCAGAATGGTTTTAAAGAAAGACATTTTTTTAAAGGGAGGAGGAAAAAAAAAAAAAGGAAAGAAACAGCCAAACAGAAACCAGAAGCAAAACAGGGATGTTTCTAGAGCCCTCCAGGGAGGACCCTTCACAGCAAGGTTTCCCCCGGTCAGTGCACACAGACAGCTCCACCGGTTTGGGATTTGGCAGCCACGGAAAGCCAGCAGCAGAGCTTCTCAGGAGCTGCCAACAACAACAGCATCCACTACCAGCATCTTTTCCACCCAGACAAAGTCTTAGGGCAGCAAATATGGCTTGGAACAGGAGAATCCCTCCCCTCTCCGATCCAGTCGCACCCCCGAGCCCTTCCAGGGAGGCCACGAGCCCTGGGGTCTCCCCAGCCCCATCCTCTGCTTGCACCACCCGTGGGGTTCCCTCTGGGGCAGACACACCCCACAAGCAGAAACCTTCCCCACAGCACAGCCAGCTCCCGGCCAGGTCCAGCGCCGGCCCCGGCGAGCCCAGCTGCCATCCTCCCTTCCTCGGCAGGGCTCCGACCTCTCCAGGAGCTCCAGGGCACTTCCTGACGCTCCCACCAGCCCCACCAAGCACCTCCTCCTTCCTGAGCTCCAGCTCCTCACACACCAGGTACGAGGGAGCCTTTGGAACTCCTGCTCTGAAGGACACACACGTGTTACAACAGCCACATTCCCTTGCTCGCTTCCCTCCAACCTCATTCAAGTGGTTCCAGGTTCAAAGACCAAAATCCTCAGATTTCTCCACAGAGGGGACAGAGCAAAACATACAGGGGGGAAAGACAGGATTTAGGCACCAGCTTCACAACTGGAAATAAATCCTTTGCAATTCCACACAGAAAACAAGACAGAAGTATTCCTTCTTCCCGCTAAAAGAGGCAAACAGTGCCTTCCACTGGTATTTAAAAACTGTTTTCCATTGCAAAGTCCCCTATCCCTCTCCAGATAAAAAGTTAAAATCTGACTTGGTGCACAGTAAAACTTCTCCCAGATCCCTGGCAGTTTTATTCCCAGTAGCCAGCAGAAGAGAACAGCAGCAGAGGAAACGTCTCCAAAGGCTCTTGGCATCCCTGCAGGACCACAAAAGCACCTGTACAGGATCTACAGCAACAGCACAGAGAAGGTCAAGAGCTCAGATTTTATTGACACACACGAGCAGGGAGCAAAGCCTCAGGGCTGGATGCACTTGCCAAAGGGCTGACAAGTGGCTGGGCCACTGGTCCTACCTGTCCCAGAGTCTCCAGGTGAGACTTTGGGCCCAGCAGGTACCAGATCACAGGAAAGGCTCCAGTGACACCCAGTGTCCACTCAGATGGATTCCAGCTCAAGTCACCAAGGCTGACCCCAGGACTGGGTTGGGAGGAGAGAGGCTACTGGGAGCAACATAAATAATACAGCAGGGTAGAGGGGCAAAATATTAATTAAAACCATTTTATAATTTATTAAGAGGTTAAATAGTAAATAAGTCTCTGGATCTTCCACTCTCAGCAGGTGCCAAGACTTCACATTTTCCTGTGTCAGGAGATTCTGTACACCCTTCTTTCGACGGATGACAAAGCCAGAAACAGAATGTTGAGGACAGGGGGTAAAAGAGGGGGGCTTGACACTGAGAAAGGGACCAGAATAAAAGATAAAATACTGTGCCGTCATCTTGTGCAGATCGAAGCTTCTCCCAGCAGCTGCAGCCTCCAAGGAGTTCAAAGATAAGGAAGGGCTGTTTGGGTACCTTCTCCCCCTTCAGTGCCACTCCTCCCCAAGAGAGAAAGGCCCAGCTCAGCACTGCAAACTTATCTCCGAGAGAACCTGTTTTTGAAAGCTTTGATAGTCTTTGCCATCATTGGTGCAATTTCTGCAAAAGAGAAAGGAAAGAAAAAAAAACACCACTGAATCAAACAAAAAAGCCCCCACATGAAAGCAAAAGTGACAGACTAAGAACTGAGAGCAATTCAAAGCTGCAGCCCTGGCAGACACGAGGGGCCCATCAGAGTTTTCAGGTCACAGACTGAGGAGAAGCCACTGCTTTCTGCACTGCACCAACACAGATCCCTGGTTAAACCCTCCCTGCTTCCTTCCCCAGAGAGCTCCACTCCAATTCCACACAGCTGGACAGACACAGGGCAGCGAAGGCAGAGGTTCTGCCTCACTGGTACCATTAGGACAGGCTGATACACTCAGCTCTGAGCAGGTGGATCAGATGTTTCCCTTTGCTTTTCCTCGTGCAACACGTTTGAACAGAGTTTTCTTAGACGAGAGATACCAACACCAACCCTCCTGCACAGCCTGGAATTCTCCCACAGCAGAAGCAGCTGTTTGGGAAGGAGGAGCTCTTAGAGACCACAGGGGTGTCCTGCAGGTTGTACTTACTCTTCACAGGGGGTTTCCTGGGGTCGTAGGAGGAGAAGGTGCTACCTGAAGATGGGACCGAGTGGGCACTGCTGGTGCTGGGCCCATCGTAGGACTGCTCGTCACTCGCCCGAGCGTGGCTTTTGCTGGATGTGTACAGGACTGGTTTTATTCTGGAACAAAAACAGGACAGGCATTTCCATGAAGGATTCACCGTGGTTTGAGGCAATTCTACAGACAGGAGCCACGTTTGGAACAGCAGCAGGGCTGATACAACATGGAAGCAGCAGTGACCGAGATCACCGTGCTTCCCAGCAGGAAACAGGCTACTACAGTTACAAGTTTCCCTGCAAAAGGAGCTCCCAGACACACAGTATCCTTTCCTGAGCTTCAGGGGGCAGCTGACAGGAGGCCCTGAGCAGCGAGTGCTGCAGAGAAACACTCACTTGGTCTTCTCTGGCAGAAGAGGGCCTCCAGTTCCAAACTTCTCCTGTCTCCTCCGTACGTCCCGAGGGGGCTTCGCTGCAGAGTTCACAAATGCCATCTTGGCCACCCTCCCTGCAAGAGGGCAGAGGGAAACATCACTTACATCCAGCTGGCTATAAAGGAGACTCTTCACTGCTTGTCTTACAACTGACAGTTCATCCACCTCTCCCCAGTCCATCCATTCCAAAGAAATAGTGACCTCCCTGAGGTCTGAACCTCTCGCAGTGAGAAATCAGACTGATCAGCTCAGCAGTTCTCATTATGTTCACCCAAAAAGCAGGAATGTTTCCCCCCACCCTGGTTCTCTTCCATGCCAGCATGGAGAACCACATGGAACAGGAGCCTACTCATCATTGCTGTAAAATATCACTGTGCATCAACACCACCACGGAGGAAAGCAAGACAACACTAAACCACGAAGCAAAGGCAAGCACACAGAGCTAAGCAGCTCCTAAACTGGACTGGTTTTAAGCCCAAAGGCCTTCCCTCGGCCCCACCTTTGGGTTTGTTGGCGTGGGCAGAGCCGATGTTGCGCGCCAGCATGAGCAGGCGCTGCTCGCGCGCGTCGTGCAGCCGCAGGTACATCTCCCGCCACGACTCGAACTCCTCGGGCTTCTCGTTCTTGAAGTCTCGCAGGCAGTGGTTGTGCCACAGCTGATCCGTGTCCTCCACCAGCACCTGAAGCAAACCCACACAGAGCTGGGATCCCTCCTGACTCCTCTAGTCCCCTTTCCCTCGGCACCAGCTCTGTGCCGGTGTCACTGGAATTCCAGCGGGGCCCGCTTGCAGCAAAGCCAGGAGCTCAGGACTAGCAAAAGCCACCTCTCGCTATGAGAAAGCTTTGTTTACTGTTCTGCTCTTGCAGATGAGGACACCCCTGCACATCACAGCCCTTCTCCCAGGCCCAGGCACTCACATGGTTACATTCCTCGATGCGGTACAGCTGCTCCGGGGTGCACCGCTCCAAAACCGGCTCCAGCACGGAGAAAGGGACACCACCCACTTCATAGATTGCTAGAGAGAAGCAAGAAGCACAGGGTATTCATTATCCTGCTCCCTCCTTGCCAAGGAAAGGGCTTGACACCTTGAAACACAGTGAAAAGACTGCAGTGTTGCACAACAGCACACGGGGTGAGAGGAGGAGAAAGGAACCTCAGGCACCAATATCTCCAAGTTAAGAACTATCTGTGTAAGCTGTTTGCCACGATTTCCAGTGCTTTAGCACTGCCTGAAAGCATTGTGGGTGCTGATCCCTGCAGCACCTGAGCTTCCAGTGGGATTTGTCTCATATTTGTAACAAGGGGGAACTGCTGGGGTCTGTACAAACAAGTTGCCAGAATTTCAGAGCACCTGCGCAGGGACTCTGAGACACGAGGAAAGGTACTTACAGTCGATGTTGTTACTGAGGACCCTGATACACTGCTGGTACAGGGACATCATCTTTGGGAGGTAGGCAGTTTTGGAGCCAGAGTACACCTGCATTTTGGAATTTAACCGTCGGCCTGTGAAACCCGCTTCGCTCTCCTCCACCGGCGAGGACACTGCTGTGGAGGGAAACGCTCGGAGTGAGGAGGGGACACAAAAGAAGGAGCCCGTCCTGATGAACGGCACAGGAGGCACAAATTGGAGTCACCCAGATGTGACCTAAAGGGCAAAGTCTTCTCCAAGAGACCTGCAGGGCAAGTTCAGGAAAGGCAAGTCCAAAGCCCAAGCCCCAAAGAAGCACTGGTGAAGGATTCTTCTCATTTCTGCTGGAGCACGTGGGAAGCAGCTGCTTTTTTGTCTGAAACTTCTGCCTGCTGGGCAGACCCCAACAGAAAGACTTGAACCCGGCCCTCTCCCACAAAGTGGCTCATTCCAAACCCATTTTCCTGCCCAACATACCTTTCCTTTTCGTCTGGGAGCAGGTGATGGACTCAATCGAGGGAAGAGGACGATAATTGGCCTGGATGGGGGGCAGGGGGATGTCTGGTAATGTTGGTACCACGTCTAAAATTATCTGGAAGGAGAGGATGGACATGGAATAACACAGGAGGAATATAGCAGAATGTAACATTCCACCAGTGTACAAACAGCACTGAACTGTGGGGTTTTTTTGCATATTTTGAATAAACCACTCCAAGCTGATCAGTTTGCACCAGGGAACAACCTCAGGGGGTAGCTGCCATTATGAAAAAGCCAAAATTTGGGAGCTGAATCATTCAGCACCCTCCAGAAAGAGCCATCTACATTTTTAATCAATTCAGAACAAGCAGCAGCATTTCCTCGATCTCAAACACTCATTTAGCAGTTCTGCCTCTTCTCCTCTTCCTGCAAAAAACTGCAGTGGTGGAGGAGAAGGGAACCTCAGAAACTGAGGGAAACTGAAAACTTTGATATGGAGTTTTATGAAGCACTTAGTAGAAGGAATGGCAAAGCAGGATTTAAAATGCTGTTAAACATTATAAAAACCACTTTATGAAGAGCCAGGTTTCAAAGTTGAGTAAAAAGATGAAACAGTAAAGGTTTTACACATTAGTCCCTATTTATATACCAAACCCTGGCACCCATGTGACAAAGGATCTGTACAGAAATATTGCTCGTTTTGCAAGCTTCCACAAAAGAAGGTTTGTCTTCTGGAATGAGCTGCCTTGTACCACCAGTTCTCCCATTTCTGGACACTAAAAAAGGTCCATTTTAGAGAAGCATAAATACTTGAGAGGGGAGACATGGGAATCTCGTTAGCAGGAGATGCACTGCAAACTGGGCTGGATTCTAAGCTCACATCTACAGATACTCTGCTTTCTTACCAAGTGCATCATGTCCAATACTCTTTCACACCAATATTTAACTGAAGGTTCTCTCTTTTACTCTCCCCACTTTTGAATAAACATAAAATAATAAAACATAAAATCCAAACATTGCATTTCTTTCTCCCCCCCACCCTTCACCCACTTTTCCAAGGGGAGAATTAACAAGCCAGAAGACTGAGAGCAGCTGATCCCACCTTCTTTTTTCACTGTCAGATCCTTCCAAACCTTACCCTCTTTGGTTTAGGAGGCTCCGGGGGTTTCTTCTCTGCCTTCTTCTCACTTGTTCTCTTGTGGCTTGGACTTTTCTGACTGGAGCTCGAGCTGTTGGTGCTGGCTTTGGATCCGTTCTGTTTGCTGTGCCCTCGGTCCTTGTCCCCAGCTGACCCAGCCGAGGGTTTGACCACTTTCTTTTTCTTTTTCTGGGGCTGGTCATAGCTGAGATACGACTCAAACGACATTGTAGGTTGTTCAAACTCATCCTCTGCTTCCCCCTCCCCAGAATTTGAGGAAAAACCCACTGATTTTTTGTCCGCTTCAGAGATTTTGCGCTTCCCCTCCGAAGACTTTAAGCTCCCAGAACCCCCCTTTTCCTTGATCCTATTGCCTGAGTCACTCTCAGCTTTCCGTTTCTCTGAGTTAGAGCTCTCCAGGCTCTGCTTGGACTTTTCCAGTTTGCTCTTCTCAGAGTCCCGATGCTTTTGCTTCTTGACATGGTTGTCCAAAGATTCCTCCGAGTGGGGCAACGAGTGCGACTTCTCCTTCCTGGAGGCGCCGCTTTCCCGATTCTTCTCCTTTTTGGTGCCCTCCGACGTCCTCTGCTTCTCCTTGCCGGCCGCTGCCACGGGGGATTCTCGGAGCTGCTCTTTAAAGGAGGCCTTGTGCACCCTCTCTGGGCTGAAGGCAGAGGTCCTGTCGTCCCCTCTGCCATCGAGTCGCTGCTTCTTGTGCGAGGACTTGTGCTCTTTGCTCCGACCCGCGTTCCCTTTGTCGCAGAAATCGCCGGAGCTGCGCTCCCGGCCCGCCCCGAGCTTCTCCTGGAAGCTGTGGCCTTTAGCGGCTTTCCGATGGAGCAGTGCTGGTTCTTCCTGCTCCTCGGAGGCGTAAGGGTCTGTGTCCACATCCTGAGGGCTCTCACTGGGCTCAGGTGACACAGCTTGTCCACAGTCCGAGTACTCCTGATCTGAAGAGAGCACCGGGGAGGATCTGCCCCAACCCTTCCCCTGGTGGCTGCTATAGCCGTAAGTCTCATGGGCTCTCTCAGGCCTAGGATACCTTTTGGACTTCTTTTCCCTATGATCTGGGCTATAGGACTGGCTGCAAGAAGGCTGGAAGGGTTCTGAGTAATCCTGATCAGCCTCCTCATCCTCTCTGAGGGAGGATTCCTGATGCCTTTTGCTCGAGCTGCTCCTCTCGTAGTCACGGTCTTCAGAGTCCAGGTTATTTCTGAAGGGAGAAGAAACCAAAAAGAGTTCGATTAAAACTGCCCAACATGAATGAACAGAGCCATTCCCTGGACTGGAACACCTCTCACAGAAGACTAAAGCCGTATTTGGTAGCTTTGTGGCAAAAATCCCACTAAATCTCTAAGGAACAGCAACAATCAAGGATTTCAAAACTGCATTTCTACTGCAAGAATTGATTAAGCACTTTTATTAGGACTAGAGACAGCTGTGTACAGAACCTTCTCCTGGATGTGTGATGCTGTGGGAAATGTCCCCCCAGTTCCCCAGTTCAACGCGTGGGAATACCACTCCTTTAAATTCCCATTAATAACTGGGCCTTTATCACTCAAATCTATTTGATCTCTGCTGGGTTCAACACAGCTTTGTTACTGCCACATGCCTGCTAGCAGTAACTTCCAGTTTCCATAGGATTCTGGCTCATAAAAGCATTCTTTCAAATTTCTTGGGCCTAGAACTTCCTGTCTTCAGAATCATAAAATGGGAAGCAAGCAGATTGCATCTTTTGCTTTATTAAGGGCACTTTTTTTGGCATCTCCTGTTAATCTCTTCATCAAACTGCATATTCTTGAAAGTTGGCCCCAACTTCCACATGAAACTGCAGCTGTCAGCATCCCAACACTCCAGAGCCAGCAAAGGCAGAAAGTTTCTGCCAAAACAAGGCAAAACCCCCAGGCAGAGTTCACATATTGGTTTTACAAGTTCTTCCAGAGCCCTGGCCGGAGAGGTTTAAAATATCCACTGAACAAACATTCCCAAAGCTCACCATGGGGCTCACTCACCGCTCTGCCTCCTGGGCCACCGGCACCAGCTTCTTCCACCTGGCCACGAGGTCCTTGGCAAAGTCTCCCACGAGCTCGTGTTTCCTCAGGCTGTTCACAGTCTTCCCAACTCCTGTCTCCTTCAGGAGAGAGCCATGAATCCATCTTAGCAAAACAGGAATTCTCACCCCTGCTAAACTTCCTAAAGAGTCAATTAACTCAATACACTCCCTACTGCTGCAAGGGAGAAAGTTCCTTGATCTAACAGCAGAGATATCACTTTTATTATGTTTTCAGCTGACTTTATGTCATTCACTACATGCAAATCAAAGAGTTAATTCTACCTTAGTCAAACACTAATTATGCATATTAATAACCCAAGTCAGTATTTACCATGAGAGCTGGCAAGTTTGAAGACAGAAGCCATTAAAAACTGTAAGGATTAGCACTTCCTCATTTCCTGCTGATTTGTTATTGCTGGGATCTGCTCCAACTCTCACATCCCAGTCAGGTGCTAAGCTTTTGGGAGAGCCGAGCGTGACAAACTGTCCTCCATGGCCTCCCACCTGCCCTGGCATGCTCCTTCCTCGTGCCTGGCACTTCCAGAACCTTATCACAATCACACCCGTGACTCTGGGCTGTAGCAGGTGGCCGAGGCAACACACCCTGCTCCAGGGAAAGCAGCACTTCCGTGGAAAGCAGCTCTCCCTGGGACTCGACAGACACGATGAAAAGCCCCAGAGATTTCACAGCTCTTACCACGAGAATGTCAACTGTGATGGGCAACTCTGACAGCCTCTTCAGACTCTTCAGCAGCTGTGGAGGCAAGAGGAGAAGTGTTCAGAGTTGTCACACAGAACCACAGACGGGGATTAGGAAGACAATGCTGCACTGCCTGAGAGCTTGTTAGGAAGATCCAAGTGGCTGGCAGCTGCTGTCTCGCTCCAAAAAAGCTCCTGAGAAGCTGAACATGAGGGCCAACTGCAAAAAAATCTTCTCTCTGCCCACAAGAACCCACCTGAAAGTCTTGTAACACACTCAAATATTAACGTTTGCTTCACATGGGACTGCAACATAAATCTGGCTCAAAGCACCGGGAACAGAAACACACAGCAAGAGGAAGAAAGGACTTGGAAGCCTGTGACTCTCAGAAGGTGGTGCTGGAATCACACCCCTTGGCAAGAGGGGTGGGAACAAAGCAAAATAAAAAGGGGAAGGAAGATTACTAGATGCTCCCAAAGACCTAAGAGGGGAACTTGTCTCTGCTGCCGACAGGCTCTCTTCAGTCAGGTGCTAAAACACCACCTGATCCCTTCCAAACTCCCTCCCTGCTGCTCCATGCTTTTCCCTTCACCAAACACCAGGGAAGTGCTTTTTCCTCCACACACCCCAAGCAAGGCCCTGCCAGCACCTTCAGCTGCTCCACATGGCAGGCTGGGACAAGGAGCCCTCTCCAACAAGCACCCCAGTGAGGAGCTGCAGGAGCTTGGCAAGAAGAAACAGCCTCAAGCTGCACCAGGGGAGGTTCAGGTTGGACACCAGGAGAAATTTTTTTAGGAAAGGGTGGCCGGGCATGGGAATTGGCTGCCCAGGGAGGGGGTAGAGGTCCCATCCCTGGAGGTGTCCAAGGATTGACTGGACATGGGGCTATGGTCTGGTTGACAAGGTGGGGATCGGCCACAGATTGGACTCGATGATCCTGGAGGTCTTTTCCAACCTCAGTGATTGTGGGATTGTAAGTGAAGGGGATGTTCGTGAACCTGTGCCACCCAGGTGGACTGGGACATGGCTTCACCACGATGTCTGTTGGCTCTGCAGCAACAGTACATGGTAGAACACATCTGACAGCCCTGTTGCCCCTCACATCATTTCCCACAGCTCAGCTATAGCCACAGTCCAGCCTCATCAGCATTCCCATTATTATAGCCCCTATACAGCCCGGGCTGTGCTCAGCACTCCTATGCTATATGCCATACAAAGGGCTGCCCCTGATCCAGAAGATCTTCTCTTTAAAGCACTGTGCTCGCGCTCAAATCAGCACTGTCAGCCTAAGCTGACACCCACTCACCCCCACGTCCACCGTGCAAGGATCAGACAGGTTTGCAGGTTTCCTTCCTTCGGAGGGAAATGAGTTCCTTTAACCTATTTGAGGAGCGCCCTTGCTTTCAGAGAGGAAACACTCCTCGACACCCAGAGAAGGGTTCCTCTGACTTAAGCAAAACCGCAACTTCTGTTCACTAGAAACCACTCCTTTCTATTTAGGACCTAATAACTGTGACAGAAGGTTTCGGTTTTCTTGGTTTAGAAGAGTGAAACACTGATATACCAAGAGTGGCTGCTGTTGCCTTGCCAGCACAGCTGCTCAACAAGTGCACCGGCAACTGAAGCCGTCAAGCCAAGGGCAGCAGAGACAGAGCCCAACTCTGCTGCCTTCCCTCGGACTGCCTGCTACAGTTCAGGGGTCAGGATCCCTCTGGGAAGGCCAAAATCCTTCTGGGATTGGTAAGAAAGGAGTTTGGACTTGTGTGTGCAAAGGGGACAGGAAGGGAAAGAGGGATGGATTTTTGTACTAGATAGAAAAAGAGTAAACCAGGACAATATCAAAGCAACTCTGTGAGCTAATTAAATTCCTAGAAAGGTTTTTTCAGAGCTTACAAAATCCCACTGTGAGAGTAAGAACCGAAGGAGAACTCGTTCTGGTACCCCTAAATCCTCCCAAATATTTTCTAGCTACACCCCACTGTAGCACCTCCCACAGTCCTGTTTCTCTTTAGTTATTTGTTGCCTTCAGGGCTGAAATCCAGGAAGAGAAACGCTGTTCTCAGTGTGGCTGGAGACCAGGGGAGCCCCACGCTTCATCCAGAACACGTCTCACGAGGAGCTGAGTTATTCCACAGCCACTGCAGTCGGTTCCTCCAGGGAACACAGGTCCTCGTGCAGGAAAGGCACCAAGTTAGACAGCTTTGATGCAGTGAGGGTTAAAAACTTGTACTAAACTTTATCTCCTTTGGAAGCAAGCTGATGGAGTTCATCCCACTGAGGCTTAAAGGGACATCAGGAAGAATTTTGGACAACAGGAGGAATTCCTTCACAGAAAGGGTGGTCAGACATTGGAAGAAGGTGGTGGAGTCCCATCCTTGGAGGTGTTCAAGAAACAACTCGATGTGGCACTCAGTTGATATGGACGGGTTCAATCAAAGGTTGGACTCAATCCTGGAGGTCTTTTCCAACCTGTAACAATCCCGGGATTCTAAATCCGGCAGCTCATCTTGGAAATAACCGGGATCATACAAATCCTTTGAGGAAAAGGCGACCAGGCGGGAGACAGAAAACACCAGGCTCGTGTCTTGTGAGACACACACGACAAAGCTCTTCCAAAACACCCCAGCACAGGGCAGAGTTGCAGTCAATTGGCCACAAGACACAACCCTTGAAACCTTCCCTGAGCTCCAGCTCCAATCAAGTTCTGCTGAACATGGGTGGATTGTTTTCTTTTTCTGCAAGAAGGCAGCCAGGCCGTTACGACACTAAAAACACACACACTAATATCAAATTGCTCCAGCACAGCCCGGCTGCTTCGCCTCTGTGAAGATGCTCTTGCTCATGTTTTCCTTCTCCTCTTTCTTCCCCTAGCCCTGAAGCAGAGTTTGTACCTCCTCTGCTGGAAAAAAAGGACTCTTTCCAAACCATGACAGCACTGTCCAAGATTTCACTCGCACTGTTGTGTGCCAGCAGCACGATTTTCACCCGAAACCAGTAATAACACTTTACACCTTTCAGCAAGGCAATGAGTTGTGCACGATACTGGGCAAATATTATTCTTCCACATTCCTGATAAAACATTTTCAAAGCACCAGGCAAGAAAAGTGAGGACTGGAAATGGTGTAAGGGTGGGCAGCACCCAGGGATGCCATGGATTTGTCCTGCTGACAGGATAAAATTTCTAGCACAGGAAGGTCCTCACAAGATCTATCAATGGGAACTAAATTCAGGCTCAAAACCACTAATATTTCCAAGGATATGGTTGGAAAAGTATCACAAATAAAGAATATAGGTCACAGGGCCTTTCTGCTAGGGAAGAAAAGAGGTTTTCAAGTCATTACCCTGCTTTACCTCCTCTGTCTGCCCTTGCAAAACCAGCCAGGATCGACAGAGCAAGAAACGACTTCGCACCACGAGGTCACTGGAGAAAGAATCGGGCTGTGCAAACACTGCCCCGAGACTTGCAGTGCTCCAGAAACACCGGCAGTTCTTGCCCCGAGCTCACACAAGGCTCAGGGAACAGCAGCACTAATTCTCCATGCACCGAGCGCTGAGACAGTGTTTGAAGTCTTGCCCATGGTCTCAGCACCACGAAGCTCAGACACCCTGGAACTGACTCCTTGGCAGTCCCTCAGCTCCATTTGGGGCTCCACCAGTTAAACCCAGCTCTGGTCCTGGCTGAGAGGGTGAGAAGAGTAACCAGATCCCATGGCATCACCCCCAGCCAGGCTGGAGCTCCTACAGGGGCTCCCATTTCAAAGGGTCAGCACTCGAGCATCCTCTCCTCTTCCTGGGTGGTGGGAGATTTTGGAAAGCGAGTTCTGCAGGTGTTTGTCTCAGTGAAACAGAGTCAGCCCAGCACAGAGCAGCTGCACAGCCCTGCCTGCCCTCCTCTTTCCCCTGAATTACTCAAAACGCGAACCAAACACGTGTGAATACTCTCAACAAATGCTCCCCCTTTAAAACAGGAGAACGGAGTAACAGCACGCCCAAGTTCAACCGTAATTCCGAATTTCACTAGAAAAACCAGCCCTGAACGCTGGTGCCCAGCAGGACAGCCACTGTCACCAGCCGAATGCCACCGAACACAGCGAGCCCAAGGCGGGTCGGGGCAGCACAGCGGCCGCTCCACCGCAGCTGCTGCGGGCAGCACATTTTGGCAGTGGGCACGTTCCCTCGTGGAGAGGGGCAAGAGCCAAGCGGGTCCCCCAAGGCCAGAGGGAACAGAGGCGACCGGAGCCAGCTCCGGACCGGGAGCCGTGTCCCCCCCAGCCCCGCGGCGGTGCCTCCCTGCGTGGGCTCACACAGCACCGCGGCTCTGCCGCCGAACACGTCACCAGGGCAAGACTCTTCCGGCGAGTTCTCCGCTGTCCGCCTGCCCAGCCGGGCCCCAGCCCTCCCACGCGGGACCCCTGCTCGCCGCTGTCAGGGGAGGACCCCACGCGGGACCCCTGCCTGCCACTGTTGCGGGAGGACCTGCCATGGGACCCCTGCCACCACGCCAAGCCTGCCACGGAGGGACCCCAGAAAGGGACGCCCGCCCACCACTGCCACGGGGGGACCCCGCAAAGGACGCCCGCCCGCCGCAACGGGACCCCCGGGGCCTGCGAGCCTGGACCGGGCTGGTGGCAGAGGGGGAGTCCCACCGGGGACAAGCCCCGGGCAGCCCGCACGTCTCACCCCACGGACCGCGGCCCCGGCCGGGCACGGAACTCCACGCCGGGGAAGCCCCGGCGGAGGGAGGCCGTGCCCCGCGCCCCGCGCACTCCCGACCCCCGTCCCCACCGCTCGGGCCCCGGCGGGCTGAGGCAGCCCCCATCACCTTCTTGGGCTCGGCGCTGCCCGCCAGCCGCGCCTGGAGCCGGCCCACAACTTCCAGCACCGACTCCGCCATTTTTACTGCTGGAGAGCCGGCGGCGGCGGAAGCGGCTTCAGCGGCCGCCGGGCCCACGGCGCTGCCCCGCCGCCGCCGCCATCTTGGCTGCGGGCAGGAAGCGGAAGCGGCGCGGCGCGGCCTCGGCCATGGCGGGTGCGGGCAGAGTGCGGGGCCGCCATCTTGGGGCCTGGCAGCAGCGCCGGGCAGCGCCATCTTGAGTGCGGGCAGGGCCGCGCTGAGGGGAGCGCCGCCTCCCTGGCTCCCTCAGCTCCGCCCTCAGGATGGGCTGTCACGGAATCCCAGGGGAGTTGCGATTGGAAGGGACCTCTGGAGATCACCCAGTCCAACCCCTGCCAAGGCAGGGTCACCCAGAGCAGGTGACGCAGGAACACGTCCAGGTGGGTTTGGGATGTCCCCACAGAGGGAGACTCCAGCCCTCCCTGGGCAGCTGTTCCAGGGCTCTGCCACCCTCATGGAAAGAAAGTTCTTCCTCCTGTTGAGGTGGAACTCGTTGTGGTTTAGTTTATGGCCATGGTTCCTCGTCCTGTCCCTGAACAGAGCCTGGCACCATCCTCTGACACCCCCTGGGGATATTTTATGGATTGATGGGATCCCCTCTCTGCCTCCCCTTCTCCAGACTGACCAGGCCCAGCTCCCGCTGTCTCTCCTCATGAGGGAGATGCTCCAGTCCTTTCAGCATCTCTGCTGAACCCTTTCCAGCAGCTCCTTGTCTCTCTTGTCCTGAGGAGCCCAGAACCGAACAGAGTTTTCCCTGAGGCAATGTCACTCCAGACCTATTCCTGCTGCCTCCCAAGGGCTGCTTTTCTTTGGGATTGTTGGCAGCGAGGACGTTTGTGCAGTCCTGTGTCTCAGCTGAGCCCGGACCTGAGTCCAGCCCATTCCAGGTCTCAGTGTGGACCTGAGTCCAGCCCCTCCCGTGCCCCCTGGGATTTGGCGAGGGCGGCTCACCTCACACCACCCCAAAAGCCTGCTGTAAATGTAGGAGTGGAAAGGGCAGTCAGCAGGCTGGGAGGGGGGGAAGGAGGAGGATGTTGCATGGGGAAGGTTGAGGGTCTCCGTGCCTCAACCTGCAAATCCTGGCGCTGGGCAGAGCTTCCCCCTGGACTAACCCGTCTGAGAGAAGGTAAGAGCAGCCCCAGCCTGTGGGTGAGTCACGGAGAGCCAGGACACACCTGGCAGGATCAGCAGAGACCTTGTGTGGGGCTGGGAACTGCTGAATAATGGAAAATGGGGGGAAAGCCTTTGTTGCTTTCTAAAACACGGCTGGAGGAATTATTAGCAGCAGAAGAGTGCTTGGAGCTGCAGCGCCCAGGTAGTTTTCCAGGCTGGCTGGGAGCTGGCTGTGACTCAGACTCTGATTGAACCCACCAGCAGGAAAAGGAGAGGGACTCTGCCTGGTTAGGTATCAAATAAATCTGACACAACTTTCTGAAGTCAGTGTTACCCTGCTCTGCTGTTGGCTCAGTAATCAGGGCTGAGATTAGCAGCACTGAAAGGATGTGAGGACAATGACTGTCTTTTAAGAGAAGTTGAAACAGCCAGAAAAAAAGCCTCCCTTACTGTCTTCCCTCCATTCTTTCTAAGCCCTTTCAAATCTCTTCAAATCACTCCAGCTCCCTAGATTAACCCAGCAGCCAGGATTAATCTGTATGAAAAACACCCCTTTCAGGTCGCTGCAGTGACATTTCAATCGGGAGCAGCAATAATGTCCCATTTTAAGTTAAGTGCAGGTAATAAAGGTCGCTGTGCCCGCCCACAGCCACACTTTGGAATAACTCAAACAAACTTCAAGTTGTGAGTCTGTCAAAGGTGCCCAGAGGGGACAGGCAGGATCCCAGGGACATCAATCCAAAACTTCCCCTGTACTTGTGTGAAGTGTGCTGCACAGTTAGAAGATCTGGTTTATCCCAGAACAACTTCCTTCTTGGCAGCAAGGAGGCTCCGGCAGTGCTGCGTCTCAGGGAGAGGCAGCTCTGAGGGATCTGGCGAGATGACCTGGAAAAATATTTTATTTTCCTGGGAAATGCCAATATTTAACCGGTATCTTCATTTCAAATCCAGCTGAAACTGCAGATTTTTCTGAGGACTAGATAGTCTGGATAAAATGTGTGTTTGGAAACATCCAGGTGTTGTTGCTCTGAAAGGGCAAATCCCAGCCCCTTCTCCCAGTCCTGAGCTGGTGTTGGACACAGAAGCAGGACAGAAGAGCTTTTCTCCTCTGCCTGCAGCACTGGACTGCAGCGTGGATTGGGGGAAAAAAAAAAATAAAGCCAAACCATAATAGTGGAGGAGAAGGACCCCTGCTCCCATCGGCTTCCCCACAAAACTCACAACACAAGTTAGGGGTTAGAAAAATTTATTTACTTTTCTGGTAACAGGAACTGCTCATTTACCAGGAAGGATGATGCCATCATACTGTGAGGGGGGAAAAAAAAAAAAAAAGAACCAAGTGAGAAATCACCATCAGGTAAAGGTGCGGTGCTGCTGTGCAGAAAACTTGAGTCACCACAGTCACCCCAAGCCACCAGCCAACCCTGACACGGGAGAGCAGCTTTCCTGCAGCCTTCGTGCAGTGCTGGAATGTCCAAGGGGGCTGTGCTCAGGTAAGCGTTAAGCTCTGCTCAGCAGCCTCCTGGAACACGCAGCCACACCCTCCACAGGCTGGTCTGACCAGCCCCAAAATCTGGGCCCTCAAGGTAAATGTGTTAAGCACAACCAGGCAGGATGGGGGAGAAAGGAATTCCTCCCTGCACAGGGTGTGACCCGTGTAGGTCCAGGCAGAGGAAAGAGCCCCCAGGCAGACTGCCCACTCTTTCTATCAAAAAAAAACCCCAAAAAACTATCAGCAGTCCCAAACTCTGAGATTTCCAACCCAGCTTCCAGCAGCTCTCATTCATTATCCAATTATTCATTATACGGACAGATAAGGCCAAGAACTTGTTTAATTTGGGGATCTCTCCATCCTCCAAGTGTGGCAGCTGAGCCTGGAGCTGTGTCAGACCAACAAATCCTCACTCACGATCCACGAACACGCAGCTCCTCCAAAAACTGTGGGAGCCATTTACACGAGAGCTGGTAATTCCTCCCAGCTCTCCTGCCAGGAGCTGCTTTTTCAGTTCAGCACGCACAGAAAAGCACAAACCGCACTCGTGCGCAAACGTTTCTATTTAGCGGTAGCAGCTTCTACTGCTCTGGGACAGTAAAAATCTACGGTTCAAGCACTCATCAAGATCTGCTCCGTGATTTGCTCCAGCCCTTCCAAGAGGCATTTTGCTGCTCCTTGCCAGGAAACTCTCAGGATACAAAACTAAAGATGTACCTTTTGCTGGAACCAGCGCATGGCTTCCTCCTTCCCAATCCTGTGCTTGGCCCCGATGTTGCCAGTCCTGCGTTTCTTGTCAGCGATGCTGAAGCCAGGCCTGCCCAGCACCTGCAGGACGAGGCCAACAGCACTGCTTCATCCTGCCATTTATTGGTTTTCTTACACTAAATCATTTTCCAGGAGAGAAGCCTGGAATTTCCTCATCAGTGATGCCTTGCTGCTCTTTCCTTCCCCAAACCCAGCCCAGCCGTTTCAGTGCTATCCCAAGAGTTGTAGTCAGAGCAACAGGATTTGTTTCTGAAGAGGCTTTGTGAGATTTGTCATAGATCAGGGGTTTTATGGCAGCTCTGGGAATCTCAGATTAGAAAAATGTCAACAAAGTCCAAGTCTATCTCCCAGCACTTGGCAGCAAGTCCATGGGAGCCAGTTCTCGTTCTGGGCTCCTTCTGGAGCTTTCCCACAAGCCCAGAAAACAGGGAATACTCACCACGTAGAAATCCAGGCCGTAGATCCCGATACTGGGATCGTATTTAATCCCCAGATCGATGTGTTCCTGGATCCCAAAGCCAAAGTTCCCGGTGTCTGAGAAGTTGTTTTTTCTCAGCTCGTATTCTCGCACCTGAAACGGTGATTGTTGGTCACTATTTTGTTCCTGACTGGAAGCAGAATTAAAACTCCTGCCCAGCGCTACCAGACCCCAAACTTCCTCACAAGCTATTGAGTCTTTATCCCTAAAATTTTACTCCCCCAGCTTGCTCCTAAATCCCTGCAGCAAAGACTGAACCCCAAAAGAAATCAGCTGCCGCAGCAATTAGTTCTTAAATCAGGATGAAACAGCACCCAGATAAAGAGTGCGAACGCTTCATCCTGTGTGTCTGACCCGTTCCTAGAGCAGGTGCAACATTTCGGAGCACACACCCCTTCAATCGCAATGGGAAAGTTTTGTTCTTCCACAAACCAAAGATCCAGCCCAAATTCTCACCTTCAACCCCTTCTCCAGGATCTCCTCTGCTTTGGCCCCGCGAACCGTGCAGTGAACAGCGATTTTCTCGTTTCTCCGGATCCCAAAGGATCTCACCGTGTATCGGGCTGTAGGCAGCAACAGGTACACTCAGAGGACAGCCAGAGAATTCCCACCCGGGGGATTCAGAGCTTCTGAAGCCCAAATAAATTCAAGAGAATTAGAAAGAACCGAGGCAGCCCCACATTCCCTCTTCAGGGGTGTTGGCAGAGCAACAGCCCGAGTTTGGAGACAGAACTGAAATGACACAAACGTGCATCAGTCCCTGAATATTTAAGCCCAATTCTCCAGCAGCTCTCCCGAGACCGGCTCTGCCAAGGAGACCCTTCCCGGGAACCGCACTGCCCCTGCACCCAAGGAAAGGAAGAAAAACAACCAAGAAAAAAACCAGGTCTCTTTCGTAGCCCCGCACCTTTGGAGAAGACGGGGGTCTGCCCCGTGAGCTGCTCCAGCACTTTGGCGGCGCGGGTGAGCCGATCCCCGCTCTCCCCGACGCAGATGTTGAGGCAGAGTTTGCGGATCCGCAGCTCCCGCATCGGGTTCTCCTTCTCACCTTGGTCTTGCTGCGGAGAGACCACACCGGGGGTAACCGGCGATGCTCGGGGCACGGCCCGCCGCTCGCCCCGGCAGCCCCAGGACGGTTCGCCAGGGGTCCGGAGAAAGGCTCCCGCAGCCGGACACCGCGCCCCGCTCCCCTCCGGAGCCGAACCCCGGCGCCGCGGCCCCTTCTCGAGCCCCGCCGCCACCGGGCGGGCCGCGGCCCG
>VZTF01008241.1:231408-250794 GCA_013397755.1 Cnemophilus loriae
CTGTCATGGCTGCCTCCGTCAATTACTGCTCATGATTGAAAACAGAGTCAAATACAACAACGACGGTAAATAATCATAGTAATGATCATTAAATCAGAGAGGAAAAATCAACCCAAACTACTGATGCACAATGAAGTTGCTCACTACACTCTGGCTGATGACAGACTCCCCTTCCTGAACCCAGATCGGCCCCAGTTTCTGTACTGGGAATCATTTTCCATGTGTGGGATATCCCTTTGGCCAGCTCAGGTCAGATGCCCCGGCTACACACCCTCGCAATTTCTTTTGCAAACCCGCTCACTGGCAGAGCATGACACCAAAAAAATAGAAAAAGAAGAAATAAAGGAGTTCTTGACTCAGAATAAACATGACAGCAAAAACCCAAAACAAAGTTCATTCTTCCTTGGAGCAAGGATCAGGGGAAGTCAGGCTCAGATCCCCAGAGCACTTGTAGTTTAATACACTTTAATTCGTTGGCCGTTCTCACCCAAAATCAAATCCCCAGCAGCGGCTTTGGTGGGAGATGCCACACCAGGTGCTGGAGCTGCTCTCAGTGTCGTTATCAGAGCCTCTCGCAGCCCCAAATTCCTTGACCCAGCCCTGGGAACACACTCCAGTTTCACCTCACTCTTTCAGGAAAGCATTGGTGGGTTTCAAGAGCTCTGTCTGGAATCTGGATCCCCTTTTTGTCCCACTGGGAGGACTGCAGCCCATTCCCTGCTGCAGTCAGGGGGGAGCAGAACTTCCCAGCTTCTCTGGGAAGGGGGCAGCCCAAACTCGCACCACTTTGGAGTCCAGACTTCTCTTCAGTGGCCACATCCTGAGCAGAAAATGCCTTCAATGAGGCTCACACTTAGTGAGGATGGCACCAGCTCAAGGCTTTCCCTGTTTATCCCCTCTCCCTGCCTCCCCAGAGCCGTGCTCAGGGCTGCCAGCCTGAGCCCTGTAATGCCATCAATTTTTTTTTGCCCCAGTTGCTTCTAAGCGGGGATGAAGGATAAATGAATAATCAGCTTGTCTCATTAAGGAGAGAAAAAAAGTGTCAGGAGTCTCGGCGCAGAGGGTGTGAAAAGCCTCTGGTTAAAAAGTAACATTACGGATTCACTTCATCCGAGAACAGCTTCGCTGGAAATAGCTGCAGGCTGGGCTGGCTTCCAGCCTTGCAGCAGCCCGTGGATCCCGCCTGGGGTCTGTCCGTGCCGCAGGGCTCCTTCCCACGGGCGCAGGCTGAGGGCACTGCAGCCCACACGGGGCCGAGGGGAGCGGGTCGGGAGCAGGAGCTGGGCGCGGGTGGCTGAAGGTGCTGCCCGTCCCCCCGGGCCCCTGGCCCGGCCCGTGGCTCCCTCTCCACAGCGGGGCCCTCCCTCGCCCGGTCCCGCATGGTCCCGCTGCCAAAGGCTGTGTACGAGATCAGGCCAAAGAGGCTGAGGGCTGCAGAGAGGGAGAAGGAACTGCTCCGGCCGCTCTGGGGGTCCCGGGGGACAAGAACAGAGCTCAGTGGTGCCACCCTTCCCTGTACTCCGTGCAGTGACCACCCCGCTGCTGCCACTTCATGGCATTACCGCCTCCCGTGCTCTGCTCCTGACCTCTGCCAGCAGCAGAAGAGCTTCGCTCAACTCCAGACACAGAGAATCAGAGAACCACGGAATGGGTTGGGTTGGGAGGGACCTGAAAGCCCATCCAGTGCCACCCCTGCCATGGGCAGGGACACCTTCCACTGTCCCAGGCTGCTCCAGCCTGGCCTTGGACACTTCCAGGGATGGGGCAGCCACAGCTGCTCTGGGCACCCTGTGCCAGGGCCTCCCCACCCTCACAGGGAGGAATTGCCAAACCTTGTCTTGTTGGACAGACATTTCCTACCCTGGCATTTCTGTGCTGAATTCAGGAATTTTCCTGCCTGGCACAGAGCTTCCCACTCACCCCACTCTGTCGACCCTCTCCCCATCTTCAAATACATCCAGATGGGTCCCATAAGGAGCTCTTCCTGCTTTCTGAGTCATCCCTCTCCCCAAAATAGTCCAGAGCTCTGGTTTGCCAGGTGCTACAACACATTTTCTTTGGGAGAGGGGGAGGGCTTGGTGTCATTTTTGATTCAGTGCAAAGAAAGGAATCCATCGCTGCTGAGAGCAGGTTTGGTTTCTTTCCAGGGATGTGCTGCTGGTTTGTGGCCCCAAGTCACCTGGCTGATGAGAAGTCCAGCTGCAGTGGGAGCAATAATCCGTGCCACTATGCCAAAGGTATTTGTGATTCCCAGCAGGAACCCTGGGGAGAGAGAGCGCGAAGATTTCCTGAGCGAGGCAGGGAGGAAACTGTCACAAGGAGGGAGAGGAGTGGGTGCTTCCTGTCCCTTCCCTCACCGCGGGAATACTGCCTGGAGTGCTGGGCAACGTTAGGATCGTCCCTGCAGGCGTGGGGGGGATTTTAAGCCTTGATTTCACCCCTTAACTTCCAATGTCAGCAGCTACAGAGGAAAAGTGGACAGCAGGAACTACAGAGGCCTTGCGGGACTGGGAACGGGGAGGATGCAGAGCCAGGGAGGGCACAGACGTGCAATATCCGTGTGGCTGGTATCGATGCCTGCCCCTGGCATGCTGATTGTTGTCATGGCCAGCGCGAGAAGGACCACAACGACTGTGGAACTGCAGCCACCATGAAGGCGGCTGGGAGCAGCATCCCTTGGGGGGAAATGGGAAGTGCTTTACAACAGGCCATGCGAGTGTTTTGGAAAGGCTGGGTGGCAGATGAAGGCTTATCCTTAGCCAGTGCTGAGAAGAACTTCCTGACGGCTGCTGTGCCAAGCACCCGCCTCCGCAGGAGGAAATCAGCCAGCAGCCCAGCCAGGATGTGCCCCAGCCCCTTACCAACGCACGGCAGGGCAGAGAGGACGCAGCGCCACGTGGACAACGCGCAGGCAGGGCTCCTCGTGGGTTTCCTGGCTCCGTGTCCCGGGCGGGGAGCGGGACGCAGCCACGGGCTGCCGCAGGATTTGGGATTTCTGGGTGGGACCGGGCAACGCCGGGGCTCGAACCCGCGGTCCGGGGCAGTCCCGGGGCCACGCCCCCACCGTTAGACCACGCCCCGTAAGCGTACCACGCCCCTGGTTGGTCCCGCCCCCTCATGCCCCGCCCCTCATGCTCCGCCCCCGCCCTTGCCTGCCGCGGGTCATGTGACTGGCCAAGATGGCGGTGCTCGGGGCGGCGGTGCCGGTGCTGGCGCTGCTGGGGCTGGGCCTGGGTCCCGCGGCCGCCGCCACGCCCCTGGTGATCTGGCACGGCATGGGTGAGCCGGGACCCTCCGCCAACGGCTCCGGGGGCGGCGGGACTCTGCTGGGGGCCGAGCAGGACCGAGGGGCCCTCGCTGCGGTGTCTCCGTCCTCCGGACCGCCGGTGTCTGCGGAGGCCGGGAGGTGCCGGCCCTCCTCGGTCGGCAGCTCGCGATCCCGTGGCGGCGGGGGTCGTGGTGTGTTTGTGGAGGTGAGGCGAGGGCCGGGGCCGTGGCGTGGTGGTGCATGCCGGTGTTCCCTCTCGCAGGAGACAGCTGCTGCAATCCGGTGAGCATGGGCTACATCCAGAAACTAGTGGAGAAAAAAATCCCAGGGATTTACGTCCTGTCTCTCAAGATTGGGAGCAACCTGATCCAGGTAAGCCGGGTGCCACGCGGCTGTTTGCGTGCAGGGGGTGGGCCCGAAGTCGCTGCAGTTCCCGGAATTAACAGGATTCCACAAGGATTCCTGCTGTGCTTTCCCTGCTGATTTTCTCTTCTCACTGAGGTAAACAGCTTTGACAGGTAGAACCCGATAAAGTCCAGCTAATACCTGCAGAAAAGCAGTGGGGGGAAAACAAATCCCTGGCCTAAATTGGATTAATATGCAAATCCACTGATTAGCACACTCTAACCGCTGCAGGTAATACGTGGGATGGATGCTGTGCTGAGGCAGAGCTTTATCCCTGGCCACGCTTCTTGATTTGCAGCCATTTGTTTACTTCAGTGTAATAAATTCCCCACTTCTGCACCTCCGTGGGTTTTGGCAGTTTTTTGTAGTCCCGTGGAATTTCTTTAGATGATTTCTCAGGACAATGTGCAGTGTAGGTGGTTTTCTGGGTTCTGGAGAAGTTTGATTTTTAATTTTTGTATATATGAACAAAATCTGAAGAGATTCAAGTGGTGAAGAAGTTTGGGGAAATGTCACTGTCCCACACGAGACAGTTTTGCCAACCAGAGCAGGATGTGATAAAGGGAGGTCTCAAAGCTGGAATTTCACTTCCATCCCTAGCACAGCTCAGGTTCCCTTTCAAAACCACAAATGTCAGAGATCTGCAGAGCTTAAAACAACACCAGCCATGGCAAAGCTACAAATGACCCATCCTAATGTGATCCCTCAGGACATGGAGAACAGCTTCTTCATGAACGTCAACGATCAGGTGAGCGAGGTGTGCAGCCAGCTGGCCACGGACCCTCGCCTCAGGGGAGGCTACAACGCCATGGGCTTCTCCCAGGGAGGCCAATTCCTGTAAGTGTGCGCTCCTGCTCCAGCCCCAGGGGCTCCTGCTGGGCTCAGGACCTCGTCTAAGACCCTTTAGAAGCGCTCAGCAGGCACAAACTGCTAAACCCCTGAAGGCAGGAGTGCTCCAAAGGGGGCAGATCGTGTTTTCCTGCAGCCCTGCTCTTCCAGGCAGGGTTAAATCCCTTGGCAAACGTTGCCCAAGCGCCCAAGCCCACGCAGAGCCTGCACCCGTGGCCTGGGCATGCTTTGCTCAGCTCCTTCCTCTTCCCCCACAGGAGGGCCGTGGCCCAGAGGTGCCCTTCTCCTCCCATGCTCAACCTGATCTCCGTGGGGGGACAGCACCAAGGTAGTGTCTCCTGCAGCTGTCACACCTTCCCGGGCACCTGGTGGGGCTCTTTACTAAACTCTGATCGTTTCCTTGTGGGTTAAATTGTCCCTTTGATCGTGTCTGGCTCTGGTGAGCTGTTTGGCCCAATTAGCGTTTTGCTGATTTCGTTATCTTAGTCTTGCTTAACTGGCAGTGGAAAGTGACCTCTGTCAGCAGATGGCTTCACTGCCTGGGTAGGGTTCTTACACGCCTTGGGAGCACCTGGGATGAGTTATTTTGTAAGAAATTTCTACAGATTTGTGCAACTGAACCTTCTGGGTCACAAGGGTATTTTACAGTCAGCATCTGGAATGCCAAAGCCCTGAGGAAAGGCAGGCATGAAATGGAATTAAGGAGGTTTGTAGTTAAGAGGGGCTGGCAATGAATTTCAAATACTCTCCCCTGAGAATTCCACGGCTCCTTGAGTGTGTTTCTTTGTAGAGGAGAGGGAAGGCTTGTAGGGAGCACCCAGCACTCACCATCCCTTCCCTCTGCCACAGCTCCCGGGGCAGGAGGGCTGTCTGAGGAGCTTGCAGGGCTAAAAGCTGCCTGATTGCCTGGGTAACTCTTGCTCCTGCTCTGTGGGAGGTGGTTCTTGGGCAGCAGGAGGGGTTGAGGACCCCAGTTTGGCTGACTGAGCTGTCTCCCTGCCCCAGGGGTGTACGGCTTCCCACGCTGTCCCGGGGAGAGCTCCCACATCTGTGACTGGATCCGAAAAACCCTGGATCTGGGAGCCTACACAAAGGCTGTCCAGGAGCAGTGAGTACCTCCCCCAGGCCAGGCCACGGCAGCAGCTCTGGCATGCCAGGCTGAGCCTTGCTTTCTGCCCTCTCCAGCTTGGTCCAAGCAGAGTACTGGCACGACCCGCTGAAGGAGGAGGACTACAGGAAAAACAGCATCTTTCTGGCTGACATCAATCAGGAGAGGGTAAGGACAGCAGAAGCCTGGGAAGGCTCAAGTTGAAGAGCAGGCACTTTCCCTGTCTCTGAGCTCGCCAGCAGCTTGGATCTGTTCTCCTGCTTCCATCCAGGGCATCAACGAGACCTACAAGAAAAACCTGATGGCTCTGAAAAAGTTTGTGATGGTGAAATTCCTCAACGATACCATGGTGGACCCTCCGATCTCTGAGGTGAGCAAGGCAGGGCGGGTTTTGGGGCTTCCTTGTTTCTGGTTTGTCCTCTGGTGGCAGAACTGGAGGTTGCAGAGGGGCAGGCTGGGCACAAGCACAGGCCTGACACTGCCCTGCCTCCAGCAGGAGCTGCTGGAAGCCTGCTTGGCTCCTGGGAGCCCTTCAGCAGCTGTTCCCTTGCTTTTTATCCTGGCAGTGGTTTGGGTTTTACGAAAGTGGCCAAGCCAAGGAGACCATCCCGCTGCAGGAGACCTCGCTGTACAAAGAGGTGAGCTCTGGGGGCTGGGGGCTTCTGCTGTGTCCCCTCTTTACTGTGCCTGGGGCCCCACAGCTCTGCTCCCGTCACTCCTGGGCACTGCCTCCCCCTGCCAGGAGCTGTTTGTTTGGGGAGGCATTTCCCTCCAGCCATCCCTGGCACTGGTGAAACTCAGGGAATGACAGTGGTGGCTCCTGCCTGGCTCAGGATCCCCCTCAGGGTGTGTTTCATGAGCTCTGCTGCTGTTCAAAGCCTTGCTGCAAGAGTCCCCTGAAATCCCCTTGAGGAGAGCAGAGGTGGAACCTCCCCCTTCTCTCTGCAGGATCGCCTGGGGCTGCAGGAGATGGACAAAGCAGGGAAGTTGGTGTTCCTGGGGGTACAGGGGGATCACCTGCACTTCTCAGAAGAGTGGTTTGACAGCACCATCCTGCCCTTCCTCCAGTGAAGCTCCTCTGGGAGCACCGGGGAGGGTTTCTCACTGTAACTAACACCAGCCACTGTGCAGCAGCACTTGGTGCATCCAAGCCTGCAGGGATTTGGGGAAGGGGAACAAGAGGGGGGTTTAGCTCAGCAGGATTTGCCAGGATGTAATTCCACCCCCATCTGGGCTGAGCCTTGCACTGACTCTGACACACTCCAGCCTGCCCAGGGCTTGGTAAACCCAGCTCAGTGCTCAGAGCGAGCTGGTCCCTGGGTGATGGCAAAGCTGGGCCAGAGGTTTGTTCCCCATCCCCTGTTCCTGCAGGACACACTGGCAGTATTAACCCACCTCACTAGTGCAGGGATCAGGAAAACTCTTGTGGCTGTATGCAGGGGAATTATGTCACAGCCTATCCTTCAAGATGGGGGAAAGGCCAAATTTAGGGGTTCTGGGGAAAAAAAGAGGCTTTGAAATTCAGTAGCATTAACAGCTTGAACAGTTTTCAACTAATGGCTTGGTTTATGTTGTTTTGTACAACTGAAATCAATAAAGAACTTTCCATCTAACCAACTAAAAAAAAGATTGGACAACTACTGACTGTGATTGGAGGGGAGCTGAGGAAAGTCTGGGAAACTCTTCAAAGGAATCCAGGCTGGGTCAGGCAGAGAGGGGCATCTTGTCCTGCCTGAGCTCCCATGTGCCCCCACAAAGAGACAAGAGCCACAGTAATGAGCAAGTTGGCATTAACTTTATTCTATCTTCTGTATAATCTTAAGTACATAAGAAAGGTTTTTTCACAAGCCTCAGGAGAAGACAAGTACAAGTCACAGGACAGTTTCAAAATAAAAAAAAAAATTGCATAATTTTTTTTTTTGTAAGTTTCTTACTAGAGAAAAAGAACATTGACACTTTACAGAAGAAATGCATTTAAGATATGCTGATGCCACCCGAGGCGTTGGAAAAACGAAGGTCAAAGCACGTGCAGCTCCCTTTATGGGTCAGTACAGTACTGTGTGATCCATCACTCTGCTCCAGGGCCCTGGAACAGAGGCTGCGAGCTTCCACCAAAATCAAGAGCCAAGCAACAGGGAGGGGAGAAAGGGGGAGGATTCAGTGGGGGCTGATTGCAGATGAGGAAGAGAGCGATGAACCGACTCGATCCCACGCGGGTATTTACAACTCTGCGCTACTGACCTGGAATGGAGGAGGCCCTTCCTCTGGGGAAGGGGACAGGTTCACAAGAACCGGCCTGGAAGACTGAACCTGAGTTCAGCTGCTCCAAGAAGGAAGCCCTGGGGCAAAGGTTCCCTTGTGAAGGTGGAGGGCTCATGGAATGAGAGGGGCTCATGGAATGAGAGGGGCTCAGCTCCAAGCTACCAGCCAGGCTGCTGGGTGACCATGGTGACACCGCTGCAGCCTTCCTGTGGCACTGGGGAATGAAAGCCTCCTGTCATGGCACAATCAGGAATGCACTGAGCTAGTGGGAATGGTGGAAGAGAAATCGGGGTGGAATTGGCCCAGGTCCTCAGCCTTTGGTCCGACAAAACCGTTCCCATGTCCTGTGATGCCACCAACTGCTGGAATGAGCAGCTTCCAGGACCTTCCCAAGACATCTGCCCTAGCAGCTGGGTCCTGTGGGCTCCGACAGACACCGTCACTCGTTAAAAAGGGGACAACATTCCTCTCACATGAACAGTTTTGCTTAAAGGCAATACAAAAACAACACTCTGAAAGCCAACTGCCAGGACTGGCTGTGAAGTTCACCGAGACTCTGATCGATTGGTGCAGTTAGAAGGGACAAGGGGAGAGAAAAATACACCTTCCTGCTGAGAGAGGTGGACAATCACTGACCCGCCACCTACCCCAAGCCCCAGGCAGAGGAATCTCAGTGACGGCAGGCAGCTGTGTCTCTCGGGTAGAAGAGAAGCAGTTTGAGAGCAGAAAGGTACAAGAAATCTAAGAGAATCATCTGAAAGCAGATTTGTCCCACAGCAGGGCCAGGGGAGGGTGTGAGCCTTGGAGCTTTTCGGCTTAGCCAGCAATTTCTGTCACAGTGGTAACCAACTTCTGACCGTTCCACACTGTCTTGAACTGTTCTGGGACAGGGAATTCAGTCTGGGGGGTGAAAACAGAAATCTGTTGTCAAAAATCAGTTTATGACTCAGATCAGTAACCACTCCCACTGCTTCAGGCATTTCTTTTCTCAGCTTTGTGCTCTGTTACCTCCTGCACCACCACTGGTGCCTGTTCTGCCCCCAAGAGATCCCAGGAAGAAGCAGCTCTCGCAAACCAGCAACAATCTTATTTACAGACAACCTTTTGTGCTGGTTTTTTTAATCGGATCATCCTCACATCCATTCACAACCTCCAACGCTGCTAAATCGTCCCCCCTCTGTAACCAACACTCCCTGCGGGGCTCAAAACACAGCTCCTGCACCCCCCAGCCCCGAGCAGAGCTGCAGAAGGATCCCAAAGCAGCACTTACAAAGTCCCCCCCCTCGGCGGGGATGAGGACGTTCATCTCCGAGGACTTGGCACTGACGATCTCGCAGTCGAGGGAGCTCTTGCTCAGGTACACGTGGCACCCATCTGTCTTGTTGATGGAAATCGTTGGCACTTTACCCATGACCTGGCAGGGCCAGAGCAGAATTAGCTTAAACTGGACAACCACAGGGTTTCTTGGTGTGGTTTCTTTCAAGGCAAGAGGTTTGACCCCAAGCCCTCGCCGTGACAGACGCGCGGGATTCAAGTATTTCCCACCTTTAGTAAAAATCCAACGTTTTTGTTCACAATTGTCCCCAGTTTCTTGGTTTGGTCTCTTTAGAACAAAACTTGAGCCAACACTGGGCAAACTGACCATCCCAAATCAGATGCCCAAACTGAACTGGAATAAATCCTGCTGCTGCCCTCCTGCTTCGGCAGCCAAACGTGCTTTCTACCTCACAGAGCCTCAGCTCTTACCCCAAGCCCTGAAGCAGCTCTAAGAGACAAATTTCGGCCCTTTCCCAAGGGACAGGTGGTGTTTCATGGATATTCTCCACAGCTGCACGTTCCTGGTCTGGAAATACAACAGCTCCAGAGCCAGCAGTGAGAACGGGTCACTCACCTGAACTTTAACATCCCTGCTGTTGATGATCTCTACAATGCCCACCACGTCATCAAACACCAGACCCAGCTTCTTGCAGTTATCTGCAAAGAAAAGCAGATCAGGACGCAAAGATTTTGGAGGCCGCTGCTCCTGCACACGCACCAGCAGGCAGGAGCTGCTTCCAGGGTTTTCCCCACTCACCGAGGGTGATGGAGTTGATCTTGCCTTTGATTTGGAGTGTGCTGTTTGTGCACTTGAAAACATATGCTACCTGCTTCAACTCTGTGTCACTGATGACCAGGTTAGTGGCATTCTCCTGGTTTTCCTGAAAAGGCAGGGGAAACACACTCCATTTTCTGAATTCAGAGCAATTAATCCATTAAAATCCCTTTAGAAGCAAACAGGTGCCTTCAGGCTGGTGCCTCTTAGGAGAAAGGTCTCCAGAAGAGCCCCCTTCGCTTCTCCAAAGCTCCCACCCCTCCAACCCACTCCTGCCAGCACCAGGCACTCACCACTCTCCACTTTTTGCCTTCTAATTCTAGCAATGGAGGTGCCTTCGGGGAGGTGCCTTGGGAGGGGTTAGCATTACAGGCTGGTTTGGGAGCAGTGAAAGGTTTGGGGCCGCTTCTCACGGGGCCCCCTTGGTTCTTCAGGGCTGGGTTCTTGTGGGTTTTCATGTCATCTGAGACGTGCCTTAAGCCTGCAAGAGAGGGCAAACCTGAGACCCAGCTCCTCTCCGGGAACGCAGCTCCACAAACACCAGACATCAGCGGTTACACCAATCATGGTAACACTTGTGAAAACACAAATAAACTCCTATTTGTAAGTTGAGCCCAAGTGTCAGGGACAGCAAGGGAAGGAGGAAGCAGGAAATGCTGGTGCAATATTGACAAGAACACAGCGTGAACCACAGAACCAGAGCGTGCCAGCTCCTCCACTCTGCAGCTGGAAAAAGCCTTGAGCCCAGCACCTCCTGTCCTGATGTGCTCACCACTTAACACAAAAAAGGGAAAAGTTTTGTACAAACCACAGCTGCGAAATTGCACTTTTTGTACCAGAAACATGCAGGCAACCAAAGGGCTCAGCCTCCATTCCAGCCAGGGGTTCATGTCTTGCTACATTTGCCAGAAGAGGGTCAGAATTCTCCCTATGCCCCTGAGAAAGTGCTGCCCCTGGCTGCCAGCCCCCGACTGGGAGCAGATGGGTTTTTATGTACTTCTTAAGCAGGTGCCTTGAGGGACAGCAGGAGAACAAGGAGCAGCAGCACAAGGAGCAGCAGCACAGCAGTTCCCTCCCTCCCTGTGCCCCTCACCTACCCGAGGTGATCCCTTCTCCCCGGTTGATCTGGGCGAAGAGCGCCGAGCGCGAGGCTGAGTCGTCTGTGCTGGAGCTCACGGGGGCAGGAGGAGGGGGAGGCCCTGGAGGTGGGGGTGCAACCCCAGCCGGGGGGGCAGGTGGTGCTTTAGCCCCTGCTGTGGCTACAGGACCCTGGAAGAGCAGGCAAGAGGAAAGGCACTCGCACAGGCTCCGTTTCTGCCGCGGTGATGCCCCCAGGCTCGGCCCGGAGCTCCCTGCTGGAGCCAGCACTCACCGTTTTGCTCCAGGTCAGCCCTGTGGTGTGGTACTCTTTGATGTAGGCCTGCAGCTCTGTCCAGATGCTCAGATAAGCTTTCACCCAGTCCACTTGTTTTTTATCTCTGAGGACACAAGGAGAACAGAGAAGCAGGAATTAAAGACCGAGGAAAGCGGCTGTGGTCAGGTGCTGGAGCAGCCCCTGCACACCCAGCTGGCCAAATTCAACAACATCCCTGAGAGAAAAGGTGAACTCACACATCCTTGTACTCCTTGAGGATCCGGTTGGTGTAAAACATGGCAGCATCAGTCATTTCCTTCACGTAAGGACCAGGCTTGGGAGCCTAGAGCAGAAAGACCACGTTGGCACCGAGCAGTCCACCAGGGAGCCAGACTCTCCCCAGCAGCCCAAGGAAAACCCCTTCCCGCTGGAGTCCTCACCATGGCCACCCAGCCCAGGGCTGGGATGCTCTCGCTGACTGCTGATAAGTGATTGAACAGTTTGCTACCACGGTTCTTCTCCCTGAAATTCTGCACGGCCTGGATCTGCTCCGAGATGGGTTTGAGAAGCTCCGAGAACGCATTCTGCACAACGACACAGAGGGACAGCAACAATTAAGGAGATTAATTAGCACGGCTCTGGGATGGCTGCACAGCTGAGGTGATGGTCGCTCAGAGCAAGACTCCAGCTGGCACAAGTGACTGCTACAGCTCCTGTCCAGGCCTGGCCCTCTCCAAGCCGGGCTTGGTCCCACAGCCCAGCTCCTCCAGGGCTGAAGTCATTGCTCCCATCGGATCGGTGCTGTGGGAGAACGCCAAGAACTGTGACTCATGTTCAATCCAGGAGACACTGACAAAGCTTGTTAGGAACGAGGACAGAAATAGCATTTGCCTTTCCTGGGCTCTTTTGTTCCAACACAGTTTGTTAAATTTTTCCTCTCCTCAGAGAAAGGGGTGCTGGGCAGGTTTGGCACCTTCAGCCTGCCCCACAATCAGAGTCACAGCAAGTTCAAAGGTCACCCCCATCAAGCCAGACTTCAGGACTGCAGTTATTTCTCAAGTCAGCCCTTTAGTATTTGGATGGTAAAAATGTGTTTCTGTGTGCTGTTCCCTTGGAATGCTGACTGGAAGTGCCAGAAGTGCTCTGGGGTCTGAGCACAGCAAAGAGCCAGTTCCATGTATCCAGAGACGCCTCTGAGGCAACTTCTCCCTCCTTTAGCATCGGAAAGTCTCCTGCTGGTGGCAGCAGAGAGGGACAAATTTGGGCAAAACTTGCTTTCCAAAGCCTCAGCTTCTCCTTTTGCTGCCCTTTCCTCTGTTTAGATGGAAACTGAGAGGTCCCAAGCACCGCTGGCCAGGCCACACTTTCAGAAGCTCCAGCCCAGCAGCACATTCCAGCCACAGGATGGGGAAATTCTCCAGCACAAGCACTGAGATCTCACACATTTTGCATTTTAAACTGGCTGCTCCAGAATCAGACTCCTGCCAGACAACCTGCACAAAGAGCTACCCTAGATTAAGGCTGTTCTTTGTTCATAATCCTTTGTTTAAATAACGTGTCCATGGGATTTATAAGCAGATTCTCAAGCCAGAGGCTGCACAGAGCTGCATCCCAGCAAGCCTGGTGAAACACAACAACCCTCCAACGCTGATTTTGGGGGAAAAAGATGCAGATCTATTTTGCAGTGAATAGGAAAGGAGCACAGAAATCCAGCTCCCACAATGTAACAGTAGAAGCCATGACTGAGTGAGATAATAACTGCAAAGAAAAGCAAGATGGGATCCTGTTGCTCGGGAAAAACAGTTCTCAGCAGGGAAAAGCCAATGCATTCAGGATCAGATTCTCAGCCACACATCCTGCTGAGAAGCAGCAGCCCAGGGTAAAGTGTTAAATTACCTGCTAAGGACAAATCAATCCTAAAAGCCCAGCGATTATTCAGAGGCCATTCAGTAGAGACAAGTGTCTGTTCTGCTCCTGGAGGAGCTGGATGCCTGAAAGTCTCCGAGCATCACGTAATGAAAAGCAGGAGCTACACAAATCCCAGGGTGGCTCCTGGCTCAGACAGGCTCCTGTCTGCAGGTTCTCAGGGAACACTGATTGAGCAGAGCTGGTGCCAGCTGAAACTCGAGACAGAGGCCGTGAGCTGACACCCCCAGGCTGCTGTGACAGCTCCACAACACTTGTTGCTGTAACAACTGGGAAATGCCAGTTCTGCAGCTCTCAGAACCAACACCCAGGGTTCTGCCCAATACTGGGGAGCACCCAGAGCAGTTCATGCCTTCAGCCAGTGTCCCCAGTCCTCCCTCAGCTCCTCTTCCGAGCCCAGGTTCCCCCAACACTCGCAGCCACCCCCGACCCCGAGGGCAGAGGTTTCTGATCACTGGTTTCCCACACTCACCTCTGCTGGCTGCTGATGCTGAGATGCCACCACCAGAAGAGCCCTCTCGCTCATCAAGCCTGCGTGGACCATCTCAGCCTAAGGAAAGACACAAACACGAGGGAGGTTCCCTTGTGCCAGGTCACCCCACCTGCGAGGAGCCAGCCACACTGACCTCAAAGCACATTCCTGGAGGAACCCATCCCCAGAGGAACCTCACCCGAGTGTCCTAGCTCAGGGCTGGGCAGTCTTCAGGCCTCCTAAAGGCCTGCACCAAGATCTGTACACAGCCAGGCACTTAAGGATTTCCAGGAAAAGGTTTGATTCATCGTGTGTGTGTAGGTGGCAACCTGCTGGAGGTTATCTGGGCGTCTGCTTCGAGTCCTCAGGGATTATAAAGATCCTGGGATACAGTGCTAGAGGAATGCAGCCTCTGACAGCAAACCTGGCCCTTCCAGCCCTAAGGACAGGCAGCACCTCGAGAGCAGAGGGAGAACACAAGTCCTTACGTGCTTCTGCACATCCCCGCCGACCTCTCTGCTGATCTTGGTGTACTCGGCCACCGGCCCGGCCAGAAGGGCATCGAAAGCCTGCACGTACTGAGCCACTCCTGTGGGGAAGGAAGCACAGGGATCACCAGGAGCATCCCACGGGCTGCCACAGCCCCGGGCTGCACCTCCCACCTGCAGGAGGCTCAGCCGGGGCTGAGGAAGTGCTGCAGCCGCCGAGTTTTTATCTTCACAGGGCAGCGACCGCAGCCCGCCGCGCGTGCGCAGGAGCCGCTGCCGGCCTCGCTTCCCCTCCCATCCCCAGCTCTCCCCGAGTGTGCCCCGTGCCAGCTCTGCACAGCTGGGGACGCTGCCCTGGGGGGTGCTTCGGGCCTTACCTTTGGCAGAGGCCTCTCCACACATGCCAGGCCCTTGGCACATGGTCTCCAGGCGCTCCACAGCGTTCTCCAACCGCTCCACCAGCCTCTCCATGTCTGCTGCAGTCCTCAACCTGCACACACAGGAGACAATTACCTCCGTCCTCAGATGCCACACAGGGTTTATGGCTGTCTGGTACAAGCTCTACTAGTTCCAGGAGAATCATTCCAGCCCAGCTCTGCACCCCAAGGATGGCCAGGAACGTACCCTCACATCAGCAAAGACAGCTGGGTTACACAACAGCCTCTTGCTGTTGCCTCACTCGCTCCTTAATAGTTTCTATTCCATTTTAAGGACTCCTTACACGTGTAAAGACATAAAACTTCCACCTTCTAACCTCATAGTGACACCACTCAGTGACACAAAGGTCTGCCCAGGTTCTCACTGCAGTCAGCTCCTGGCCAAAGTCCCAGCTGTGACCACACAGCTCAACTGCTTCGCTGGCAGCTCACACGCTCCAGGTGAAATCTATGGGGTCTGAATCTCCAAATGCATCTGGAAGGACCTCCTGGAGTCCTGAATTCCTCCCTGGAGCATCTGTAAGCCCAGCATCACTCCAGCACAGAGCCTGAGCCACCCTGGCACACGCCAAGGGGAGCAGCTGCACGAGCTGAGGCAGCAGAGCTGCTTCTGCAACAACGCGCCCCTGTTCCTCCTCTGCAGCTCTGGTGTCTGCAGAACCTCCTCTGCAGCCTCTGCACAGGAAGGAGACTCAGGCACGCAAGCCATTTGCTGCATCTCATCTGGAAAAAGTCTTAAAAGTCACATAAACTTTCCATTAATTACTGCTTTGCACCAAGCAACAAGACAGGTCACGCTCCCAGCACAGTAATGCCCAGGGAATGCAGGGAGGGAGCAGCAAAGTCACCAATGGCATTTTTATCTTATCACCACTCATCAAAAGGTTTTACAGCATGAATCACGATGGTAGCCTGGACACAGCTTCTTTCTACAGTGGTTGCTGCAGCCTGCAGAAGCTCAAACCCCTGCCTGGAGCAGGGTGTCCTTCCCAAAACGTTCCCTAGAATGCTCAAAGAGGAAGGCAAGGTTTACTCAGCTCAACTGACACCGGATCCCCTCAGAGAGGAAACCTCGAGTTCTCGCTCAAGTTTTGCTTTTGTTCACAAGCCCTCTCAGCCCTGCTTCAAAGGGCACGTTTTTCACCTAATTTCCAGAGGATGTGGGGCAGACCCAGCATTAGTCACGAGCCCAGCACTGATGTCACAAGACAAACAAGGCCATTTCCCAGCCCCCTCCTGCCTGCCTGCACCAGGACGGGCAGCTCTGCTGCGGGGGGCAGGGGAGAGGCCGCCCCCCCTCCCAAGAGGAAGAGAAGCGGTTTCCTCCTCTGTCCACGACTGAGCCAGAGGACAGACTGTGCATAAAACTGGACAGCAGCGACTGGATGGCTTCCAGATACACAAAAAAAAAAAGAGTCCAGAGAAGCTGAAACTGCACGGCAGCCACCCCTGTCATCACGGTAATGAACAGCTCTGCTTCTTTAATTGTGTGCGGTGCAGAAACCCCGACCGCAGGATCCTCGTTCCCTGCTGCATCCACGGCTTCTTCCCGTGGGAGCGCAGCCAAAAAGAGCCGGGCTCTGCCTCCCCCGCTGCCGGCACGCTCACAAAGTGGGGGCTCTTCCCCCAAAAGAGCCACCTGTTAGGGGAGCTGTGCCACAGGGAGCGATGTGGCACAGGGAAGGACAGCGGGCACACCACGCCGCTGTTCTGCACCGCTGACCCCCAGCACATTCCAGGCGAGGCTCTAATCTGATCAGCCCCATTACCCAGTGGCAAACTGCAGCTCGGATCAGGATTACCAAGCAGAAAGTCCAGATGGAAGGCTGCTTCCCACCCCCGGCAGCAAAGCACGCTGCCGCGGGGAGCACATCCCCTCAGCTCTGGATTAATGTCCTAAAATCAGCGTTCCTTGGGACTCGCACTCCTTCCACCCTCCCTGCCCTTTGACAAGTCCTTCCTTGTTTTTCCTGAGCCATAAACTCCGAGTTTACCAGCTCCGCAAACCTGGTGCTGCCGGGCAGATGGTGAACTCATTTTAATTTCCTTTTAATGGGTGGCATTAGGGCAACTTAAAAGATAAGTCAGTTGGTAAATTGGCAGCAAAATGAGAGCAAAGTGCAGGCAACCCGAAGTCCTGGATCTCAGCCCCTCCCTGTGCACTTTGCCCTGTGGATGCAGCTATTTCTGATGCCTGGATACCCATAATGAACGAAATAAAAAGATTGAACCGTAATTCAATTAGAGTTCGCAAGCCAGAGATTAACACTGAGCAAGGAAAATAAAAACAACCACGCAGCGGACCTGCCCGGACTGCATCTAGACAGTGTTTTGTCTGCTGGCCTGTCTGAATGTAAAATAATTCGACAGAAAGTGACCAATTGACTTTGCGGGTCTCAGTGCAAACTGTCAGATCTCATTTCCCTTCTCTGAGGAGGAAGATGAGACGCGCAGACCCCGTCCAGGAGTCATTTTTGTTCTACAGACCACCCGGGAGTCATTTCTGCTCTGCACATCACGCTGTGCTCCAGAGGGGTGAGGGAGACTTTCCCAGCTCCGTGTGCAGGGCTGGAGCTCTCGGACAGGGTGGGGATGCAGCTCTCCCTCCCAGACCACCGCGCAGGATTCAAATCCAGCTCTCGTTCAAATTCAACTGAACTTCGATTAGCAACGGAGCGGAAGCAGCAAACTCCCATTTCAGCCCCGGCCAGAGGGGCCGTTCCTCTTCACAGCACATTTGTTCATCTATCGGCTGCCCTTTATTCCCATCACGGCCTGGGAACACGGCTCTGGACGCGCTGTGCCACGAACGGGCTGCAGCCACAGCCAGCCGGAGCAGGGCAATGAAGGGGAGGGATTCTATCGGTAAAAACATCAGTTACCCCAAAGCCAGCCCTGCACATCGCAGCAAGAGGAGCTTCCCGTTTGGAGAACATCAAGGAGCCGGCCTGTCCCAGCCTCAGAGCGAGCAAATTCTCAGAAAACCACCATAAATCAAATTATTTGCTTGCCTGAGACAGCACATTAACCTGAGCCCTTCCTTAGACGTTCTGGAAGACACAAATGTTGGTTTTATAGCCAAAGCAAGTCAAACCTACGCTTCTGCTCACACCGAGCCCGACAAACTGCTGTCAGCACCACGGAATTTGCATCAGCTACTTCCTGTTTCTACAGGCAAAAGAAATAAAGATGGGACAACTAAATTAGGAACATACCACAGTTTATTTCTGAGCTGACACTGGAATATCTCAGGGGATCAGCTACCAGATGATTTCCAACATTTATATCTGCCAAAAGCCCAAAGAATTTTTTTTTTTTTAATAAAACAGTTCAGCTCATCTAGGCAGGAATTATTTGAAGCAAGGCAGGAGTCAAGTGCCTGAATTTAGCCAGTGGTCAGGAGCAGCCATGAACACAAGACAGCTATTGCTGGTCCCAGCAGCTGCCAGGACAGAGATCTCAGCTGTTTATAGTCCAACAATACTTGCTGACATTGCGCCAGAACCCGTGCTGGCTGCTCCTGCTATTTCAGATCCACTTTATTTAGAAAACCAAGAGTGCTTTTTAAAAAAAAAAAAAAAAGAAAAATCCATCTGGCCCCTTTGCCAGCTTTCCCATACAACAAATCCGCCCGAAGCCATTAAAAACGTTATTTGGTGTTTTACTCACACGCTAAGAGGGGGTTAAAGCTCGGCACCGGAGCAAAGGCTCCTTTTTCAGCACAATTATCTGAATTAGGAGGTTTGCACTTGCCAGCCTCCGCTGCCACACTCCTCTCACGTCCCTTCCCTGCCAGGGTGATGAATCCAGCAGGGAAGTAACCAAGGATCCGGGATCTGAGCTAAGCTGGAGGCAGCGCCGAGCTCCACGTCAGGAATTCCGAGCGCGGCAGCTGCTCAGCATCCCTCCCGTGCCTGCCCAGCACGGGCCGCTCGGCCGAACTTTCTGCATGAATAACAGGGGGTATTTTTGGCTTTCAGAGAGCTCAGCAATATTCCAGGGACACACGAGACCGAGGCACACGCAGCAGCGTCTTGGTGCCGCGGATTCCTGGTTTCTCAGGGCGTCTGCAGCGCAGGGCTGGGGGAATTCCAGAACCCCACGCGCAAAACAACCCCAGCATTATTATTTTTCCACTTCACCATCGCGAAACCCAAAGGAATCACGCATTTATCCCACCCTAACCACCCGCAAAAACGCAAAACGCAGAGGAGGAACCAGCAACAGGCTGAGGACAGGAGCCACCCCGGGGAGCTGCAGCCGGTACCCGGCGTGCGGAGCACAGAAATCCTCGCTCCGGGCTGCGGCGAACCGGGGAGAAGCCGGATCGGTCACCCGGGACCCCCCTGCCTGTCCCGGTGAGTCGGTGCAGCCCCGGTAACCGAGCCCCCCCCCCGGTAACAGCCCCGCGGGGGAGTCTGCACCGTTCTGAGCCCAAATTAACCCCAAACCACCGCGTTCAGGGGATCCACCCCCGCAGCCTCGGGATCCCCCGGCCCCGCTGCGAACCCTCCCCGGCACCACCGCCCGGTCCCCCGGCCCGGGGAGGGCTCGCGGCCCCGGCGGGCAGCGGCCGCGTTCCTGCGGTCCCCGGTCCCCGCTCACTCTCGCCGGTACCGCCCCCGGGGCTGGGCCGTGCCCGGTGCCGGTGCCGCTCACCCCCACGCTCCGCCCCGGCCGTGCCCGGTGCCGGTGCCGCTCACCCCCGCGCTCCGCCCCGGCCGT
>VZTF01008241.1:256086-277287 GCA_013397755.1 Cnemophilus loriae
AGAACAGCTCCCACATTAGTGCACTCTATAGAGCCAGCAGAGGTGAGCTCACGTCCTGGAGGGGCATACCGACAGTGTAATGTACACTAAAGATCACCCCCAGGCACTGGGCACCTGGGCATGGGCATTCCAGGCAAAACCATCCCAACCCGGGCTTCCCTGCCCTCCAGAGCCTGGCACGGAGAGTGCTTGTCTCTGGTGAGGCACCACGATGTGTGTAATGTACACTACCAGCGCTCTGTGGGCCCCGTGCGAGGCACGGGACAGGCACAGATCCCGAGTTCGAGGCGGCGGAGGCTCCACACGGCTCCTGCTGCTGCTCCAGCGCCTCCCACAGCACCGGGCTGGGCCGGAGGGGACGAGTCCTTGGGGAGCCCCGGTGCGAGCAGACAGACCCAGCCCGGGTCACACGATGCTGGCCAGCTCCGTGTTGTCCGACTCCGAGCTGCTGTTGCTCTCCTGCCTGGGGGAAAGAGTTGGGAACGAGGCCTGGATTAAGCCATGAAGCAAGGTCTGCATCCCAGTAATATCTGCCTTGGAGCACAGGAGCTTCCAAAGGGCTGCAGAGGGATGCCGGCGCCTCGTGCAGCCCCCACACGAGTTCTGGGTGGCAACTGGGGCGGGTTCCAGCTGATCTCCCAACACTTCACGCCATCCCTTTGGAAGCTGGGATTGGGAAAACAAGTCAGCCCTTCCCTCACGCCACCACCCACAGGTCCTGGAGGATTCCCGGACAAGTCACAGTGTGTCCCAACCCGCCTGATCCTGCCCCCACGCACACCCCCACAGGCTGTGCTTGCTGCCTGACACTCACCTTAAATCCTGCAGGGCTTTCTTGTTTTTCCTCCGCTTCTCCTCGTCGATGGGATAGAGCTTGAACAGGAGCAGGCTCAGCAGGATCAGCCCCACGGGCACAGCAGACACCAACATCTTCAGGGTGAAGTTCACCTGGCCAGGCTGGGAGCAGCCCCGGGTCTGGTACCCTGCAAAGCTGTGGGCAGAAAGGCACCTTCAGGAAAAGGAAACGGGGTCTGGAGGAGGTGAACTGCTCCCTGTGGGGAGAGCTTCGGAGCAACAGCTGGATTTAGACCCCATCAACTCCCTCCCAGAGCTTGGGAAGTGCCTCCCTCCCTGCCCTCCAGGAACTCACTCCAGGCTGAGCGTGGAGATGCCCAGGGAGACCCCGGCAGTGAACTTGGTGAAGAAGACATAGAAGGAGAAGAAGATGGCCTCGTGGCCACGGGAGCTGGGGTGCTGCAGCTTGAAGTCATCGACGACATCTGGCAGCATGGACCTGTGCAGAGAGAGGGACGGTGACCACCAGCACTGGCACAACAAAGCACCGCCTCTCTGCTGAGAGCATTTCCCTCGGGAGCCCCACCCGCAGCTGAAAACACAGCAAAAAAAGCCTTCTGAGGGTTTTAACCCCTCTGGCAGGCTCTGGAAGCACCTTGCCCAGCCCGTGGGTGCGGTGCTGGGAGCAGCAGCCCCTCACACTCACCAGGGCAGCAGGAAGGCGGCTGCCACGCTGATGCCGGCGGCGACGGCCACGACGTAGGTGACAAAGAGGTTACTGTCCAGGACGACCACGACGATGAGGAAGGGGATGGCAGACTGCAGAGGGGGCAGAGACCACGTTGGCACCAGCAGGGCCTGGCCCAGACCCCCTGGCTTTTCCCTCTCCCACGTATCCCAGCCCTCCAACTGCGGGGACAGCCATGGAACCAGGGGTGCAGCGTCCCTCCCCGAGCCCCACAGCACCATTGCTGCTGGCCTTGGGCACATCCAGGACAGCACAAACAGCCCGAGGAGGGACAGCCACTAAACTGTCATTCACAGCAGCCTCTGCCCAGCTCTGGGCTCTTTTGGGGGAACTCTGCTCATCCTGCATGGTAAAGACCACCCCCCTGTGCACCCCACACATGAGGGGACACTCACTGAGATGCCCACGTAGACAGCTATCTTCTTCCCAAAACGGGTCAGGAACCACTGCCAGAAGGGAACGGTCAAGGTGGCCGAGAGCTGTGGAAGAGAAGGGTCATGGGGGTGGCTGTTCTCTGTGGGAAGGGCTCTTCCCAGCAAGGAACAGCTCCTGGCACGGCCTCCTCCCATCCCCATTCCAGCACCTGTGATTTCCACACACTCCTGGGGCTGGCACGAAGCCACACGTGGTGCGTGGGGCCACCTCCTCCCCCAGTGCAGAGTCCTGGCACCACACCTGCCCCGACAGAGGGAGGGTCTGACTCAATCCTCGGTGCTGGGAAGGGACCTGACCTTGTCACCCGCACACAGCGTGGCCAGGAACCCGGCTCTGTGGTCACCAGGGCACCTCGGGCCCTTCTACCCCATTGAGGGGAGGGCGGGAAACGCTTCCAGGAAAGAGGCAAGCTGGAAAGAGCTCTTAAGGAGCTGTTTTGCTCCATGTTCCTGGCAGTAAACAGAGATCCTTTTCTCAAAGCGGGGAGGGGAAGGAGACAAGTGGCAGGATTCGGACAAAAAGCCCCCATGGCTCCTGGTCTCCCCCTGTCTGGGGCCTTGTTCACACAGGAACAAAGGCCTCGCTGTTCCTGCCAGCCCACCCGGCCTTTGCAGGACATTTGGCAGCTCCTTCTCCCTCCCCTTGTCCCAGGGGGACCTCTGATCACTGTCCCTGTGGCCCTGTCCCATGGGCCTCCCTCCCCTCAGCCCATGGAGCCCCCATCCCATGGCAGCTCCCACTGGACCCCACCACGGCCCCAGCCCCCCGAGGGCTCCAGGACAGGGCCGCACCCACCATGATGGCCAGGAGGATGTTCTGGAAGTCGTTGCGGAAGCCCAGGGTGTAGGTGCAGAAGAGGGCAAAGTTTCCCTCCAGCAGCTGTGGAAGAGGCAGACAGGGGTCAGGGGGGACACCCAGCCACGCCGGGGGACACGTCTGTCCTCACACAGCTGCGCCCCCGGCGCAGGCAGGGGAAGAAAGCGGCCGTTCACCCACCCCTCCGAGGGCACGAGGCCACATCCTCCTCCCTCTGCCCGGGGCAGCTCCGGCTCATCCACCACGTGCTCCCAGCCCCTGGGATCATCCCCACAGCCCCCCCGCCCCGTGCTGCTGCTGCTGTTCCCTGTCCCAGCCCTTCCAGCTCACCATGAAGGCCAGCGAGGTGAAGAGGAAGCCGGCGATGAGCTTGATGTAGGGCCCGTGGTTCATCACCAGCTTCAGCCCCTGGAAGAAGGAGACAGGCTCGTCCGACTGGAGCTCAGAGGACTCTGGGGAGCAGAGATCAGCCCAGCGTTAGACCCCCCCCAAAACAGCACCCATGGGTGCCCCATCCCGCTGCTCAGCGCCCTCCACAACCCCTGCCCACCCACAGCATCCCAGCCCAAGGGAGCCAGGGCAACCCCTGCCCTCGCCGGGGGTCCCTCAGCCCCATGGAGCGGCCTGGCTGATTCCCCCAGGATAAGCAGGGACGGGGAAGGGCAGAGGCTTGGATATCATGTCCCCCTGCGATGCCCTGGTTGGCACTGGCAACCTTGGCCAGCCAAAAATGGGTGAGATAAAGGTTATCTCTGGCAGAGCAGAGCTAAGTCCTCATGGCTGTGCCTAACAGACCCCAGAGGTGCTCTGGCCTCCTGCCCTTCTGCAGCACCTCCCCAGACCCAGGGCTCAGCTCCACCTGCCCCTCTCCTCAGGGGTTTGACCCACAAATGAGGGGCCAAGAGCTCAGCCAGGCTCCTGGAGAGGAAGGAACAGCGTTTCCACAAGTCCTGAGAGTTGCAGCCCGTGTGCCGCCTCACCTCTCTTCTCCCTCACGCCTAGCAGCAGGATGAGGGCGCAGAGGAGGTAGAGCCCCCCGATGACCCCCGCGGCGATCATGTAGGCATTTCTCTGTGCAAGAGAGGGAGCAGCAGCAGTCAGGGCAGGGGCTCACCCTGGGAACAAGCCTGCTCCAAAGGGAGCACACGGCAGGGTGCCCAGGACACGGGGGATCCCCAGCTTACGGTGTCTGTGAGCGACTCGGTGTCGTGGGTCATGTTCAGCTCCTCCATGGCCACCGAGGAGTTGGTCAAGCCAAAGAAGAAGGGGCTCTCGATGCAGGGAGTGTCCACTTTGCCAACGATCTGGCCCTGGATGGCAGTGCCCAGCACGGTGCCCAGCACTTCCACGGTCATACCTGGAGGGAGAGGCCGGCGGGACTGAGCACTGCCCTTGTCCACAGCAGAGCATCCCCAGCTGGGATTCACCACCCTTCCCAGGGAGAAATGAGCCAGCCCAGCTGTGCTACAGCTGCCTCCAAATCCCCGAGGGATAAAGCTGCAGGGAAGGGGGAAAAGGGAAGCGGGGGGGAAAGGAAGCTTACGGTAGGCAGTGGCCGAGTCCCGCTCGCTCTGCTCCCTGCTGATGAACATGGTCAGTGCTGAGTAAGGCACGTGGAAGCACTGCAGGGGCACAAGGAGGATCGGCTCAGGGAGGATGGAACAGCCCAAGGGACACGGGGCAGGGTGGTGTCTGTTCCTCTGTGCAGCTCAGCACGGGGCAGGCAGGGCTTGGCAGCCTCCATCCCTCGCCCACCACCCCGGTGTGAGCAGAGCCTCACTCACCGTCACAAGGGTCTGGAAGGCACAGTAGAAGACAAGATACCACATCACTTGTCCTGTGGAGATGTCTGGCACAAACCAGATGAGGAAGTAGGAGATGATGGCGAAAGGGGTGGAGAAGATGATCCTTTGAGAGAACAAAGTGTCAGCCTCGTGAGCACGGCCTGACCAGCCCAGCTCTCCCTGCTTCCACCTATCCCGTGGGGTTCACGCATCTCATCTGGGGGCTCCTGAGCTGCCCCAAGGTGATCCAAACCAGGCTGGAGGCAGCAGCTCAGGTCTCACAGGGTCAGGAGAGCTGACTCAGAGTTCCAGGGGAGAGCTTTCCTTGCCCTAACAGAGATGTCTCCTTCCACAGAAACGATTGATCTGCTCCTGCCTTTGGCTTCCGCCCCCGACCTCTCCCCCACGCAGCATTGCTGCATTCAGCCCGACGCAATCACCTCCCTCATCCTGGCAAGGGCTAGGGAGCAGCGAGGCAGCTCAGCCCTGCTCCCCAGCAGCCAAAAACCTCTCACCAGCTTGGCCTTGCTGCCAAGGCCCCCCAAGCTCTGGTCCTGGGGTCAGCCCTGCCCTGCTGGCAGCAGGGGAGCAAACCACCAGCCAGCAGCAGGCTGGCTCCTTCCTCCACCTCTGCCCAGCCTCCCAGAGCTGCGGGAGCAGGGACATGGGATGCAAAATGCAACAGAAGATCAGAGGGGACCGCTCAAGTGCTGGGCCTTGGCAGCAATTCCTGCCAGCAAGGGCATCTGCCCACTTCCACCAGTGGATGTCACAACCCCTGTCGTGCTGCAGGACAGCCAGGGCACAGCTCTGCCCTGCTCCGGCACCCTGGGGACACCACAGGCACCCAGGGCCCCCATCACTCGGGGGAGCACAGGAGAAGGAAGGAGGGAAGCGAGCCAGGTGCTGAGGTTCAACCCACATCTGTTTAGGAGATGGATTTTCCCGGGGGATTTGTGAGCACTCTGCGCTCCACAAACCCCACGACAGAGGCTGCGAGGTCCTGGAGCGAGTCCAGCAGAACCGGACATGGGAGCCACTCACAGCCAGGCCTGGCCCTTCACTGCCAGGGTACAGCAAGATCTTCCCACCTGCGCTGACGCACAGGATGCAAAGTTTAAATCTAAAGTCGGGAAGGGAGTGAGGAGAGCGAGAAACAGAAACTCCATGGATGGAGAGCAGCGACAGAGGCTGCACAGGACCCAACACATGCACATTTTTTTGCGCCCACGTCACCCCGTTGGGGAAGGAGGGGGGAGGAAAGAGCCGAGCAGCTCCAGCCCCTCCTCTCTGCCGCTTATCTGCGCTCACATACGTGGAGCCAAGGGAAAACGTGGAGCCAAAATGTTGAATGAAATCACCAGAGCAGCGCGGCGGCAGCCGCGTCACGCTCGCCATTGCATAAGCGTCAGACGCGCCAATCCCCCGAGCAGCGGAGCCCCGGCCAGGGGCGACCACAGCTCCTGGCAGGCGGAGGAGTGACTGCGAGTAACCCCCCACCCGGGGCGAGGTGATTAGGGCGTGCTCGCTCGGAGGGGGCCGTGACGTGCCCCGGCGCTCATTGGCCCCGCGCGATGGTGTGTTCCTTTGTGCCGCTCGCACACCCCTTCCCGGCCGCCTTCCCTGTTCGCAAACGGCTGCTGCCCCTGCAGAAGGTCAAAGCCAGGGGTTTCTCAACCACCGACACCTCAAGGGGAAGTTTAGTCAGAGGGGAGTCTGTGGTGGTCAAGGAAATGGAGATCTCAGCCCAGAGCGATGTCCACAAGGCTGGGGGAGAGGAGGAAGCGGCCAGTGGATGAGCTGGTGAAGGAAACGTGCCAAAAAAGTGTTTCAAAGAGAGAGAACTGAAAGGAGAGGGGTGATGGCCCTCAGGAAAGGCCTCCTCTCCCTCCCAAGGAACTGGAGCAGCCACAAGCTTTGTGCTGGAGCCAGCTGGGCTTGGTCCCACGGATCAGCCCCTTCCGAGCCCGGCAATAAACCCTCACACGCGGCGGGGTCACCTCGCAGGTGCCGAGGGTTGGGGTCAAGCAGCAGCCTCGAGACCACCCCAGTGCCCACAGCTCCTGCCTTTGCACACAGGGAAACTGAGGCAGCGCCAGCAGCTCTGCAGCCACAGCAGCAACACCAGCCTGGGGCTGCACAGCCCCGCAGAGCCAGAAAAACCTGGGTTTAAGAGGTTTAAAATCAGCTCGACTCCATCCAAATTGGACTCGGCGGGCAGCCCTTGAGCCATGCACAATAGCAGCGAGCTCCGGCTGCCCCGGCGCTGCTGAGGGGCCCAGCGCAAGCCGAAAGCTCTGGCTAATTTTAACGAAGCAGGAGCTGCTCGGAGGAATGCGGCCACTTCAGTCCCACCCCCTGCCTCGAGATTAGGGCGAGCGGAGCCATCCGCGGCTCTCGCACACAGCCCCGCGCACGCCCAGCCAGCCCCGCGCTAATCTCCGGACCCCAGACCCTGCTGCGCGCGGGGAGAAGCTATTTCAGGCCACGTGTGTGGAGCTTGCCTTCAACAACTGCCTGCCGCTGCCCAGAGCTATTCCAGGAAAGCCAGGAAGCAGAGGGTATAATCTGCGGGGGAAAGCACTGCGTGCCTCCAGCTCCGCTCCCCCCGTGCCCACCCTCTCTGTGTTTCAGCGATCCCACAGGCGCACGGGGTTATTTTAGCCACCCTGCCCCCGCCGAGGCATTAACACCCTGCAATGCTCCACATCCCGTGCAGGAACAGGTGTTCAGGGATGTCTTAAGCCTGCCCTGGGTGCAGGCACGAGGCATTTGGGGGTTCACAAAGCCCACCCCATCTGCTCCTTCAGCCAGCTCCCCGCTGCCGAGGGCGGCGGGAGCATCCACGTGCAGACAGCCAGATCCATGACAGCTGCTTCCCTGCCCGGAGAGCGTCCTCGTGACTGTCAGCGGGCACTTCCACCACCACGGATCGACCACACACACCCCCGTCCCTCCTCCCTGTGGGTGTGATGCCGTCTGCTCCGGCTACCACCACGGCGGTGCCACCAGCCAGCACAGGAACAAAATCCAACGTGGTGGCAGGGACGCTGGAGCTTGCAGGTGCAGTGACATTGAGGTCAGCCAGGCCCAGCTTGGCACCCGCCAGAGTGACAGGTCCAAAGTTGAGGCCACCCAGCTGTTGCTGGCACCTGGGGCTTTTTGGAGCTCTTGGCACCTCAGCTGGGTGAGCCAGGGCGACAGCACGTCCTGCCCTGCACGCTTCATGCCAGGGGATCCCCAAAGCTGACTGGAAGAGCTGTGACACACCAGGCAGGGAATGCAGGGTGCTACCGGCGGCTCTTACCAGGGCATCAGGCGGCCGAAGCGGGTCCAGGAGGTTTTGCTGATGAAGAAGCCCACCATGGGGTCCGTGATGGCATCCCACGCTCGTCCCGCAAACAGGATGATGGAGGCATAGAAAGCGTCCACCTGCAGGAGGAGGAACTCGTGTCAGGACATGCAAAGCCCCGGTGCTCCCAGCTGCCCTTCCTGAGCCCCTCAGGACCGTCCCAACCCTACCTACTGTGACCCCACCACCATTTGGGAGCAGTCTCTCAGTCTCTCCCCCTCGTTCAGGGGGATTTGAGGCTCCCAGTACCTCCGAGCGCTGCCCCACCACGCTCTTTCCATACGGAATTCCCACATATCAGAGCAGAGCTCCCCAAACCCAGCACGAGGGAGCCTACGGGCTCTCCCCCCGCCGTTTCCTTCCCTCCGTGTCTCACACCGACCCGGCGCGCTGCGGGTCTGTAGGACGGGTCCTGTGCCCCCCCCAAAACAGCCACCACGACCCCGCTTTGTCCCGTGGGGACCCCAAGAGCGGAGCAGCCGCACGGCAACAACAGGCGTGGGACCGGCCCGGGGGAAACCCGCAGCCCCCGGGGGTCTGGCGGGGGTCGGGGCACTGCCAAGGCCCGCGTAGCTCCATCCCCGGGGCAAAGCGGCCCCGGGAGCTGCGGGCCCTCCAGCCCCATTGCCAACCCCACCCCACAGCCCAGCCCCACTGCGGCCGTACCTGCGCCACGTCCAGGAGGTAGATTTGGAGGAAGAAGCCGAGGGCGCAGCCCGTGATCTGGTACGGAGCCCCCCCGACGGCGTAGCACAACTTGCTGCACACCGACAGCCTCTCGCGGCTCTCCTGCAACCGGGATCGGCGTTAGCGACGCCGGGAAGNGGCGGGCGGCAGGAGCCCCCCGGCCCCGGCCCGGTCCGCGCCGCCGCCGCCGCCCCCGGCCATGCCGTGCGCGATGAATGACCGGCCGTGCGCCGCCCGCTCTTGTACCGGGAGGGCCCGCCCCGGCAGGGGCCGCACGGACCCGCCCCCACCCGCCTCCGTCTCCTTCCTCTGTCCCACTCCTTGCCTCGCAGTCCTGCCCTCCCCCGGCGCTTTCGCCAGCTCTCTGTCCTAAATGCCCTGATTCCTCCATTCTTCTGTCCCCCAGCCCCCCACTCCATCCCAGCCCTTCATCCCGGCCCCTCATCCCTTAGAACCGCAGAACGGTTTGGGTTGGAAGGGGCCTTACAGCCCATGCCACCTCCCAGCCAGGTGGCTCCGAGCCCCATCCTCCCTGGCCTTGAGCACTTCCAGGAATGGAGCATCCACCACCTCTCTGGGCAACCCGTGCCAGTGCCCCGCCGCCCTCATCGCTGAAAACTTTCTTTATATCTCACCTAAATCTCCCCTCTTTCAGTTTAAACCATCAGCCCTTGTCCTGCCACAACAGGCCCTGCTAAAGAGGATGCTGGGGTCACTCGCAGTGTCCCCCTCACTGAATGGCCACATGGACATGGATCCCAGCCCCTCTCAGCTGTGCCAGGGGCTGTTTGCCCACCAGTGGGCACACACAGACCTGTGTCAGTGTCTTTGTCACCTCAGTGACAGCCACCAGCTGCCCTTGGCTCAGGCCACCAGGGTTCAAAGATCGCCCTGAGACGGAGCTGCAGAGCAGGGATGAGCCAAGAGTGCCAGCGTGGCACGAGGGCCAGCATGGCACCGGTGCCATGCCCTGAGTGCCACATGGAGCTGGGCATGGGGATGGGGACAGGCAGGAAGGGCAGGACCTGGGATGCAGCAGAACCTGAGAGATGAGCGGGGTGGGTGGCCCAGCAGCTTCAGGCACTCCCTGTTTTCGGGAGCACTGCGCTGGTGTCACCACTGACTCACAGTTTCTGGCCCCTCATACACCTGCAGTGGGTTCCCCTGGCACTGCCTCGTGTCACAGGGATGCCACCCCCTGGGGATGGGGGCCTGTGTGAAGCTTCAGGGTGCCCAAACTGGTGACACAAAATGCCCTGAAACAAGAGAGGAGCAAGGTGTGGACTAAGCCCTGCCTCAGTTTCCCTTTTCACATGGAAAACCTCTTGCCCAGCAGCAGAGGGGACTCCTGTGGTGGCACTTGACCATCCTCTAAGGACCAGACTCCCCACTGTGTGCGACCCCAGCACTACCACTCTGCTCCCTTTGTCCCAGTGGCTCCTCAGCTCCTGGGAATGCTTTTGGCATTCCTGTCCTTGAGCAAAGCGCTCAGGAGCTGCCTCCTGGGCAAACACGGCTTTAGGGGAACAAAGACAGAGACAAGATTGTGCAGAAAGACCACAGATAGGTGAACCCAGCCTTGCATATGAACAGGAGAAGTAGACAGACCAGGATTTCCCTGGATTAGGAGGATTTTCTCCCCCAGATCTGGTATTGAACAATTTCCGGTGGGGGATTCGAGACCTTCCTCCCGAGCAGATGCTCTGGGGGATCCTCATGGTGATAAATGACCCGCCAAGGGCTGATCCCAGCGGGGATGTCCGTGCAGCAGCTCCTGCCGAGCCTGGGGACTCCAGGGACCCATGGGTGGTTGGGGCTGGGCCGCTCACAGGGTCGCCTTTGTCACCACGACCAGCTCAAACACCCCTCTGGCAGTGACACTACACCAGCCTGGCCTCCACAGCCCTCAGCCGGGGACACCACTGGGGCCTCTCTGGGGATGGGACCCAAATGCTGCCCCTGGGGACATGGAGGGATGGAGGCTCCAGTGCACGATGCCATCCCGCCTGCCACCCACACCTCTCGCTGTCACACATCCGGCACGGCCTGGAGCAGGATCTGAGCAAGTGTGAGAGCACCCGAAACCAGACAGCCCTGCCAGGCTGGGCCAGGCCAGAAGGGAGGATGGGCTTGGGGGCAAACAGCAGCGAGGTGATCTCAGAGCTTTTGGGGGGCCACAGACCAGCCTGAGCGTGGGCATAGCACTGCCTGACACCACAGAGCTTCTCCAGGGCTCAGGGCACTTCCTGCTGTCGGGCAGGGTGTGACAGGGACAAAATGGGTCGAGGGAGTGAGGAGGCAGCAGGGCTGGAACCAATGGTGCATTTTCCTCTCCTTTTCTCTGCACGCTCGGAGTGGGTGGCTGCACGCCCAGGGAGCTGGGGCTGGTGTGAGCCTGGGGCTGTGGGCACTGCCCCCCTCCCTGGCAGGCTGGGCAGCATTTAGTGGTATTCCTGTAGCCCAAAGGGGCTTGGGATGGCGTTTTGAACACCTCCAGCCAGACTCTGTGGCTGCTGCCCAACAGCTTCTTGGGGACAAAGGGGACACATTGCATGGCTGCACGTGGCTGTGCAGCCCTGTGCTGCCCACCCCTCTCCTGTGTGCGACCCTGGGGACCGTGTCACAAGGCAGAGGGGGACGGGATGGGGCCAGGATGTTGGCACAGCCTCTGCTCCCTCCCTGAGCATCCAAGACTCCCATGGGGATGGCAGAGTGGCTCCAAGGCTGCTGCTGCAGTGGGATGGGGACAGCCCGAGGCAGAGCCCCAGCCCAGGACGCCCCTGGGACACCCGTCAGGCTCGGGATGTGGCTGCCCACCGCGTGGAAACCCTCTGGGATCTCGAGCTCCAAAGCCCCGCCCTGCTGGAAGTGGGGATCTAAAGGGCACAGGGTCCCCGGGAGCTGCCCTTGCATCATGCGTGGAGCCGTGCCAGCCACCAGCAGTGCCACGGCAGCTCCCGCGGGGCTGTGCCAGCGCCGGGGACACGCACTCTGCGCTGGCTGGGGACCTGTGCCAGTACCCTGCAACTGTGGGGCACGGCCAGGGTTATCGTGTCCCGCGGGTGGCCCCTCTGTCGCTGTCACCGCAGCCCCCGGGGCTGTCACCCACCCACCCTGTTTGCGCAGCCGGCGCCGCAGCGAGAGGCTCTGGGCTCCTGTTTGCCCAGTGCCTGGAGAGGCCGGGATGAAAGGGCTGCGCGGCCCCTCCAGCCCTCTCCAGCGGTGCTTCCGCAACTTCAAAGCATCCGGAGCTCCTTGAAACCGGGACGAGCTCCTGCCTCGCCCTGCCAAAAGCTGGGGGCGTCCCAGAGGCCAGCGGGGAGGAAGGAAGGGGGGGAGGAGACGTGGCCGGGCGCTATAGGCTGCAGGAGGGTTCGCTCCCGTGCCTGCGGATGTGTCGGTGTCGCAACGGGCGGCTGGGGGCAGTGCCAGCCGTGTCCCCAGCCGTGACCACTTGTCACTGCAGGTGCTGGGGCAGGACAAACCCATGTGGCAGCTCAGTCTCTGCCCTCAGCTCAGGGTGATTTGTTTCCTGAGGAGGAAGAGAGGGCTTCACCCGTGCTTCCCAGGGAGGGAAAAGGGCTGGAGCAGCCCGGAGGTGGGAGGATTCCAGCCGGTGACACCGCGGGGACGTGCCCGGGGCTCCCAGCGTGGCTGGGGACTGGGGCCGAAGCTGAGATCGGAGGCCAAAGGGAGCATCAGCCCGGACTGCACTGGGATTCCCGGATCCCGCGGCTCCTGCCCCGGCCCCGCGGGCATGCGGGCAGGATTGGGGTGCTCAGGGCTGCTCTGGAAGGGCCAGGAGAGCATTTAGGGCCATCGCGGGGACCTCACGGCTGGGAAATCACAGCCCCGGGCCAGCACTCTGCCAGGTGCAGGAGCTGGAAAAGCTTTGCAGGGTCCACCGAGCCCCGAGCCAGAAAGGGAAGGGCCGGAGCTGCCCCGGGACGCACCGGGACACACCGGGGCTCACCGGGCCACCCCACTTGCTTGGGGACCCGGGGACAGCCCGCTCCCAGTCCTGCTCCTCTGCCTGCCCAGTACCCGCTGGCGGTAGGGAAACTGAGGCACGGAGTGATGGGCAGCTCCGTCCCCCCGGGCGGGGCGTGCCCGGTGCCGTGTCCCCCGCGCGTCCGCGTCCCCGCCGCCCCACGGACGGTGCTCCCGCGGCCCAGCAGGTGGCGCCTCGCGCCCGCCGGTGGCGGCGGACGGGGACAGGGACCGGGGGGACAGGGAGGGACCGGGGGGAGCTGTGATGGACCGGACTGGGTCGGACTGGGCTTGTCTGTGCTGGGCTGGACTGGGCTGTGCTGGGCTTCACTGGACCGACTGCACTGGACTTTACTGGGCTGTGCTGGTCCATGAAGGGCGTTGCCGGACTGGGCTGCACTGGGCTGTACTGGTCGCTGGACTGGGACAGTTTCCTCCCTCCAGGGCCGGTGCTGCACCTCAGGCACCAGCCCCCAGTCTCCCCAGCTCCCAGTGCTGCCGGCTGGGGCAAGTCCCGTGGCCTCATCCGCACCGGGTGGCGAAAGGAGGATGCTGAGGCTGAAGTGGGTTCACACACACTGCGAGGGGAATCTGCTGGTTCCGGGTGGACTTTGTACCTCTGCGTGTGTGTGTAACAATCAGTGCAGGAGGTGAAAGCCGCGCTGCGTTTTCACATTTATTGCCCTTTCTAGAAGGAACCTGGCGTTGGAGAGATGCAGCATCCTGCTGAGCTCACCCGGGTCCCCAAGGACACAGCGTGTCCCTCTGGACCCCAAGGCTGCATGGGCAAAATGCTGCTGGTGGCAGCTGCGTGTGTGTCCCAGGACACCCCAACTTCCCTCCAGCCCGTGGCTCCTGACATCCCCCGCGGCTCCCAACCCCTCCACGGCCCTTCCTCCGTGCACAGACCTCGTTCCTCACGGGCACTCTGTCCCCCAGCTCTGTTTTTCTGGTGTCCCCACAGCCCCTCCTTGTTTTCGCCAGCTTTCTGCCGGAATTGGTGGCTTTCAGAGGGGAAAATCTCCCAGCTGGGTCTGTGAGGGCTTTGGGAGGAGTGGGGATGCCTCCAGGTGGCATTCAGGGTGGCACCCTGAGCTGGACACAAACGCTAAGTGACCCCTCCGCTGCCCAGTGGCACAGCCATTCTCCTGCCTGTGGTGGCAGCGTCCGGTGTGAGCTGGGCAGCCCAACAGGAACTGGGGTGACAGCCAAGCAGGGGGGACAGATGAAAAAGGGCACTCGAAGATGGTCCCTGGCAGCAGGCGATGCCTCGCTGTGATTTGTCCCCTCTTCTCCAGCTTGCTTTGCCCTCGCCCCTAGGCTGGTGGCGCGGCTGCGTGTCCCTCCTCAGCGCTTGCAGAGGGGGCTCCCCCAAACCCCGCCCCTCCCGGTGGGCCAAGGACGGCGCTGGGAGCCCCCGGGACGCTCCTGGGGGCAGCGAGGAGCCCCCAGCCCAGCGCACGGGGTGGCTGCTGGTCCGGAGCCCCGTGAGCATCCCCGGTAGCGGGACCGGGGACCCCCGGGGGGGACGCGCACCCCCCTCACTGTATCCCCTCGGGGGGCGGGGCACGATAAATGACCACGCCTTTTATGCAAATCAAAGCGCAGCGATTGGCGGGGGCGGGGCCGGGCTCCGCGGCCGGGCTATAAGAGCGGGGGAACAATGCGCCCGCGGTCCCGGCTCGGGGGCTGGCGCCGGGGTGGGGGTCCCCCCTCATCCCTGGGGCTGCCCCTCTGCTGAGCGCCCGTTCTTCTCTCTCGGCCGCCCCCCTTCCCCCTGCCGAGATGGAGTTTGACTCGTACCAGCACTACTTCTACGATCACGACGCCCAGGAGGATTTCCACCGCTCCACGGCGCCCAGCGAGGACATTTGGAAGAAGTTCGAGCTGGTCCCCACGCCCCCGCTGTCCCCGCTGGGCACCCCCGGGGAGAAGGGGTGCTGCTCGGGGGCGGAGGAGCGCCCGGGGTGGCTCTCCCGGTACTGCCTCGCCGGGGAAGAGCCGGAGTATCTCATAGGGACGGGGCAGATCTTCGGGAACCTGAGCGCTTTCATCCTCAAGGATTGCATGTGGAGCGGATTCTCAGCGCGGGAGAGACTGGAGAAGGCGATGACAGAGAAACTTTCCACGGGCACGCAGAGAGCCACCCCGCACAAACCATCCTTCGCGCAGGATTTTGGGTTCAGCAGCTCCGTGAGCGAGTGCGTAGATCCCGCTGCCGTCTTCCTTTGCCCGCTGGCCGAGAGCAAAATCCCCGCATCCTCGGGATCCGAAGGCCAGAGCGATTCCGGTAAGGGATGGAGCCGCTCCGCCGCCGAGCTGCCCAGCCGGGTGCCCCCAGCCTCGCTGGAGCCCGGCGTGGGGAACACGCGTGTCCACACATGTGGGCGCCGGGAGCCTCCCAGCCAGGCTGCGCCTTTGTTGAGACTCCAAGCGAGCCCCGGTCCCGGCCCCACGAACAAAGCGGGCTCGGCTGCTCCCCTTTCCCGCTGGGTTTCTGCTCGGGAAACCCCTGCCCCTCTCGAGAGGGTGCGTGGGGCTCCCTCCGGCTCTTGCGTGGGGCTCTGGTGGCCCGTGTCGCTCGTCCCGGCCCCCCGGAAGCCTTGCGGGAAGGTTGAAGGGCAAGTTTGCAGCTCACTGTGCGAAGTTTGGGGTTTTGAGCGCTGCACCGCGCTCTGCCGCCGGCTCGTAAATTCGGCTGCTAACCCCTTCTTCGTCCCACGGCCCAGCCGGGACGGGCTTCCCGCGGGACAAAAGGCAAAATATGCCCTGGGGGCAGCAGGTTTGGGAGCAGCGGTGTGTCCCCCGAGGCGGTGGCTCGGTAGGACGGGCAGGAACAGCCGCCCCGGCTGTGGCGTGTCCCAGCCCAGCGGCGCGTCTGCCTGTCCCGCGTGGGGTGTGCGTGGGTGTTTACACGGGGGGTCGGGCTGGGAAGGGGACACCTCCGACACCCACCCTCCGGGGGCCGCTGCCCCGCACCTCTCCAATCTCACCCCAATTTTCGGTCCTTATTTGCAAACACCCTCCGGCTCTCCACAGCCACCCCCGCCCGTATCCCCGTCGGTGCCCGTGCGTTGTTTCCCTCGCTCCCACGGAGGCCGGGCTGACTCGGCTGCCGTGGGAGCGCTGCCGCGGTGCCGTGACCCCGTTAATAAATCTGCCGGTGGCCGCCACCTGCGCCGGTGAGTCACGGCGCGGGGCTTAATGCCATTAGCAGCACGGGGACGGTAAGCCAGGTCGCGGGCGTTAAGAGGCTTAACCCAAATATGCGGGGGCCCGGCGGGGGCCGCGGGGATGCCGGTGGGGTCCCGGTGCCGCGGGGGTCCCGGAGGGGTCCGGCCGCGCCACGTGGGCGCCGAACAAAAAGCAACAGATTGCAAACAATGAGAGGGGCCGCGCTGATGGACAGGAGCACGGACCAATGGGGTGGCAGGACAGCCGGCCGGCCCCGCGGGACAGCCAATGGGCCGCTCCAGGGGGCGGGGCTAGGCGGCCTGACTTTTATTAATGAGCGTGTGTGTGTACGGGGCTGAGACCGCGCGGGTTGTGACACTGGTGAGTGTCCCCCAGCCCAGCAGCTCCGGTAGCGGAGGGGTTTGGGCTTGCTGGGTTGAGCCCCCAAAGTCTGGAGGGTTTGGGGTATCGGCTGGGGCCACTAGCAGGAGCCCACCACTGGCCCCCTCACAGCAGGGTAGGGGCCAGGCCTCTGCCCACGATGCTGGTGGGGGTTTGAGCATCTCGGGGAACCTTTAGCCGGGGGCTGTATTTTCCCCCAAAGCCTAGGAAAAAAGTTGGAGGCCCATCCCCTAAAGTGAGAGCGATCGCGGTCATGTCTGGAGCCTGCTCACCTCGCTGTCCCCAAAGCCAGCTTCAGCTTCGTGCCACTGGGCTTTGCTGGGATGGGACAACTGCAGTGGCAACAGGCAGAGTGCTTGGGGGCCAGTTATGCTTTATTTAGGTCTTTCTGTTCCTGAGCTTGAGATGCCTTTGAGGTTGAGAGCCTGCTGTAGGGACCTCTTCACCTCTCCCTCCCTCCCTGCACAGTGGGGGATTGTCCCCTCTGTCCCCGGGAAGCCGGGGCTCAATGGGCTTTATCGCTTGTGAAAAGTAACAAGTCACCGAGGTGGGAAGCTGCAGCCAAGGGGAACAAAGGGTAGTTCTGCCCTCATATCCCTCATTTGCAATTCCAATGGGCCATGAAAGCGCCCGACCGGGATGAACTTTGGAACTAGGCTGTCCCAGCATCCTGCTCCTCCAGTTCCCCCCCACTCAGGGGGGGTTTCTTTCCTGATGATCCTTTATGATGAACACATGTTGCTCCTGGTGCTGAAGTGAGGCAGAAGTAAAGCCTCCCAGTCCAGTTTCGGGGGGCCAGGCACATGAAACAGGGAGGGAATTCCACTCCTTCCCACGTGATGGTATTGGAATGGCACTTAAATCACTCAGTCCCATCTGGAGGTCGCACAGTTTGCAGTGCATGAGAAAACTTTAGTGGGGAGGTTGTCCGGGGAGCTGTGGGGGCCCCCAGAAATGTGACGAGTGGTGACTGAGGACTCCCAGCTGATGGGGATTTGTTCTTTCTTTGCCGTGTGAGCAGAAGGTGAAGAGATCGACGTGGTGACGGTGGACAAGAGACAATCGCTCAGCCTGAGGAAGCCGGTCACCATCACGCTCCGTGCCGACCCCCTGGACCCCTGCATGAAACGCTTCCACATCTCCGTCCACCAGCAGCAGCACAACTACGCCGCCCGCTCGCCGCCGGACTCCTGTCCCCCACCAGAGTCACCCCAGCAGGACCAGGAGGAGGACGAGGCACCCAGCGCTGTGCAGCCGGCCCCTGCCGTGACCCTGCCTGAGCCCGGCTTGCCAAAACCCAGCAGCAGCCCCGGCTCCGACAGCGAGGACGTGGCCAAGAGGAAAAACCACAACTACCTGGAGCGCAAGCGGCGCAACGACCTGCGCTCGCGCTTCCTGGCCCTGCGGGACCAGGTGCCCGGGCTCGCCAGCTGCCCCAAGACCCCCAAAGTGGTGATCCTGAGCAAATCCTCGGAGTACCTGCAGTCCCTCATCAGCGCCGAGAGGAGGATGGCAGCCGAGAAGCGGCAGCTGCAGCTGCGCCAGACCCAGCTGCTCAAACGGATTGCTCACCTCAAGGGCCACTAGCACCCGGCGTGCCCCCCGCCCTGGTCCCCACAACCCCTCAGCTCCTTCTCAATTTGCACATTTTTTTTATTTTTTGGTTGCTTGTCAAACTGGTGGCCCCGGGGGCTGGAGCACGTGGCAGCAGCTGCAGGAATGGGTCCACAGCGGAGACCCCCCACAGCATCTCCTACCCGGGGTTGGCTTCTTGGCACGGGGTGTTCCAACATTTCCCTTGTCCCCGCTTGGAAGCTTCCTCAATGACTGCTCCAATTCAAGAGCTCAAATTTATTCCCCCTCCCCAGCAGCCCCTGCACCCCTCTCTGCCGTTTGCCACCGACAGCATCGCTGGGAGCTGCCCCTGGGCATCCACCTCGCCCTAAAAATCCCAAGCAACCACGTCTGCCGTGGCTCCTGGAAGCAGGCAGACACAGAGCCCAGCACGGGGCTCGCCTCTGGATGGATCCCATGGAGATGGTGGCGGCAGGATGTGCCTCTCACCGGGACGAACAGCACCCCGAGGGCGATCCCCTTGCTCGGCTGGACCGTACCTCACTTCCTTGTCACTTCACGCAGTAGCTGGTCCTGGATTTTACGTTCTAGAAACTGCTGCTGTAACTGCGAGTCTTATACTGGAGGCTGTGTTTTTATACTGTATTTTTGTACCACTTTTTGAGAAGTATTGGTAAAGAGTTTGCTTTTTTATATATATATAAATATATAAAAACTTTTTTTTTTTTTAAGAGGGATTTCCTGCTGTGGGGGAGAGCTCAGTCCTGCTGCACTTTAGGGAGATCAGGAAGGGGCTGGTTCCTGCTGGACCCTTAAGCTGAGTCCTCGCAGAGGCCATTCACCCCCTTGCAGCTCTCCAAACCGCCCATTTGCAATAACAGGGGATTTTATCCCTTTCCCATCCTTGTGAGCGTCCTTGTGACCCCTTCTCCCACCCTTGTGAGTCCCCCTTCACCAGCAGCCACTTAAAATCCCCAGGGAAGCTTTGGGCTTTGCAGGGGGCAGGTCGGGCTGTGCTGCCTTCCCTGTCTGTGCCCTCCTGCTGCCCAGCCTGTGGTGGGCTGTGGGTGGCAGAGTCCCCTGTCCCCTCCCAGGGGTCCTGGCAGGGGTGGCCCCACAGGATGGCACCCTGGGGTCCCTGCTGACCTGCTGAGAACTGTTAGAGTTAACACTGGTTGGATTTAGCACTTTCTTCATTACCTCACACTTCATAAATAAATAAGTTTGCAACGAGCCTGGGTTGGCTTTTTCCATGCAGTCGCCTGTGGGTTTCCATGCGTCACCTCGGTGCTCCTGGCGGGGCACCTCTGGGCCCTGGGTTTTGGGGGCAAACTTCCTGGGCATGAATCGAAATTAATCGGTTTTGCACCAGGGCTCAGCTGAACCAAGACTCAGCTCTTTGTCCTGGTTTTCTCCCAGCGATCGAAGAAGAAGTGGTTGTGGTGGTGGGGCCAGGGAAATGAATCACCTGGATTATTTTTCCTCCTTTTGAGTGGTTTTATTGGCCAGGAAGGGCAGAGAGCCCAGGCTGGGCTCGGAGAAGGCTTTGATGTAACTATAAACCCCCCTAATGGGGCTTGGGGCAGGGGGTGTGGGGTGATCGCTGCCCCACAGGTCAGGGGCCGGGGCTGTGTCTGGCAGTAACCCTATAGGGAGGGGGGAATGCAATCCACTCTCTTCCAGGGGCACCAGAGAACTCCATATCCCAGATCTGCCAAGTGGATGAAATTATATATATGTGTGTTCTCCCTGCTGCCCCCAAACCCGATGCCTTTGGGTTTCCTTTGTCCTGGCAGCAAAAGCCTTACTCTAAATGCGGGAGGGACGTGGGATTATGTTACTGCTGAGGAGTCAGGAGCGAGGAGCTGCTGCTGGAGCCTCCATCACCCGGGGGAAACCAGCCTTAAACAGCAACGACGCCACACAGAAGCCCTTAAACCCCGTTCCCTTCGGTCCCAGCAGCGTTTCACACTCTGTGTGTTGCATCACTCGGTGTCGCAGCCTTTCAGAGCTGCGTTAGAAGGTGCTCCCGTGACCCACTGCTTAACCAGGGAGCGGGGTGACCTAAATCTGACACCTCGCCCATGCGCAGGAAACAAAGCCCAGATGTACCAGCCCCTCACACGGTTATTTTTGTTGTGTTTTTGTGACACTCACGCTCGCAGCCTGGAGTCTTTTCTCAGCTCAAGGTGACCCTCCCGAGAAGGTTTTTAGTAAGTTGGGCTTTTTCTTTTCATGCTGAAGGCACGTAGGAAGTTTAAAACATTAATTCTCTTTCTTGGAAGCGATGAGCAGATCCACGGACTGAGCTGAGACCGTCACCAGTGGGAGACGCAGCTGGTCCCAAATCAAACTGGAGAACTGAGTTGCAGTTTGCAAATACCTTTGAGTTCTTCTGCCTAAAGCCTGCATCCATATGTATCCACCTGAAACTTCCCTGGTTACTGGAGCACGTGTCTCCTCTCATATTATCACGGTCAGGAGGAGGGAAGGAGACTGACAGTGCTACGAAGTGAACAAAATAAGCACACAGGGCTTTCCTACTCGCTTGTCCAGCGCTGCAATTTGTGAGTGGCAGCTGCAATCATCGCAAGCCGGCATTGCCAGGGCCTGAATTAGTTATTTTTTAATGCACATTGCCTTGCTAACACCCTGCTCTTTGCTGTACCCCCCCAAACCACTTCTGCTTGCCCACCACATCTTCCCTCCCGTCCCTGCTCCAGCCCGGGGGTGTTGTGGGCGCGATGCCGCCTTCACGCCTGGGCTGGCAAATTTTTAGGACAGTTTCCCGAGGCGGCGATAATCCCTTCCCTGCCGAGGGGGGCCGGCTGCCCACACCCCCCTGGCCGCAGCCTCCCTCTCCGTGTTGCCATGGCGAGGGATGTGTGTTGCCAGGGAGAGAAGCACGGCGCAGGTGCCATGGCAACGGCCTCCCCTTTTCCCTCCCCTCTGTCGCCACGGAGACAGAGGCCCTCTCTCCATCTCCTCCTGTTGCCGTGGCGATGGTGAGGACGAGCCCCGGTGGAGGCTGCGGTCGCCACGGCAACACGCTGCTCTCCGTTGCTATGGCAGCAGCCCCCTCGCATCATCCTACTCTGCCCCGTTGCTATGGCAACAGCCCCGCTCCTCATCGCTTTGCCCCGTTACTATGGCAACAGCATCCTTCCCAGCCCGTCCTGAAAAAAGGGACCACGGGGCAGAGCCCCACGCGTGGACAAGGGCGTGAGGGGCTTGGCGGGCAACGGGGAACCCGAAAAGGGGCCGGGGGAGTGGGGATGGGTTTGGCCACCTGGGACACGGGGAGGGGACCGGGATGCATCTGGGGAACGGGGGCACGGAGGGGGATCCGGGGACACGGAGGGGGCCCGGGCTGGGGAGCGGAGCCCCGGCGGGCAGGGGCACACGGAGCTCGGGGCCCGGCCCCGTCCTCCCCGCGGGCGGCC
>VZTF01008243.1:34558-52355 GCA_013397755.1 Cnemophilus loriae
TTCCTTTTTTTTTCCTTTCTTTTTTTTTTTTCCTTATTTTTTTTACTCCTTTTTTTTCCTCCCTTTTTTTTCTATTCCTGCTCCTGGCACTGCAAATCGAGGCCAGATTTCCCAAACTGCTCTTCCCGCCTCGTTCAGCACCGAGCTGTGCTGCAGTCAGGGAGGAAACGCTGCCAGAAAACAACCTTTTGGTGAGAGGCCTTCAGCACTGGGGACCTGTTGCTTCCTGGAATTCATCAATTATTTTCTCCCCGTTCCAAGGGATCTTGGAATTCACAGTTTTGGCTTTAAGGGATTTGTAGGATCATGGGTGAGAAGGGTGGGTTCACCCGGTGGCTTGGGCTTCCCTGGGGAGCCAGAGGTGGTTTCTCTTTGGGCTGGAGGTGGATGAGGAGCTGCTTGGAGAGACTAAAAATGGGTTCAGCACAGCATTCCCAGCTTTTGTCTAGATTCCTGCTTGGAATCCTCGGCGGATCTCCTGGTCCTGCTCAGTCCTTCACATTCTCCACTTCTTCAAATCTGCTTGGCCCAGACCCGAAAGGTTCTGGCTTAACCCAACTTCTGGCCAAGTTTAGCCCAAGTTCTGTCCGGAATTTGAGCCTGGCGCAGCTGTGCCTGTGCCCAGGTGAGCTGTGAGGAGCACCAGCGTTCCCAGTGAGGAGCACCAGCGTTCCCAGTGAGGAGCACCAGCGTTCCCGGTGCCCAGCCCTGGAGGTGCCCACTGGGGTTGGTGTTCGCTCCCGGGTTTTTCCCCTCCCCAGAGCTGGGATTTACGGTGTGTTGGGCTGCAGTTAGTCTTGGCTCGCAGCTGAATTCCTCGCTCTGAAGTTCCATTTGCTCCTTTTCCAGGAGCCTCCTGGCTCTTCCCCCTCACCTGGGGCAGGGTCAGCCCTGCTGTGGCTTTGGGAAGCTCCCAAAAACACCGGGAATTCGGGGCCTCCCTGGCCCCAGCACAGGGGGCTTCACCTGGGCCAAACCCAGGTGTAAAGTGTGGGGTTTTTGGCTCATGGCCCTTCCCTCCAAGCTCCGTGCCAAGGACTGGGACTGGCACAGGAGGGAGCTGGGCCTGGGGAGCTGGAATGCTGCTGGCTGTGCCACCCTGGGGGGGACAAACAAAGCTCCCGTGCCAGGCGTTTCTCTGAGCTCCCTTTGTGGCCTAAAACCCTAAAAGCACCGAGTGCTCCTTTTTCCTCCTCTTCTCCCTAAAAAAAGACATCTGAGCTCCTTGGGTTGTGCTCGGCGTTGAGGAGAGAGCGAAGCCGGGGAGGAGCGGGGTCTGCGGGGTCCTTCCCGAGCCAAACCCGTCCCCGGTTCCGAGGCCACCGTCGGGGGCTCGTGGTGGCCCTGCCAGCGGAGCCCCGCGCGGCTCGGTGCCGCTGGGGAGCGTTCCCTGGCAGCCCCCCGGCCCCGGGTTCCTGCGGTGCCGCTGGCAATAACCGCCCTGGCGCGGGGGCTGGCAGTGCCCCGTGCCCGCGGGTGCGTCCGTGGGCGTGTGTGCCTGTGCCCCCGCGCTGCCCGAGCCCCTCGGGGCTGCCAGAGGGGCCTCGGCGCTCAGGGAGGCTCTGGGGTGGCTGCCCGAACCCTCTTGTTGATGCCGAGGCCAAGGCAGCGGAGCTTTAATCGCTTTGGGCAGTTAATGGTTGTAATTACTGAGAACCGATTGTTTCTGGAGGCCTGGCTGGTTGTGTCTGAGGCTGGAGGTGCTGGAGAGCTCTAAAAGTTGGGGAAACGAGGGTGAACTTCTGCTGTGAGGAGGCTGTGAGGAGGGAAAGCTTTGCTAATTAATGTAATTAATGTGAAGGTTTCTTCTGCTGTGTTGTGGTGGGATCTGCAGTCAGGCTTGGGGAGCCCATTGCAGCAGTAGGAATATTCCCTTTTTTTGTTCTGGCTGTTGGTGAAACAGAGCTGGATGAGGAGCAGAGGCGGATTGTCACTGGGGCGACAGCTGGGTGCCAGGGTTCCTGGGATTGATTAATTAATTAATTAATTAATTTTGGGTCCTAAAAATGTGAGGGCAGAGCTGCAGCAGAGCATCCAGCACTGGAGGGCAGATGGAAAGTGTGGGAGCAGGGCTGGGGAAATTTATCCACAAATTCCACTGGATTTTGGAGTCTTTCCGTGGCAGAGCTCCCTGTCCCCTACCTGGACTGTCCAGATCCCTGCTCAGACGTGGCCAGATGGGATTTTTATGGGGAAGATCCTGAGTGTGGCAGTGGTTTAATGAGGAATACCTTGTCTGGTGGAGGTGGTGAGGAATTCCCAAGGGGTGCTCCCCCTCCCTGGAGATGTCCCTCACCTTTCCTTGGTTTTTCTACCTTTTTTGGCAGCTCCCTGTTCCCAGAACCTGCAGGAGCCCCTTTAGGGTGCTCGTGCTCCATCCCATAAAGCTTCACCTCTGAGTTGTGTGAACTCCCGCCTAGGGAACCACGGCTCTGCTCCCTACCAAGACACAGCTCCACTCGAACAGCTCTGCAGCGCCTGGGATGTCTCTGCAAACCCTTCTGCTTGGAGTATTTCTCGCTCCCCTCTGATTTTTAGGGCTCGTGCATCAAACAACGGCGCCATAAAAGCGCGTGAGCCCCCGAAAGCCGAATAAAGAAAAGTGCCCGGGCGGGATGGAACAATAACAGGGGGACAGAATATTTTTATTTTATGGGGAGGGCGGTGTGGGGCCTCCCTGTCCTGCCCTGGCTCCGTTATTTTAATTCACGGGCAGGGTTTTTATCCGTAGGTGCTCGTTTACATCCCAGGCTCTCCCGCTCCTCGCTCCGGCAGCCCTGGCTTTGCTCTTCCCTTCAAACCATCCACACACATTCACAGGGAAAATATGTTCCAGCTCAGCTCGGGGCTCTCGTGCCTCGTTTGCAGCAGCTTTCATTGAAACAAGGGCTCTGAAGTGGCGAAATAATTTCAGGAAATGGGACTCCAGTTTCTGGGTCACTCAGGCATTTCCGAGGTAAAATACTGCGCTCCGCGAGGCTCGCCGTGGCTCTCTTGTAATTACCCGGGCTGGGTGAGGAGCAGTGGCTCTCTGAGGCCTTTCCTTCCTTGCGTAAAGCTGAATTATTTCCCCGTGCTGCCGTAGATCTCCGGCACAGCCCGAGATGGATCGCCCCCGATGCAGGCGCAGAGGCCACCCCGGATCGTGCCGGAGCCTCGGAGTCTGCCTGTGCAGCCGCTGCTCGGGGGCGGCTGGCAGGAGGCAGAAAAGCTTTTTGCTGGAGCTCCTGGGGGAGGTTTGGGGTTCAGGCCGTGCTCTTGGGCCGGAGCGGGGCTGGATGTGCCTTGTCCCGGGGTCAGGCACAGGTTGTGCCCCTGGGGACAGGTGGAGCTCCGGGTTTAACCAGGGGTGGCAGTTCCTGGAGGCCGCTCCGACCTCGGGGGCTTCCCTGCAGCTCCGAAGGTCCTGGAGCCACCGACTGCCACCAAACAGTGCCTAAACTCCTTGCGGTGTTTTATGGGAGCTCCCGAATTCCCTGTGCAGGTGCTGCCACCAAATCCTGCTCTGGCCGAGGTCAGGGTGCTGCAGTTTGGTCTCTGAGTGTGAGGTGACCTCAGGGACATCCTGCAAGGTCCCTGTCCCGCCCAGGAGCCAGGAGGGCAGCAGGACCCGGCCGTGGGAGGACCTGGGAGCTGCTGACTCTCAGGTTTGTGTTGCATTTTGCCTCCTGGTCATTGAAGGCTGTTGGACAGAGGCCTTTTGAGGTTGGGAATCTGCCGCTTGGCAGTGGGCTGGAGGAGCCCTGCCCGCTTCCAGGCGTGCTTTGGTGGAGTTTGGCAAGGATTGGTTAAAATCAGGATTTGAAGAGCAGCAGCTGCCTCTCCGTGGGGACTCTGCCCGCGGCAGGAGGAGCAGGGGGTGCTGCTCGTGCACCCCAAGCCCCAGAGGTGCTCAGCAGGCACTGGCCCCGGGATCCTCAGCTTGCTGGGGGTGAGCAGGGGGACCTCCTGAGGCTCCAGAAGCTCCTTTTGCTGGGTCCCACCTGTTTGTTTTTTTTCCCCACGGTGATTAAACCCCGTTATCCTTCCCTTTGTGCTTCCCGTGAGGTGACACCGGACACTGTCCAACCCCTGGTCCCGCAGGCAGAGGCCAGGCCAGGTCTGGGCCGGACCTCCAGGCCAGGAGGCTCCTGGCCATGGATCCTCTCTGAATTTTTTATCCTGGAGGCAACGAGTGACTCTTTTGTGGTAGCAGGGAGCTGTGGGGTGTCCTGGGGACAGCTGGTGCTGGGAACAGCCCCGGGGCAGGCTGCAGCTCCCAGCCCAGGGCTTTTGTTGCTTTAAGTGCGGGGAAAAAGCTTCTCTCTCTGTCTGGGCAGCGCCTGCGTGGCTGCCGGGCCGGGCTGCGCCGGCCGAGTCCCCTGGCTGGGTTTGCTTTACACTTGGCAGGACTCCGGCAATGCCCCCCTGCCCCAGGGCCGCTCTGTCACTCCTCTGTCCCTTCCCAGCAGGTCTGACCCTCTTCCCAAGCCCGTGGAATTGCTCTGCGGGCCATGTGCTCCCGGCAGGGCTCTGGGAGTTGCTTCGTGCGGTCACTTCAGGGCCGAACGTGAGGTTCTGACCGGAACGGTGCCACTCCAAGGCTGCTTTAAGGCACTCCAAGCGAGAAATGAGGGTTTTGCACGTCTCCGACACCCCTGAGGCGGTGGTGTCCTGGCTTTCTGGGGATCCTCTGCGAGCCTGAACACCCAGAAAGGCCCAGCCCCGAGGGAAATGCCTGGACTTGGCGTGAGGTTTCACTGTAAACGGCTCGTTAAATACTCTGCGGCCGGGGGGGATTTGTTTCCAGCGAGTTCCCTGCCAATATTCCAGTTTATACAGTTGGGTTTGCTTTGCTTTATCAAGCCCACGAAGCGCGAGGGTGTTGTGCCTCCAAAGCGGGTTTTATAGCCTGGGCTCTTGGCCTCCTTTCCCACATGACGATTTTAAGCTCTTGCAGCTTTTTGGTTACAAAGCAAACACTCTCCCTCCTTCCCTCACACCCCAAAATAACTTGAAAGTCGTAGTTTAGGCCCAAGAGCCGCCCTGGGGGGGCCTCTCCCTGCAAAACTGAAAGTCTTTCGCAATTTCCATGGGTGGATCCCGGCTGGGAGAGGCAGGGAGAGCTCCGGGCACCGCGAGGGGCAGGACGAGCCCCGTGCCCAGGTGTGTGCGGGCTCCGCGTTCGGTCTGAGACCCGGCACCCTGGGAACGAGGTGCCAAACGGGCTCCACAAAGCCGGCTGGACCCCATTCCTGCTTTTCTCCTTGTTTTTTTTAAGGAAGAGCTTGACGTGTTTGTTTTTCCCTCATTGGAGGATGGGTCACGGTGCTCCCGGTCATGCCAGGCTGGCACGGGGAAGGGGGCACCGAGCCCTGGCAAGGACAGGGCTCTCCCCACGCATTCTCCGGGTGACCCTGCTGACCCCAACCCCTCCAGAGTGTGCTGGACCTTCATGCCGAGGCTCAGGAAGCTCAGAGCTGGCCATGACTGCCCTCAGAAAAACAACAAGGAGCCTTTCCTGGCCCGGCCTCAAAGCGCTCTGCTTCCTTCCTCGCATTTTCAGTGAGAAATCTCGGGCTGTTCTGGAGAGCCTGGGGGCAGAGCCTCGTGCTTCCTTCTCCCGGGCTGGAAATGGCCCTCGGGGCTGCCTTCCCTCCCTGCTGCTCACCCGGGAGCAGTTTGGGGCTGGCACTGCCACCGGCGGCAGAGGCTGCCAGGGGTTTGTGTGTTCACCTGGAAGGCAGAGGCTTCTCCAGCCCAGATCTGCAGCCAGCCATAATAATCTCGTTTATTGTGGCTTTCTCTGCTCTCCCCCTGCCCGTCCTCGGGGCTGGGCTGGTGCCTCGAGCACCATTTGTGTTTGAATGGGTTTGTTGTGCTGGGCTGGGCTTGGTGGAGCTGCTCCTGGCACGGCTCCCGGGGCTCAGTGCAGTCGCCCAGATGGAGCTGGGGTGGCCTGGCCGCTCGTTAGACCCTGAGAATTAATCCCACGGAGCTCAGGCTCAGCAAAAGTTTAACTCCTGCCTCGGTTGTACCTTTTGCACTGAACTGGATGTGGGAAGCAGGAAAGCAGCAATGGTTCTGTGGAGGAGGCGAGAACAAGCTCCACATGCCAGAGGCGCGGTGCAAACCAGGCTGGGACGAAGGCTGCTTGCTTCTTTTGGGGACATTTGTGGGTAAAGCACCATTTCTGCCTTTGCTCCCGCTGCCAGCCAGGTGCTGTAGTTTTCCTGCAAAGCCCCAGCCCTCCCTGGATCCTCCCCCCTCCTCGAGGACTCTCTGCCCTATTTAAAGGCCTGGCGGGGTTTTGGTGCTGCCTCCTGGCACAGGCACCTCACCTTCAGCTGCACCTCTGCTTGGACTTGTTCCTGCAGGCCTGAGGGCAGCGGGGTTTGTGTCGGAGCTCTTCATTTCGCACTAAAGCTGCTGTGATCCCGGTGCAGTGCCCGTCCTGCCGGGATTCGGGGGTGTGGCACGGGGATGTGGCACTGAACCCTCCGGGTTCCCTCTGGGTGCCCATCCCGGGTGACTCCCTCACCCTGGAGCCCCTGCAGGGCCCCGTTTGGGGTGCTGGGTGGCACCAGTCCCTGTCCTGTGTCTGCCTTTCCCCCGCTCTGCTCCCCTGGCACCGGGACGCTGGGCACAGTTGTCAAACCGATGCTGAAATGTCTCCAGGTGTCCCTTTTGCTCCGTCAAGGCTTTGTCCCTCTGGAAGCTGCAGGTCTGAGGGGCGAGGAAGCCACGGGAGCCTGGCCTGGAACCTGAACGGCTCCAGGAACTCCTGCCCAGAGGCTCGATGGGCCCTGCCTCCCCTGCTGCCCCTCTGTGCCCCTTCCCTAGGCACAGCCTTCCCCTTGGTGTCCCTCTCTGCAGCAGTTTCCTTCCTCCTGACTCATTTTGCAGCTCATTCCTCGCTCGGCTCTGCCCGAATCTCAGCCCAGAGTCTGTCAGCAGCGTGGTTTTGTGCCTCTCCAGGCTGAGCCTATTTTTAGGAGGTGGCTCTCGCAGCTCTTCTGGTTTTGGTTCATGGTTGGTGCAGCCCTCAGCTTTAATTTCGTGGTCATATTAATGTAAAGTTTATCCTCAGGATTTATGGGCATAACCCAGAAATGTGGTGGTGCTGGTAGAGGAGAGCGTGCTGGAGGGGGATCCGTGCTGGAGAGGGATCCCTGCTGGCAAACCCAACCCAGAACAGTGTCTGCATCCCCCTGAGTGTGTTTTGGGACCTGGAGCGTTCCCGCCCGTCGTGCCAGGCCCAGATGCAAGTGTTGGGCACCAACATTCCTGCAGCGACAGTCACGTGCCAGGACAACAATAGAGCCTTATTTTTAGAGCATTTTCCAGCCCAGCTCTATCCCCAGCATTCAGCAGAGCTAAGGACCAGGGGGTTTCTTACATCTTCGCACTAAGGTTTAAGAAAAAGGTGGATTTTTGTTGCTTTGTTTTTTGTCTTTTTCCGGGGATTTGAGGTGATGTAGAAAGCCAAGTGGTTTGCAGCTGGTGGGAGCAGCTGGACACAGGAGTGTGGGGGACCCCAGGGCATGAGGGGCCAGTTGCTCCTGACTTTGGCAAATCAGAAGAGACTCAGGTTCCCAAATCCTGGCTTGAGACGCTTCCAGCCTCAGCTCCTGCTCTAACCCAGCTGGAGCATCTCTGTGGGAGCTCCACCAACACAAAACCCCATCCCAGAACGCGTGAGGGCAGGCAGGGGTGGGATGGCTGCGGTGACAAAGCCAAAGCCAGCCCAGAGTCTGAGTGTGACCCTTCCCGTGTCACCAGGCTGTCACCACCCACAAATCCATCTCCTCTGCAAAGCTCAGTTCGGGGAGGCGTGCAGCATCTCGGGGGGAAAGCTCCAGAAGTGCCAAAGGGGCTTTGGAAGCATCATCCTGCTTCTCCTGCCCCTTCACCCGAAGCTGTTTCCGAGTGGAATGTGTTCAGCTGGCTTCCAGGAGGTGCCAGCGGGGCGTCCTGGGGGACAGCCCGTTCGGGAAGGCTGCGCTGTGGTCGCCGCTGCTGAGGCGTGTAGCGGGGCTGATTCCTTCGCGGGGACTCCCACCGTTCCCCCGTGGAATGTCTGGCCCGGGATGACGGGCTCCGCTGCTGTTAACGGCTCCGTGAACACGGCTTGGGAGCACTCGGGTTTTATGGGCCGAGGCACCACGGGGACGGCGGCATCTGGGCTGGCAGGATTCAGCCTGGGAAGGAGGGGGAATTCGGGTTAGTGAGGTGAGCAAAGCAGCTCAGCTCGGGGTAAACGGGGGCTCTGCTGGGCAGCAGGGAAGGGCTCCGAGGGGAAGGGAGTGCTCTGGTTTTCCTGGACCCTGGGCAGCCTCTCCAGCTCCTGCTCCAAGAGCCCTTCTAGGTTTGTAGAACTCAGGTTTTGATTTCAGAGGAGCTGCTGCTTTGGGGAGGAGTTAAAGCTGCTGCAGGAAAGGTGGGGAGGAGATCCGGAGGGGGTCAGATGGTCCCTTGGGTGCCTGAAAGCACGGCAGACGCACAGCTGCTGTTCTGTCTGGGGCTCTGGAGCAGGGGCTGCAGGAAGGGTGGGCTCTGAGGGGGCTGGGACACGCTCTGGGTGTCATTTCCAGCCACCTCAGATGATTCATGAGGGTCGGGAGAGGGAAGAATCCCCATCCAGGCCTGGTTTGGATGAAAATTCCCCTCGAGCTCCCCCAGACCTGCCAGGGCTGTGTGACCAATCTGTCTGTGCGTTTCTTCCTTCCCCGTCCGTGTCCAACGTGCTAAAAGCCATCAAAACAGTGAAATATCGTCCCAGGGCTGCCGGAAGAGGGATGGGAATGTGCTCCCAGCATCCAATCAGCTCCTCGCTCGGCCTCTTCTTAAGGACAGAATTTATGGAAGCAATTTATCCTGGCTAAATGTGACATAAATCTGAGCACATGGATGTACGTACCGCTCGTACTGCGCAGCCAACGAGCAGCTAAATCTTGCTTTGAGGGATGAGAGGATCCTCCTGACGCTCCGGCTCAAGGAAACCGAGTGGTTTTGCCGTGTGTTTTGTCCCAGTTTTTGTTTTTTGTCCTGATCTGGGAGGCAGCCGAGGTGCCATGGGGTGCAGGATGGTTTTCCTGCTGCTTTAATTCCTCAAGGAGCTTTACAAAGCGTAAATACGAGACAGGGAGAGCCCGGAGTTCTCGGTGCTGGCGGTGAGGGCAGCTCTGTGCCCTGTGTTAATTAAAAAAGCACGGCTGGGCTGCCCTGTGGGTGCAGCCTGTCCCTCCAGCGTGTGTTTAACACCAGGATTTGTTTGTTGATGGCACAAAAGCACCCCCAGCTCATCCCATGAAGCCCAGTTTAAATGTGGGAGGTGATTTAAAGGCGCTGGAGTCACGTCCAGCCCCAGGCTGGCTCTGGACCTGAGCGGGGCTCCCTGACCTGAGCTGCTGTTGTCCCCTGCTCTGCCACCTCCTGTGTCACTTTTGGGGCTCTTCCGGGGCCGTTCCTGTTGTTTGGGTGCCTTTGTTACCCCTGGGCCGGGCAGGGGTTTGGCTGCCAGCCCGTGCCACTGGTGACAGGGACATTTATCCCCATTCCTGTCAGTGACAGGGACATTTATTCCCATTTCTGTTGGTGACAGAGACATTTATCCCCATTCCCGTTCGCACAGACCCCGGAGTCTGGCTCCATAAATCCAGACCCAAATCCAGGCCCAGCCCAGCGCCGGGGATGTCTCTGCCTCCTGTTTCGGTGGGATCAGAGCTCCTCTCTCATCACCCCTTGGGTCTTGCTGCCGTGGCTGAGGGGAGAGAATTCTCCTCCTGCAGCAGAAAAACAACCAATTTTTTTTCATTTTAAGCAGCTCATTGATTCCTTTCCCGGGGAGCAGAAGGGGCCGTTCCTGCCGCTCTCCCTGCGCTGCCCAGCTGCATTCTTGGAGCTCCTTCTCACACAGCTCCTAAAAATACCAACCCTCAGGGCTGCAAGTGCAAAACCGTTCTGCCTCCGAGCTCTGGGTCCCCTCCTGGCATTCCAGCATCTCCCAGCTCGGAGCGGGAGGTGCTGGGAGCCCCCGGAGCAGCCCCGAGCGCGTTCCCACAGCAGCCCCCCGAGGAGAGAGCATTTGCTTTATTACAGCTTTTTAAAATCCTGCTGTAAAAATATCAGTGGGTGGAGGGAGCTGTTATTTCTCGAGTTTGAGATTGGGGAGGGGGGGGAGGGTTTTACTTTATTTACTCTTATTTTTTATTAATGAGAGCAGCTTCACTTGTAGCATAATAGGAGTGAGTGTTTTGTTATCCTTGGCTGTAATCCGTGATAAACTGCCCCTGCCATCAGCCTTGTAGTTTACCCACTGGGGAGCCCGATTATTGCCTTGTAAAACGGAGCACCACTCCTATAATCCCTTAATTAATTAAATGACAAATTTTAGTTCTCTCCCATTGAAAATATAACCAGTGCAGAGAGAGGCCTTGGATTTATTTGATGGCTGCTCGCTCACACTTTGTTTTCCTGTGGATTGCCACTGTCCCTGCTGATCTGTTTGTGTGCGTGGGGATTCTTGGGCTCGTCCAGGGGCTGGGTTTGATGGTGCTGGTGGGTCCCAGGAGGTTCCCTGATCCTGTAAATACCGAGGGAGGGCGAATCGGGCTGTGCTGGGGGGGTTTTGCTGCTGCCCCTCCGCAGGGGCTGAGCGTTGTCCCCACCTGGCAGGAGGTGACACCGAGCCGCAGAAGCTCCCGTGGCCCTCTGGGCCGTGGTGGGAGCCCAGGGAACCTTTCCAGGTTCCCTTCCAGCTGTAAAAACCCACTCAGTCCCTCCTGAATCCTAAACCTGGGCTGGGATAATTCCTATTCCAGGTCCCTGGTGCAGATGTCGACGTGTCAGCAGAGGGGCAGCTCCTGCTGAGGCCTTGGGGATTTTTGGGGCTCGTTTAACCGTTTCTCTCCCGTTCTGTGCTCCCCAGGCCGCTGTGGAGGATGGGTGACGACAGGCCCTTCGTGTGCGGCGCCCCGGGCTGCGGACAGGTACGAGCCACCGGGGCTGGGGCCGGTTTGTCCCGGGGCCAGAGCGCTCCGAGCCGCCGTTCCGCGGGATCCCGGGAGGGAACCAGATCCCGGGATCTGCAGGGTGTCAGTCCTGGTGGTGAGCTCCCAGCTCCCAGCGGAACCTGCCCGGGCTGGGGGCTGATGGCTGTGCCACGGCCTCCCCCGGGGCTGTTCTCCCAGAGGATAAATCCACGCCCCTCCAGGGCGAGGAGGCTCCGGAGTTCCTCCTCTGGAGCAGCTGGGAATGTGACAGGTGATGGGCTGCGGTAAATGGTCCCCAAAATGCTATTTTGGGGTGGGTTTTTTTCCGTGCCCATTGTGAATTTCTCCTCCCTGGAGCCGCTGCAGAGTTTGCCGGGATAAGAGAGGTGAAGGAGGCGCATCCTCCTCCAGCCACACCTTCCCGGCCCGTTTTCCTTCCCTTTCCAGGGAAAACGGTGCTGTCCCAAAGCTGAGCTCAGGGGCTCTCTGGCACTTGGGACTGGGAGGAACTGGGGGATGATGGAATTCCTTCTGATTTAGTGGGAGCTGCTGGACACTGGGGGTTTGTGCAATTCCTGCTGATTTAATGGGACCTGCTGGACACTGGGGCTGCCCTGGAAGTGCGGCCCCGTGCAGAGCCCAGCAGGATTTGGGGTTGTCTGTTCTGAAGCACTGGGACCTCAAAATGCCTTTTTTAGGGGGGAATTGTGGCTCTGAGTCAGATAGTAAGGGATGTGCTCACCCTGCTTTCCTGGCTGCACTTGGGCTCCCAAGCTGGGATTGGTTTGGGGTGGGTTTGGGAATGATAATCGATGCCATCTGTGTGTGTCCAGATCCTCAGTTTATTTAACACCTCCGTGCCTCCTGTGGGGCTTTAATTGAAGTTAAAGAGAATTCTGCATCCCCAGGGAGCATCCTTTGAGGGATCTGTGCTGTTGTTTCTTTTTATAGCACAAAAATGGGTCAATCCCCTCGTCTGGGAACTCCTGGGGACTTTTAAAACACATATTTAGGGTTTCCCAGCTTTCTGGTTACTGTGGCACGAGCCTTACCCAGATCCTTCCCTCCTCCCTTGCAGGTGAACTTTCTCCTTTTGCCTTTTTTTTTTTTCTTTTTTTTTTCCTTTTTTTTGGGAGGCTGCTTTTTATCTGAAACTTCTTTGCCTGTGAAATTGTGCAAGCCATTTATAAAATGTATTAGCTGTGTTTGAGCACTTAATGGTGTGAGCCCTTCAATCACACGGCCTTAAAATCGCCTTCAAACAAGCAATTAAGGCAAACAACAATGTATTTAAATTTAATCTCCCACAATCTCCCACAAATGACATATAAAGGTGGCTGCTTCCTCCTCTCGCTGTTCCAGCCTGCTGCTTATGGGTAATTCCAACAATTCTTCATGTTAATATGGAAATGCTGGAATCCTGGTAATTCCGGGCGGGGTGATTCATGGGGATCCAGCCTGACCTCGTGCACGCTCTTCCCAGAACGTCCTTCAGAGCAGGGCTGGGACGTGGGGATCCAGCCCAGCTCCATGGGAAGCACTTCCAGGGATGGAGAGCTCCCCACGGCCCTGGCTGAGCTGGTGCTGAGGGAGGGGGGCAAAGTGGGGCCTGATTTCCAGGCTGGGGATGGAGTTCAGGTTGGTTCGTAGGGCTGGGGATCCTCCCTGTGGAATTCCAGGTGCGTCCTGGCTGGATCAGCTCATGCCTTAACAACCCGCGGAGCTCTGAGCCTCTCCCTGTAAATCCCAGTCCTTTCCTGTGGTTCTTTGTCCTCTGTGCTGTACCTGGGCTGGGGATGGAGTTCAGGTTGGTTTGCAGGGCTGGGGATCCTCCCTGTGGAATTCCAGGTGTTTCCTGCCTGGATCAGGTCGTCCCACTGCAAATCTCAGTCTCTTACCTGTATTTTTTTGGCCTCTGTGCTGTACCTGAGCTGCCGGTTCCGGAGCCCCGCAGCTCCCTGCACGGTCTGTGATCCAGAGCTCTGGGTTTTTGGGAAGAGAATCCCATTTTCCTGCCCCAGGCTGGGCTGTGGCACTGCCCACGGCACGGGAAGCATTTCCCAGCCCGAACCCAGCCGGGCCCGCGGGCTCTGGAGAGAATTCCAGGATCCAGCCTTGCCTCTGATTCGTGGAGCCCTTTGGGTGCATTTTAGGGAAAAGCTGCCGGAATGGGAGGGTCCTGATGGCTGCTGTCGGCGGGCAGCATTTTTGGGATGGCACCACTCATTTCTGGGGTCCTTTCCCTCAGCTCTGAAGCTCTGATCCTGTGCCACTGGTGTGGTTTTATCCCTGCAGATTCCTGCTTTTCTGGGAATTCCCTGGTTTTGAGGGGTGCCCTCTGGTTTTGGTGCCACCTGAGCAAACTGGGACGGGCTCCTGGATGTCCCTGTCGGCTGGGACAGTGGGACAAGGTGCCCAGTCCCTTTTTTGCTCCCTAAAATTCGGGATCAGCCTCCGCCGACCCTCACTGGGATGGGAGGAGGAGAGGGAAGGGCAGAACCAAACTGAGCTCTGAAACCAGCACCGATTCCCCCTTTTGTGTAAAGTTAAAAATCAAATTATTTTGCTTCCCATTTAATTCTTTGCCCCAGCAGCTGCTTCCTTCCCTCTGTAGCTGACACCAGCCCCATCTTTTATGCCTTAAACCTTTCTTTCCTCCCTTTATTTCCCTGTTTCCATGCAGGAAAAGCTGTCGAGGGCAGCGAGGAGGGGGAAGAGGGCACCCAAAATAGCCGAGCAGATCCGTGAGCGTGAGCCCCGCATGGCCGGGGGTGCAGCGGGCTGTAAACATGTTTGGGGTTGCCAGGGCTGCAGGGGGGTTTATTTTGGGATTCTCCCAGCTATCAGTTCCCAGCAGCCGGGCCGGGGGGGCACAGCTGACTCGGAATGTGCCGCAGATGCTGCCGTTAAAAGATCCCCCGCCCAAGGTCGAGTGTCTGGAGCCTTCCCCGCAAGGACAGGTGGCGAATTTCCCCTTTCCCAGCTCTCTGAGCGGAGGGACTGGAGCTGTTCCTGCCCCTGGAAGGGCAGCAGGGAGCTGGAGCAGGCCCCAGCCTCCGGAATGCCCCTGGAAGGCGGAGAGGGACGCCTGGAGCGAGGGTTTCCTTGAACCCGGGCGCAGTGAAATCGATCCGGGGTGGTGGGTGCTGCTAATCACCCTTCAAACCTCGAATTCCAGCCCCTCCGAGAGCTGGGAGGCAGGGAGGGCTGGGCAGCGGGACTGCTCCACCTCGCTAATGAGGGAATTAAACCTTCAGCTCTCTCGTTAAGGCACCCGGAGCACAGCTCTGGAGCCAGGGGGGCTTCAGCTGCTGCTTCAGGAGCCACGGGGAAGTTTCTCCGTGTGTGGCTCCATCTCCCTCCTTGGAAAACGGCCCCAAACCCTCTCAAGGACGCAGCGGATGCCAACCCTAAAGGCCTTGGGATGCTCCAGGCTCTCCAGAGCATCCTCATGGAGGAATGTCCTCGTTAATGAAACTGTTTGGCCACTCCTGCTGCCCAGACCAACGGCAGGACCGGAATACTGAATGTATTTACAGGGAGCACGGCTTCCCCAGCCCTGCCCTCCCTCCCTGCGCAGCATTTCCCTTTTACAAGGCACACAAATCATCCCTCCGGCCCTAATTCCAGAGCTCCAGTTATCCAGGCCATTTCCTCAGACAATCGTTTGCTTTTTAAACCCCCCCTTAATTTACCAATTTATTCCCCCTAAACCCTTGCTCGGAGGTGCCGCTTTGTGCAGCGTCCAGGAAACGCCGAGCCCAGAACTTTTCACGAGGCCAGAAAATGATTTTTTTTTTTTCCCCTTCTTGCTGGTTTATTGTATCCTCTTATCTTGTCATATAATAGAAATAATGTTTATGGCATCGAGGCCTCGGCATCACTTGGCATTTAACCAGGCTCAAAAGCAGTTTATTGCTTTGTATACTCTGCTGCCATGGCCATTATCCCTTAAATCTCTATTGCCCAGGAATGGATGAGGCCCCGAACAGCTCCTGCCATTGGCTGAGCTGGGCTTTGGGGCTTGTATAATCCAAACCAATGTGGGTTATTCCCTTTATAGGGTGTGGAGAGGGGGGAAAATCGGCCTTTTCCCCTTCCCAGGCAGCGGGGAGCTCTCCCTGTCAGCGCTCCAGCTGTGGGGTGGCCCCGTGTCCCCGGCTGCTCCGGGGTCTCCGGGTGGGATTCCCAGCTGTGGCACCTGAGCTGGGCCTGCACCTGCTCCAGCCTCATCCCACGGCCAGCACGGGACCAGTTCCCCCAGTAGCAGGGGTGGTCCTGGCCCTGGGAGCAGATCAGATTGTCCAGGAGGAGCTCCTGTGGTGGAGAAGGCAGGAGAAGAGGGAAGCAGGAGCGGGCGGGGGATGAGGGGCCCGTGCTCCTTGGCTTTCTAGCAGAGCATCTGTCCTTGGCCGCCACCTCAGAGTTTGCCCCGTCCTTCTCCCCGCCCAGGCGTGGCCCAAAGCAGAACGTTCCCAGTCTGGGAGCTGCCAGGAGCCAGAGGACCCCAGGGATGTCCCAGCTCACACGGGAGCAGGACAGGGATGTGCTGGGTGTGGAGGTGAGAAAGAAACCCTCGATTTAACAGCCCCCCTCAGGCCGTGCCTCTGGAGGCTGTTCCTGAGGCTTGGGAAGGGCAGCAGGACAAACTCTGAATTCCCTGGGGGATTCAGGGAGTTAAACCGAGACCCTGCAGCCCCGCTGGCAGCTGTGGGGCAGCAGAGCTGCGGCGCCCTGGCCTGCAGCAGGAACCGTTCCTGGCCTGGCACAGGGGAGTGGCACCGGCCTTGGGCACGGGCTCGGGGTGTTGTTCCTCAGGAATTCACGCTCCTGCCAGCCCCTGGCTGCAGGAGTGGGAGCCTTTGGAAATCTGAGCTTTCTTCTGAGGAGCCTGGAGGGCAGAGCCACTCTCCAGAGCTGGAGTTCCACGGTGCTGGCCGTGGCCACCTGGAACTGCCCCTCCTGGGTTGTGGGATCCACACCAGGTCACAGCTCCAGGACACACAGGTGACCTGGACACCACGGTGGTCACAGCTGCAGGGCCCCTCAGGTGACCAGGACCCCTAGAGGACCTGGACACCTTGCCACCTTGAGGCTGGATGCTCCGTGTCACCAGGGGCCAGGGCTGGGTGCTCCGTGTCACCAGGGGCCCGAGCCCAGGGCTGGGTGTCCCAAGGAGAAGCTCCTGTCCCACCTTCAGCCCTGCAGGTGCCCCCAGGCAGTACCAAACCTCGCCCCACAAGCCCCAGAGTCCCTCCCGAGCCGTGCTGCTCCCCCTCCCTGCACCAGCCGAACGTTAACGCAAAAACCGTGGAATCTAACGATGGAGCAGGGATGGAATCCTGCTTTTTGCTGTGCTGGGCCACAGCTCCCCCTGGGCCGCACTTGGCATGCGGGGACACGCCGGAGCCGGGTCCCTGCAGCCCCCAGGTGGGTCTGAGGCTGATCCACGAACCTCCCGCTCTGCTGTTGAACCCGAGGAGAATGTGGAGCTGCGTGCTCAGGAGTTCCTCGCTGCCGAGCCCCGGCCCCTTCCCAGCTGCAGCTTTGTACTGGGAGCCGCCGCAGCGGATGGGGAGCCCTGCCGAGGAACATCCCGCTGGAAAGCTCTGCCCTGATTGCCCGGGAATGCAGCTCTCCAGAGCTAATGACTGATCCCAGCCCAAGGCCTGGGCAGCTGCAGGACCTGCACCGAGTGGCAGATGCTGCACACAACTCCCGGCCTCGCAGGGCCGCAGTGGCTCCGCGTGGAAGCGGGGTTGGCTCTAGGAGCTGTTCGGCTGTTGGCAGGAAAAGGAGGGAATTAATTTGAGCCGTAACTCCTGGGTTGTCAGCAGAGCCCGATGATCTCTCCCACCTCTCGCTGAAGGTATTTTTGGAGGTGGGGAGGGGGAAGGCTAATTTTGAATAATAATAAGCTTGAGAAGGCATCTGAAACCAGTAAACGTTTATTTTTTACACTCCTATAACTTAAAAACGGCCAAACCAATTTAAACCAAATTGGATAATAAAAAATATTGCTCCTAGGCTGAGCCCCTGTTTGCCAAGTTCCAGCCTAGAATGAATTTTTATGGCCAAATTATAAACCCCCTAGAAATGAAGGTTTAAAATGGAAATGTTGACAGACCTTTAACTACAAAAGCACCATAATAGAACTTCTTTTTTTCTAAAATGGCTGGTTTAAAATATAATTAAGACTTAAATATTATTTAATAGCAGCATTTCCTGTAAGTTAAAATCTTAATCATTCCTCTGGCTGGGATTCCTTGGCAGTTCTTGGAACTGCTCTGCAGCGGGAGCACGTGTGGGCCACAGACCCTCGTCTGTCACACGGAGACAGGGCTGGACAGCGTTCCAAATTCCGACCAGGAGCCCGGGTGCCAGGGAGCCGCTGGCTTCCCGCGGCTCCCGCGGCTCTGGAAGGCACCAGACCGGGATTTGAGCGCAGGAAAACGGGCCTGACCCCCCCGGGCTGGTCCAGCGGCGATGAGGAGCTGTGGGATGGCTGCCCTGGTGCTCCCAGCACTGCCCCAGCCTGCCCGGGCTCCTGGGGACACTGGGATGAGCCTGGATGAGCCTGGATGAGCCTGGATGAGCCTGGATGAGCCTGGAAGCTGCGTGCCGCAGTGTCCTTGCGGGAAAGGCTTTTCTGCTGCAGAGCCCTCGCTCAGGCTGCTCCCTGCTCCCTTCCCGGGGGATGCACGGCTCAGCCTGACGCCGTGCTGGCCTCCAGCCCGGGCACAGTGGCACCGGCCTCGGGGTGGCACCGGCCTCGGGGTGGCTCTGGCTCCGGGTGGCACTGGCCTCGGGGTGGCTCTGGCTCA
>VZTF01008243.1:55719-69656 GCA_013397755.1 Cnemophilus loriae
TGGAATGATCGTCAGGAATTCAGAGCATCACCCCCGGCTGCTCAAACCCCTTCAGCGCTGGTCTGGAGGAGGGGTGAGGGGTTCCCTCTCAGAAACCCCTCGCTGGTGAGAACAAACACCCAGAGCAGCGGTTTAGGGGATCCGAGCCAGGCTTGAACGCGAGGAGCCGATGCTCCCGGGATGGCTCTTCCCTTCCCTTCCCTTCCCTTCCCTTTTGTCGTGAGGCTCCTGCCCTTCCCCGCTGCTGCCACCCTGGCACCTGCGGAGTCACCGCGGGAGGTGTTCCCGGTGCCCTGCCGTGCCGAGGACGTGGGAATGAGCCCTTCCCAGTGCCCTGCAGTGCCAGGAATTCGGTGTGAGCCTTTCCCAGCGTCCTGAAGTGCTGGAGATTCAGGAGGGAGCCCTTCCCAGTGCCCTGCAGTGCCCAGGACTGGGCCGTGAGCTCTCCCAGTGCCCTGCAGTGCCCAGGACTGGGCCGTGAGCTCTCCCAGTGCCCTGCAGTGCCCAGGACTGGGCTGTGAGCCCTCCCTGCCCGCAGCACCGCTGCAGTTCCCTTCTTCCCCTGCTCCCGAGCCAACCTGCTCCTTCCCCACGCCGGGAATTTGGGAATTCGCCCCCATTCGTGGCTCTGCGGCCGGGGGAGGCGATTCCTGCTCATGGTTTGGTGTTAAAACCTCGGTGCCTCTCCTGTCTCCCTTGTCAGGGACTTGGGTGGCGTTTGCTGCAGAGCCCCGACGTCTGCAGAGCTCCAGAGGAGAATTTCAATGCGTTTTGCTCCGTGTGAGGTTTTATTACCTGCGGCCCGAAACGTGGGCGGGAAAAACGGTTCAGACCCCTTAAGGATGCGATTTTGGTGACCTTGGCTTTGTGTTTCCACATCACTGAATCAGCACCTCGCCGTGGGATGTGGGGGAAGCTGCTGGGAAAGGTTTTCCAGGCACTTCAGGGTTTTACCCGCTCGGTTTTATCAGGGGCTGCAGGTGGGAGGCGATGGGGAAGGGTTTGGGGTGGCCAGGAGGTGATTTGGGAGCAAAGTGCAGCTGGGAGGCTCCAGCTTTTGTGGGGAATTTTGTCGGGATCGTGTCAGTGTTTGCTCCCCGAGCCTGACCCTGTCACAGAGTTGGCTCAAACCTCCCCTCACGGGTGAGGGGGGTGAGTCCCCTCACGGAAAAAAACGAGATAAAGGCAAGGAGCCTCTGCCAGAAAAACCTGACCCCACCGGCTGGGAAAACTCAGCACCTTTTGAAAACCGACTGCAGACGATTTTGGGAGAAGAAAAAGGGATCCAGGAGCTGCAGGATGGAGTCAGGCATGGGAGTGTGCTGGGAGAAACCATAAATCTCCGGGGAGAAGAGGGTCACTGAGAACCTCATCAGGGTGGGAGCAGCAGCTCCACGTTAATGTGCCCATAAATCCCCGTTCCGATAAAACAGGTGGCTCTTCCGAGAGGCAAAAAGAGGCAAACGCTGATTTTTTTCTGCTGCTGCTGCTGCTCCTCTCCTTTTTTAAAAGCTTTAATTACCGCAGTGCTGACGGCTCGGCGCAGGCAGGAGTTGGGAATGCGGCTGGATGTGGGAAGCAGGGCAGGGAAGGAGGGAAGGAAGCTGCAGGTTGGCCAGAATCTCCAGGGGAGGCACAAAAATGAGTTTTTATACAGGGATCGAGGACGGCACTGCTGGAAAATTTCTGGTGCTTTGGTACTGGAAATGAGGAAAATAAAGGGAACTGCAGGGTGGGAAACGAAGGTCTGGGAACTCCATAAATAGGGATGGGTGAGGAGGGCAGGACTCATTCCATGGGCACGGACACCTTCCACTGTCCCAGCCTGGGATGGGGCAGCCACAGCCTCCCCGGGCAGCCCGGAGGGCAGGGCCGGACCCCCGGGATTTCTGCAGCTCATTTCCAAAATATCCCTGTTGTTCCCAAGGACCCACAAATCTCAGTTTGCCGCCCCGTTCTGTCCCTCTCCCCCGATGATCTCCCACCCGTCAGGAATTCCCTCTCCCCGTTTTTGGGTTGTTTTTAAGCCGTGCCCAGGCACCTCCGGGTCCGTGGGTCCGCACTTCCCTGCAGCTTTTTCCCCTCAATGCCGCCATTAAAGGGGACAAACCCCAGACCTGTGAGTGACTTGAATTCTCTTTGCGTTTGACCCGCTGCCCTTCCCAGGCAGCTGCTGCTGCTGCCGGAGCTTCCCCAGGAGATAAATCCACAAAAAACCCCTTTTCCAGGCGATAAAGCCATCAGCAGAGGCTCGCACTCTGTGAATGGGTGGGCACATTCCCAATATTGCGCTGAATTGAAGGAAATCACCATTCCAGGGCCTTAAAAAGCTGAATGGGGCCGTGGCATCCTCTGTGTGATTGTGGTGGTGTCCCAAGGTCAAGGCTGAGTCACGCCGGCGCTTCCAGTCCGGCACGGGCAGAGCCGGATCCCCTTGGAGCCGACTTTTGTTTTAGGATTTGTTTTAGGGTCGTTTTTTGGGGAGCTCTGAGACAATGGTGAGTGGAGGGGGGGTGGTGTGGGGCCTCTTCCGAGGGGACAGCCACCAAACTGACCCTCCCCTCCACCAGCGCCAGGGAAACGGGGCTGGGAAAGGCCGGGAAGGGGCTGGACTGGAGCTGGGGGAGCAGCCGGAGTCCCTTTGCCCAGCACGGCTGCCCTCGGGCTCTTCCCGCGGTCAGTTCGGGAAGGAGCTGCTCCTACAGCACCGTCCAAGCCCCTTGGCCTGTCACACTGCACTGGGCATCCCAAATCCAGCCTTTGGCTCCGTTCTGCCTCAGTTCCCCCTTTGCTCTTTTCCCTTTCCACGGTTCAGGAGCACCCGCGGGTGCCGGGGCCCCGTGGGCTGCAGGGCTCTGCTCTCACCCCGAATCCCCACGGAATTCCGGGCGCTGGGATGGGGCGCAGGCCTGGCAGGGAGCAGGGATGGGAGCAGCTCCGCCCAGGGTCCCACCTGCTGCCAAAGCCTCTCCGGCCGTGCCGGCCTTGGCCCCTCTCCAGAGGCGTTCTCCGACCCCTCCGCAGCCTCCCCGGGCACGGAGACGCAGCAAATTAATCGCCTCCAGTCGGGATTTAATCATTTTTACACTTCCATTCTTGTTTCTGGGCTATGCAGGGACGGAGTTTCCTGTCATTCTTTTGCTTGCACTCTGTAAATCCTCCCCTGTTTGTTTGTTTGTTCGCTGGGGGATAAAACTTTGGGAAAAGCTCCTGGGTGATTCCTTCAGGAGCTGTCGGGTGTCCAGGACAGGAGGGTGACACTGAGTGAGCAGCACAGGCTGTGGGGAACGGCAGGAAGAGCTGAAGCCTTGGAGGGGGATTTTATTTTATTTTATTTCCTCTTTTTCTACCCTTTCTTTTCTACCAGCAGCCCCAGGGGCTCACGATTCTCTGTCCACACGAGCAGTGCCCCCTGAAAACCCACCAGCAGCCGCATAATTCCCAATAATTCCTGATTTTCCTCCTGCAGCGCCGGGCAACTGCTCGGCCCGGCCGCTCTTTGCCTTAGGGCAGGAATTCCGCTCATCCCGCACCTTCCCCTCGGTCCCCGCTCCCAGCCTCTGGAGCCGGGAGGAGAACGCCGAGCTCCCAATGAATCACGGAGCGGCCGCGCTTGAAACGCGTCGGGGGAAAGGGCCGTAATTGCCTTTGTTAATGGGGTTGGGTTCTGCGCCCGCTCCGGAGCCGCTCCGCTCCCAGCCCCCGTGAAGGATGGAGCCTTTTCCCTTTTTATGGGCTCTGTCTGCCGCGGCGAGGCGAGGATTGATGGCTCGCCCAAGGTCACTCTGAGAAGCTGTGGCGCTGCTGGGATTCGGGCCGCGGATGCGATCATGATTCACATCCAGAGCGCGGCGATCCCGAGGGATGCGCCGGGCCCGGGCTCGGGAGCCGCTGACGCTCCCGCGGCCGCTCCACCCCCTCGCTCACCCCGTTAATTACCGCGGGGCCTCTCCCCTTAACTCCTGTGGCAGCGGTAATTAATACACGGCTTTTAATCACCCGCGCTCGGATGGAAACGAAGCCGGGATTTCAAATGCTCCACCGTGTGGAGCGCGGGGATCGCTGCACTCCGGGACCCGGCGCTGCTCGGGCTTTGTCCCCGCGGGGTTTTAGGGATCCGTCCCCCCCGAGCGGTGCTGGTGCCGCAGGAAATCCTCGCTGCTCTCACGCGGTGGAGGTTGAGCAGCCGGCGTGGGTTTGTATCGCTGTAAGTGCAGCCCGGAGGGCACTCGGGCTCTGATGCCAGCAGCCCTCCCGGCGGAGCCGCTGCTGCTCCTCGGCTGTGGGGCCGGCTGTGCCCAGCGCGGACCACGGCGCTGCTCCCGTCCCAGGCGCTCCATAACCCAGCTCCTCCATCTGCTCCTTCCCAGAGCCCAGGCCTCGGGAGCTTCCCTGGATTTGGTGGCGAGAGGTGCCCAAGAACGCGGGTTAAATCCCACCGGGATGACCCCGTTCCTGGCGTTTCTATCCCAGCTCTGCTCTGTGGTGTTCGTGTCTGCTCCCACCTCGGCTCTGCCTGGGGAGATTTTACTGAAATCCGAGGGAAAAGTAAAAAAAAAAAAAAGGGATGTGGAATCCGGAGTTTGTGGAGGATTTTGCCCCGGACGTCCTTGGCTCCTCACGTACGAAGCCAGATGGTTCCGGCCCCCCCTGCCCAAACACCTGCATTCCAGGAGGGGCCTGTGCCTGAGAAGCCCTTTGGGATAAGCGAAGCCATAGAAATGTAAATTAAATTATTTACCTACTCCCAGTTAAATGCTCTGCCCTTCTGGCCAAGGAGGATCTCGGTGGGATGGGGTGGGCTCCAGAACCCGCTTAGCTCTTTGTGTAAATTGCGGGGAACTTTGGGGAGTATCCTACGAAAAAAAAAGTCTCTGAGCAAACAAGAAAAAAGGGGGGAAAAATCCCCATTTTGGTGCTTTGCACAATGTTCTGTGGGGCTGCTGGGCCGGGGATTCCTCACCCGGGGCTGTCCAGAGTTTCTGATTATTATTCCTCCCCCTTTTTTTTTTTTTTTTTTTTAAACACAAGGAAGGACCCGGAATCAATCACGGGGCAGGAGGGAGCAGCATTTTAAAGGGAAAGGCAGAGCCACGGGGTCCCTGGAGTCGCCAGAGCCAAAAATAATATTTCAGGGTTTAAATCTCGCTGCCGTTTTAGCTGGGGGGCAGCTGAGGGGGGAAAATGTCTCCAAATGCACCCAGGGTTCCTTCCCGGCGCTGGCTGGAGCCTGCCCGGTTCCCACGGAGCCAGCAGGAGTTGGCTTTTCCTGCTGCCCGCGGCTCGGGATTTGGCATCCCGGCGTGGAGCGGGGTCCGGCCCCGCTGCGGCAGAGCTGCCGGGAGGGAAGGAGGGGTCACCTCTCCTTTTCCTCTCCTCCCGCTTCTCCCTGGATTGTGGAACACGGCCCCACTGTGGAGCCCGAGCTCTCGGAGCGCGGTTCCCGGTCTGGTTTTCCTTCCTGAGCTGATCCTTCCGAACCTTGCCCCCTTGTCCTTCATCCTCCGTCAGGACCGGGGGTCGGGAGCCGCTTCCCGTCCCTCTCTAGCGGGGGGACGCTGCCGCCGGCGCCTTCCAGGAGCGCTCGGTGACCGCGGTGCTGCCGTGGGAAACAGCCCCGAGCTTCCCGAGCGGGCTCCGAGCGCTGCTGGGAGCTGCTGGGCACCACCGGGGACCCTCCGGGAGGAGACGGCTCCCAAACCTTGGCCTCTTGTCTCCTGTGCGTGTTGGAACGAGACAATTTGTCCGTGTGTTGTTGAATTCTCCCAAACCAACAAGTCTTTGCGGCGCTCCCTCCTCATCCCGACACCTCCTTTCCCATGGAAATGGGCCTCAGGTAATTGTAATGGTCCCCCCGGCCTTCCCAACCATGAATCACTCCCGGATCGGGGCACTTTAGGCACATTAGCGAATTAATCCGTGCAGCCGGGTCGGGGGGGGGAATTACCCCGGCATTGCTCAGCTGGGACATGGGGAGATGGAGCCCGGCCGAGCCGGCACCGGGGGTCACATCACTCACCCTGGGACAGCCACCCTGGGGTCTCCCCGGCCCCGGGGACACCCTGGCCCCGCCTGAGCTACCGTGCTGTAACACCCCGCGCCTGAGCCGAGCGAGCAGGCGATGTTGGTGCAGCCTGGCAATGCCCAGGGAACCTCTCTGCAGCCTGGAAATGCCCAGGGAATGTCTCTGCAGCCTGGCAATCCATGGAGTCCGGGGGATGGGCCGTGGGAGAGGGGCTAGGAGCAGGGACGGTGGGCTGGGGTGGGGCCAGGAGGTCCAACCCCCCCGGGCCACGGCCTCGCTCCCCTCCCGGCTCCGTGGGTGCCCTGCCCCTCGCCCAGGCCGTGCCAGAAGAGCCCGGCAGAGCCCGGGACGTGCCCAGCCCCTCAGCCCAGCCGGTGGGGAGTGCAGGGCTGGATTTTGGAAGTGAAACCCGGACCCGAAGCGTGGCAGCTTTTAGAGCCGGTGACTTTGAGCTCAGCTCGCGCACGCCCTGCAGCATTTCCCTCCCGCACCGCAGTGCAGCCTCCTGCTGTTGCCTCGTGTGTCCCCGCGCTCAGGTGTGTCCCCGTGGGCACGGTGACCCCGGTGCAGCCTCCTGCTGTTCCCTCGTGTGTCCCCGCGCTCAGGTGTGTCCCCGTGGGCACGGTGACCCCAGTGCAGCCTCCTGCTGTTGCCTCGTGTGTCCCCGCGCTCAGGTGTGTCAGGGCAGTGTCCCTGTGGGCAGGGTGGCTCCAGCGGTGGGCAGGGTCACTCCAGGGCCGGAGTCACCGTCGGAGCCTCCCCGGTGCTGACAGCTCGTTAATTCCGCCCCGTGATGAGCGCGGGGGCGGCGGCTTTGGCTCCTGAGCCCTCCCGGCTGTCCGGCAGGGGATGGCTGCCCGGGGAGCGTTGGTGCTGCCGCAGCTCCACCCGGGCTGTTTCACCGGGAATTCTGCCCGGGGGAGCGGCTCCGCGATGGCCTCTGAGCGGGACTGGCAAGGTTAAAAACCAGCTGGAGCTGCCGGGAGAGCTCCTGCCTGCTCCAGGATCCTCCATCCTGCGGGGGATGCGGCAGCTCCGGCGCTCGCCTGACCCCACCTCTGCACCAAACACAGGTTCTCCAAAAATAAGGAAAAACCCCGGGCAGTCAACCCCCTGTTCCTCATGTTGTGCTTGTTAAACTGCTGGAAAAATCCCCTCCTGCCTGCCTGAGGATCCGGGCTTCAGCCCCGCTGCGCCGGCACTGCCGGAGACACGGCGCGTCGGTCCAGCTGGAAGCATTGTCTGCCATTAAATAAGGGTTTTTAAATGAGCACATTTATCCTTGGAGCTGTCACAGCCTGTTGGGCAACGAACGCCGAGGGGCCTCGGAGCTGTTTGCTCCAAAGAGCTGCGACACCCTCGGGTTTGTCCAACCCGACCCAACCCCGAACCCCGACCGCGGCTCGGGCTCCGCGGGGCCCTCGCGCTGGGGAGGAGAAAACCCGGCTCGGGGGCTGCAGGAGGCAGCTCCAGCCCTGGAAAGCCCCGCGGGCCGGCTGGCAGCGCGTTCACCCTGCTCCTGTCCCTCGCCCCAAAGACTTTACAGCCAACATCTTCTTTTTAATTCCGACACCCGCAAAATAGCAGCTGAAATAACCCTGCTGTATGTCAGCTGCTGATGGAAGGAGATTAAATATTAAAGCCAGTGCTGTGGCTTTAACTCATTCCATTTTTTTCCCTACTCTTCCCCCTCTCCTCTCCCCCCTCTGCTTCCCCTCTCTGTGTAAAATGACATGATTTAGAACCCAAGTGCCAGACTCAGCCTCTGGGTTTCGGCGTTTGGAAATGTGTGCAGAAAGATATATTGTGTCTGTGAGCATTTCTGCGCAGGGAAGGAGAGAGCTCCCGAGCTGTGAGCCCACATAAAGATGTTAAATAGAGCTGTAACGCACGCCCGACGCACGGAAAGTGCCGGGGAAAAAAAAAATTAGGGGAAAAAAAAAATCCGGCAATGAAGGAAAATGAAAGATTAAAATAAACCTGGCGTTGGCGAGGCCGCGCTGGGGCTGGTGGGAGAGACACGACCCCGCTCTGCACCTCTCGCTCTTCCCTGCCTGACCTAAAAATCCCATTTCTTTAGCACAAAACGGAGCGGGAGAATTGGGAATTTTTTTCTTTTTCATATTTTTCCCCACGACTCAGGTGTTCAGATTTCCGATGCCGCCCGCCTGCTAAATATTCATCCCAACCCCACCACTCCGCACAAAAACCGGGTTTATTTGCCTCGGTTCACCCCATCCCACTGATGTCCCACTGCGGGCAGCCGAGTTCCATAAAAACCAGGGATTTTGGGGCCAAAACGGTGGAAAAATGTGGATGTCCCTTCCCTTGCAGGGCCCCTCCGCCGGCGCTTTCCGGGGCGATGCGGACCCGGCGCCGCCGATCCTCCCTCGCTCGCTTTTCCTTTGTTCGGGAGCGTTTCGGGGTCGGGATTAGTGAAAGCTCCTTGGAAAAAAAAGGGTTTCTGGTGAGGCTGGAGCAGAGCGGAGGGATCGGAAGCTGCGGGGAGGAAAAAAAGCCCTGATCAGGCAGATTTTGGCCGAACCGTCGAGAAATTTTATTTTGGGTTTATTTAAGGTTTAGTTACGGAGCGGAGCTGGGAGAGACGGAGTTCAGTCTGTTCCTGGAGTTCCACAGGCAAAAGCCTCTTGGCTTTTCTCCCACCAGCTCTGATTTCTTTAAATTTGAGCCCAAATTACGAGCGACTACCAAAGCACCTTGTGAGCAATGCTGTGAAGGACGCTCTGTGTAACCCCCTTGTCCTTGAGCCCAGGGGAAGAGGGGCTGGGGGTGGATGGGCCCCGTGTCTTGGTGTCCCCTGCCACCGAGGGATTGTCCCCTGCCTCTGCTCAGCTCGGAAAATGCAGATTTATTTGCTAAAACAGCAGAGCCATAAATGACCCTGGGAAAAGGCCCGAAGTGGGGGTCACGCTCGAGCCGCCCCACAGGAACAGGTGGCTCTGGGTGGGTTCGGGTGGGGATGCTTGGGAGAGGGAGGGAAGGAAGGGGGAAAGGGCAGGAATGCGCTGCTGCTCTGCTGCTGCTGCTGCTGCAGCGTTTTTCTAGAAGCAGCCGGTGCTGCTGGATGCATAAAAATGCTGCGGTGCCGTGGCCCGGCCGCCGTTTGTCGCAGTCTATTAGGAGAGACGCAATCCATCCTCGGGCTTTATGGGGCTGTGCTTTAACCCCGTCCCTGCCTCGCTCCCCCTCTCCTCAGCCCTCCCTCCCTCCCTTTGTCTGCCTTTCCCAGCCCCAAAGCCAGCCCCGAAGCCCTCCAGCGGGATTTTTTCGCTCCCCAAGCCCTCCCTGAAGGATGGGGTTGATCCTGCAGTTCTCCCCGCAGGTGGGGTTTTGGGGGGCGGGGGGCGATGCTCCCCCTCCCACGCGGGGTCGGCTCCGTCCTCGCTCCATAAAAACTCGTCAGCTGAACTGCCAGGCGGGGGCCAGCTCTGCCTCACCCCGCGCAGGGAAAGTTGCCCCAGTTGCACCTAATTCCCCACTTCCTCAGCCAGCAGAAAAGTGGGAATTTTGGAATTTAGCGTTCCGGGCGGAGCGGATCCGCGCTTCCATCGGCTGCAGCCCCCGCCTCTCTCCATCACTTACAAACCCAGATTAGTACAAACCCTCGTCCCCCGCCCTCCAGAGCCCCCGTGAAAGGCTTTTCCCTTTGCCCCCCGGGCTCCCACAGCCCCTTCCCGCTCTCCCACCCCTCCCCGGCCCCGCGCAGCCCTCGCAGCGATCGCGTTCCAGCCGCCTCTCCCCCCACACCCGGCGCAGGACGGGCCCCGTAAAACACAAAACGCATTTATTCCCCATTTTCTAAATTGTTTCATTTCAGAGGTTCACAAACGAGGACCACCTGGCGGTTCATAAACACAAGCACGAGATGACATTGAAATTCGGCCCCGCTCGCACCGACTCCGTCATCATCGCAGGTATGTGCCCGGCCAGCGCCCGGCAAGATTGATGCCAGGGACCAGATGCACTGCAAAACCCATAAAACCTCCTGTGATCTGCATTTAATCAGGGGAAAGGAAAGCCAGAGGCTTCCAAGTTTTTTCTTTTTTTATGGTAGTATCAGGTTTTGTGGGGTTTGGGGGTTTTTAAAAAAATTTTTTTTTTTTAAGCTCTCACCCTTTTTTATTAAAGGCTGGAGGATTTATGGCCAGAAAGGCTTTCACGTCTCTGCATGTGCTTTGAGGACGATGAACCAAACCTGACAAAGCAGCTTCCCCTCTCAGCCCAGGTGTCAATTTTCCTGAGCGTTTAGGAAGCTGCAGTTAATAAATTAAAGCCCCATCGAGCGCAGCGGCTCTGCCGGGCTGCCGAGCCCCACCGAGGAGCTCCGACAGCACTGGGGCGATGCGGCCTCTATAAAGCTGGGGGGAAAACCCAAACCCCACCGAGCTTTGTCTGGCAGGTTCCAGAGTCCCTCCTGTCCCTGTCGCGACAGAGTCCCTGTCGCTGCTGGGTGAAGAGGCTGTTGCTGAGAGCGAGGAGAGGGGAAACGCTTCCTGAAGGGTTTTTAAGGGAAAACAAAGCTGCTGCAGGAGCCTGGCACCTTTTTCCCCGCGTATCTCCAGCCCCAATCCGGTGTTGACGCAGGGAAAGGGAATTCAGTTGGTTTCTGCAGGGTTTTGAGTGAATCGTGGCTGTGGGCAGGAGGCAGCTCCCAGGGAAGGGCTCTCCCGGAGGGAGAATTCGCTCCCAGTGGGATCATGCCATGGGAGCAGGAGCTGACAGAAACTCGGATTCCTGAGGGTCACTTTTGCTCCAGTTCAGCCCTTTCCAGGCAGGGAGCACCGCGGGAGGGTCGGCGCTGCTGGGTCAGTTCGGAGGCGCATCGGGCACGTGGGGGTGTGGGACAGAAATGGGGCCAAAGTCCCGCAGGATCGCCCCGGTCCCCACAGCTGCCAGAGCCAGAATTCCTCTCCCTGTCAGAGCACGAGGGGACGAAACACTTCAGGAACACAAGGAACAAGGTCTGGCCCCCTTTCCCAGCTCCGCAGGGCTGTCACTCAGGGGGCTGCTCTGGGGTAAAACACAAAAAAAACCCAAACAAAACCAATTTACCCATGGCCGGGGCAGGACCAGCTAAAGCCCCCCAAACCAGTGCGGGCCCAGCGTGTCTGCCACAGACAGGGGGGTGTGAGGGCTGTAAAACCCTGCTGGCTTTGAGCAGCGAGATCCGGGCCCGTTACTGCCTGAAATTCCATCAATCCCGGGTTTTTTTAAGCCACCATTTTGTCTCTGGGATTTCTTGCTCCCTCCCTGCCTCCCGAGGCCGTGTGGCAGGAGCAGGACCTGGCCGAGGTGGCTGAGCCAAGGAGGGTCATAAAGAACCCTGCTTCTGGCAGCAGGGAGAGGGATTTTTATGGGAACGGGCACTCGTGGGGCGAGGCAGGAGCTGCTGCAGGTCCTGAGGCTCGGATCGGGGAAGGACGGGACCACAGAGGTTCCAGGCTTTGTTTGTGCCGCCCTGGAAATCCGTGCAGCTCGGGAGGGCAATGCTAAACAGGGAATGATCCCGAAAGAGCCCTGAGAGCTGTTAAACCCCGGGAAAAACAACCTCCTGCGGAGAGATTTGGTTGATGAAGTTCCTGAGTTTTATGGATTGGGATCTGGGGGGAAGCAAAGGGTGCCCAGAGGGGGATTTTGCTTCAGCAGAGGGAGGGTTTGCAGTCAGGCTGAATCATCCCAGGGATGCTCTTTGTGCTGGAAAATCCCTGTGTTTTTCTGCGGGATGGATCCTTTGGTGTGTGAATCCCGACGGAATTCGAGGCTGGCTGGAGCAGGGAGGTTTCCTTCTGCTTTTATGGGCTGGGTGATGGCCAGAGAGATCATGACTCGACGTGTTAATGTGGTGCAGAACGGTCCCGCAGGGAGGGCTGCGGGCAGCGGGGGCTGCGAGCGTTCCCAGGGAATCGCTCTGGGGTTCGGAGCTGGCACGGCAGGCGAGGGGAGAGGCTCTGCCCGGCCCCGGGGCTGCTCTCCCCTCTCATCACTCCCCGTGTTTGTGATTTCAGGGAGATCAAACTCCCGGTTTTCCCTCCTTTTCAGGGAGATCAAACTCCCGGTTTTCCCTCCTCGTCCGGCTTCGGACGGGGCAGAACCCTGGGGTGGGAGGGATGGGAATTCCACAGCCCGGAATTCACAGAAATCCTCTTGGTCCACTGTTTATCTCTTTAAACACAGGGAAACGAAACCAGCAAGAAATGATTGTCCCTGTTCCAAACTGTCACTTGCTGTCCCCAAGGTGACACACACGTTCCCCAGGGCTCCCACTGAAGGACTGGGGTGGGTAAAATGCGATTTTTTGGCCTCTCCCTGACCAATTGTTGGTGTTCCAACCCGAACCAGATCAGACTCCGACCCCGACTCGGTTCCTGAAGAACTGTGAGGAGGTGGGACTCTTCAACGAGCTGGCCAGTTCCTTCGAGCACGAGTTCAAGAAAGCTGCTGAGGATGATGAGAAAAAGGCAAGAGGCTGTGACTGCACTGGGGACAAACTGGGAGCACTGGGAGGGACTGGGGTCTGCTCTTGTGAAAGGCACAGGCCTCTGGGTAGAATTTGCGTGGGGTTTTATTTTTGTAACTCGGGTGACTTTGGCTGCTTTTCCCACTGATCCGAGGCCTGCAGAGAGCAGATTTAATGGTTTATTATTCCTTTGGCTTTTCACTTCGAAAAAAGGGGGGAAAAAACAGAGAGGGGGAGTACCCAAAATACCTCACACCTCGGGAAGGAGCTGCAGGGCGCTGGGAGCCGGGACGGGAGCACAAACCCCTTCGGAGCCTCCTTGGGGGCCGAGATCCGAAGGGAAGGTGCCTCGGAGGGGCAGGCACAGGGACGGGAGCGGACCTTCGGCATTCCCAGTGTGTCTGGAGCGAGCAGCTCCGTGGAAAAGAGCAGCTTTTCCTAACAAAGAGCTCTCTCCTCCGCCAGCGCCATCGATCCAGGCTGCCCCCGCAGCCCGGCGAGCGCCAGGGGCTGAAGGACAACGGGATCTCATCAGAAAGCAGCTAATTAAGGACATTTCCAACCCCCCGCGCCCCTCCCTCCCCTCGCCGGGCTCCGAGCAGCAGCAGATGCGTGCTGGGCTCTCAGCCTGGCACATACATTTACTAAATTGATGTATGTCCGTACATACGCTCGCAGTCAGCGGCGCTGCTCGGAAATAAACTGCGGGAGCCGAGCCGCGTAAATCTTCCCGAGATGGGGAACGGAGGAATTCAGAATTAAAACTGAAACCTGGCTTCCCACCCGCGCCCCCCCCTCCCCAATAACAGGCTCTTTAAACCGAAATTGATCTCTCTCATTGGTATGCGGCGGGCTGCGCGCAGCTCCTGCCCTTTGTTCTGGAAGGAACGGGCAAGGGGCTGGGAGGGAGGAGCCGCCGGGGATTTTCGGACGTGGGATCGCCGGGCAGCCCCGGGGAGACCACCCAGCTCCTGGGCCCTCCTAACCCTGCAGCCCTGGGCTGTGCTCCTGGGGTTGGCTTTAGGGTGGCTCAGCCTAAATATTCCTAAATATTCCTAAATATTCCTTGCGCGTGGAGCTCGGGGGGTGTCAGCTTTCAGGGAAGGAATTATCCTTCCTCAGACCCCCTGTCCGGGCGAGGTCAGCTGGCCAGTGCCCGGCGCTGGCCGGAGCTGAGCTTCCAGCATCCAGTTTTGTGTTCGTCCTCCCTTTTGCAAGGGTGGTCTCGCACCAGCGCCGTTAATTAAAAACACAGGCGCAGCGGGAGCTTCCCCGGAGGCGCTTTAAGCGGTTTGAAACTTTCCTGCATGTTAATCCCGGCTCCTTTGTAATTCCCGGAGCAGCTCTGTGCTCTAAAAGGGCAGGTAAATGGTTATTGCTGCACCTACCGCGAGCGAAACCGCCCGGGGAAAGCACGGGGGGGCGGAGGGGCTG
>VZTF01008243.1:69917-83995 GCA_013397755.1 Cnemophilus loriae
TGGATGGATGGATGGATGGATGGATGGATGGATGGATGGAGAACAGGCTGGACAAGCAGCTGTCGGGGCTGATTCAGGGGCAGTTTCCCCTGCCTGGACAGGAGGAGGCACCGGCTGATTTGCAAGGTCTGCTGCAGCATCCTTGCTCTGCCACTCCTTCCCTGCTCTCTCCCGGCCCTTCCCTCCCTCCAGGTGCGGGTCAGGGACAATTGACCCCTCGACTCACTTGTCCCCTCGCCCTGTTGTGCCCCTGCCCTTTCCAGTCCCCTGCAGGTCGTTAAGTGGTTCCACTGGGGCACGTGGCGCTGCTGGATCCCAGGGTGGTGGCAAGTGGCCAAGTCCAGGCATATGGTTGGGTTTTATTTTAATGGGGCGCTCATAGATATTTAATAACTTGCATGGCTCTTTGTTTGCTTTTGATAATCGGGTAATAAAATAATTCAGGCTGATTTATACAATGTTTTACAGCTCTTCTGTGAATGAAAGTGCCTCCTGTAACTCGCAGGCATTTGGCTTGGGTACCTGTTCTCCTTAGCAGGGCCCTTTTTATACCAAAAAATCATAATAACAACCCGTGGAGAAGTCGTGTGTGTTGCTGAGAACCCACAAACTGCTGCCATCTGGGGCTGCCTGTTGTTCCTGGGCCTCCATCTCCGTTTGGCCGGGGCTGGAGCAGCCCCGCTCTCTGCCTCGGGCTCCCAGATGCTGCTTCAGTACAAATAAATAATAATAATTTGGCAAGAGCTGGGAGCCGGAGCCTCCTCCTCGAGGAGCAGCCGAACGTTTCGCACACAATGCGAGACGATTGTCCTTTCCAGAGCTGATTGTCCTTTCCATCCATGCCTGCCTTCCCTGCAGAGCTCCGGGGCCCTGGACATGTCCCTGCCCTCCACGCCGGACATCAAGATCAAGGAGGAGGAGCCGGTGGAGGTGGACTCGTCCCCGCCGGACAGCCCCGCGTCCCGGCCGCGCTCGCCCCAGCACAAGGACAAGGTGGGGCTGTTCTCACGGGGTGCTGCCCCTTCGCCGCGTGGGACCGAGCTGGGGGGCCAGGGCCTCGGCTGGGCTCTTTGGGGCCTCGGCTGGGCTCTTTGGGGCCTCGGCTGGGCTCTTTGAGGCCTCAGCTGGGCTCTTTGGGGCCTGATTTGGGCCTCTGAAGGGACAGGCAGAGGGGCTGGAGCTTCACCCCTTTCTAAGACATCGTGAATGGAGGGGCTGGAGCTTCTAAAACACCTCAAACTGAGGGGCTGGAGCTTCCTCCTTGCTGAAACATCCCAAACTGAGGGGCTGGAGCTTCACCCCCCTCTCAAACACCCCGAGCCAAGGGGCTGGAGCTTCACCCCTCCGAACCCGCGTGCCTCAGTGTCTCCTGCGCTCCCCTCAGTTTCTGTGACAGAGGTGCCTGAGTTCTTTAAGCCTGCAGGAGGAAGAGCCGTCGCGGAGATGATGAACGGGTAATTAGCAGCCCCCGTTTTGTGTTCTGCCCTGCAGGAGGTCCCCGCCAAGCCCGTGATCATCTCCACGCCCACGCCCACCATCGTGCGCCCCGGCTCGCTGCCGCTGCACCTGGGCTACGACCCCCTGCACCCCACGCTGCCGTCCCCCACCTCCGTCATCACGCAGGCCCCCCCCTCCAACAGACAGCTGGGGTGAGTACGGGCACGGAGCGTTCCCTGGGGCACGAACTGGATCCCTGAGCGAGTTCCCTGAGCGCCAGGAGTGCCAGAACCGCGGAGGAGCCGCTGCATGACGGGCTGCACGACGGGCTGCACGACGGGCTCCTCACGGCTGCTCGCAGCTCCTCACGGCTGCTCCCAGCTCCTCACGGCTGCTCGTGGCTCCTCACGGCTCCTCACGCTCCGTCTGCAGCAGCACGGCGGGGTGGGAGCGCAGGAAGCAGGAACTAATTGTCCCGGAGTAAGGAAACGAGGCAGAACTCAGTGAAACAAGGCAGAACTCACCGTGGGGAGAGATGAAAGCGCTCCCTGAGCTCGGCACGGCGCTGGCGGGCGGCGCCTGGCAGAGCCCAGTGCCGGCGGGGAATTGTCTGGAGCTGGAACGGCCCGGGGATTGTCTCAGGCAGCTCTTTGGTGCCTCTGAAGTGTAACCTCCGAGCTGCTGGCCCTGCCTTGGGGCTGTTTGCCCGGGCACGGCTCAGGACCTGCTCCTGCTTGCCTGTGGGGACCCTGGAGACTGCAGCTCTGAGCTGGCAGGGCCCTGCACAGGAGGCAACGAGCCTGAGGATTCAGGGATCACGCTGAGCCCTCGGGAGATGCCTGTTGAGCCCTGCCTGTGTTTGCTGTCAGGCTGCTCCTGCTCCCTCTCCCCTCTGGCCACCCCTGCTTGAGGCTGCCTGCATTAACCCAGTCCAGTTTGCATTTCTGAGCTGTCAGCTCCTGCTTTTCTGGGAGTTTTCCTTCTGGCACCATCAATCCAGACAGGCCTGGTGGGAAGTTTTAATGCAGCCTTGAGGCAGGAAGGGGTTAAGTGATTGTCCTGGGGTTGAAAGGGCAGTGGAGCCCCTTCCCCAGCTGAGCTTCGTACCCTGCTCAGAAGTGGGGGAACAAACCCAAATCCACCGGCTGGGTTGGGTTCCTGGGGCTGCTGGGCCTTGGTAAACCTGGAGAATGATGCAGGAATTGTTTGTCGCTGCAGGTCTCCCACAGGCTCCCTCCCGCTCGTCGTGCAGCTCGCCAACGGCCAGACCATGCCCGTGCTCCCCGGCCCCCCCGTGCAGATGCCGTCTGTCATTTCGGTGAGAGAAGCTTCCAGAGCTCCCAGCACGGCCTGCACGGAGCAGGGAACGGGCCCTGCCCCTGCCAGGCGCACGCAGGCGCTGCCATTCCGTGAACACTCCAATCTCTCCCCCTCCGAGCGAGATGCGGCTGCAGGAGGAGGAGGAGGAGAGGAGGGGCAGCTCTGGCAGGGCAGCAGTAACGTGTGGATCACACCAGAGGGCAATAAGTTTGGAAAAATCCAGATCCGTGCCCGCACAGATGGCTGGCGCCGCCGGGCCGGGGCCGGGAGCTGCAGGATCCCTGATTAGCTGCTTCCATTTGGAACAGCCTGCTCCGAGCGCAGCGGAGCTTGCAGGGAACACGTCCGGCTGTGCCGGCCGGGGAATGGCCATCACGGCCGGGGAATGGCCACTGCGGCCAGGGAATGGCCACCGCGGCCAGGGAGTGTCGCCTCCCAGCCCCTCTGCACACCCGCACACCGAGCTGTCTGTGGGGCAGGGGCACTGCAGGCTCTGCTGGGCGCTGTGAGGGTGCCCCGAGCTCTGCAGCTCCTGGGAATCCTGTCCGTCCTTTCCTTGGGATTTTGGGGGAGCAGTGGCCAAAAGCTTCTCGTCAGGCACAGGAATGCTGGCTCAGAGCCCGGCCCGTGGGCACAGGAATGTCCTCACCCCTTCCCTCCCAATCTGTAGGGCTTTGCTACCCGAGGGGGGTTAAAAACATTTCCAAATTCTCCACATTCTGGTTTTCCCTCTCTTTTTTGAGGGAGAAAGTTCAAGAGGGGACACAGTGGCAGCTTTGTCATAGAACCAGAGGAGAGTTGGTGCCTTTCCTCTCATCCATGGCAGGGAAGGGAAGGGAAGGGAAGGGAAGGGGAGGGAAGGCAAGGCAAGGCAAGGCAAGGCAAGGCAAGGCAAGNAGTGTAGATGATCTGAAATACAGTTTCAAGACAAAGAAAGAAAGGAAGGAAGGAGGGAAGGGAAGGGAAGGGAAGGGAAGGGAAGGGAAAGGAAGGGAAGGGAAGGGAAGGAGCTGCTCCTTCCCTGTGCTCCGTGCTGGGTGATTCCAGCACAGCCGCCGTGGCCACCGCCGTGGCCGCTGGCATTGGGTGTCACCGGGAATAACGGATGGCTGGAGCTGAGATGTTTGTCAGGTTTTACAGGCCTGCTCTGTCAGGGAGATCCTGCAGAGCTGCCCCCCTTCCCAACCCCGCTGTCCCCCCTCCCTCGCAGCTGGCTCGGCCCATGTCCATGGTGCCCAACATCCCCGGCATTCCCGGGCCTCCCATCAACAGCAGCGGCTCCATCTCGCCCTCAGGACTCCCGGTGCACTCCGAAGCCAAAATGGTGAGTGCCAGGGAGGGGTCACGGCCACGGGGCTGTCCCTCAGCCTTCAGCAGCTCCTGGCTGGAGGCTTTTCCCCCTTCCCAAAGAGCCAGGGCTCCGTCAGAGTGCCCCGAGTGCAGGTGTTGAGATGCCACAGGAGCATCAGAGCACCCGACTCTGTCCCCAGCCCAGTGTGGGGCTCTGATTCCCTGGGATGGAGCTGGGATTGGGGCAGGCAGAGCCCAGGGAGGAGAGAGAGGCTGGGCTGTAATTCAGACATCCTGGGCATGGCTCTCCTGTCGAAGCCTTTAACAGAAGGAATTTTCCCCTCGTGGCTCCTCACGGTTCAGGCAGAGGGCGAAGCAAACCCTGATGGATGTGGCACTTGGGGACACGGCTCAGCGGTGGCCACGGTGCTGCTGGGGAAATGGATGGACTCGATGATCTCAGAGGGCTTTTCCAGCCTCAGTGAAGCTGAGATTCCATGAACTCCCCATTTTTTTGGTGTTTGCACCCCCACCTCCCCCAGCAGTGCTGTCCCCGCTCCCCTCGTGCCCTGGTTTGGGATCGGCAGGACTCCAGGGCAGATCAGAGCCTCGAAATGGGGAGAGAAATTGTAAAGTGAGGCCCCAAACAGCCATCCCGGCTCTGCCTACCAGGGAAGGGATTTACCAGGCACCCCTGGGTCCCTCTCCACCCCCCAGGATCCCTCTGCGGGCGCTCGGGGACGGTTGGGCTCTGCAGCCTGCTCAGTCCCTGGGCTTTCCTGGAGCTGCCAGCTGGGCAGGGAATCGCTGCCAGTGGCAGCAGCAGTTCTGGGATGTCGCACCTGCCTGCTGGGCTGGACACGGCCCGCTGGGCTGGACACTGCTGTCCCTTCGGGCAGCCCAGCTGGGGACGGCCTTGGACTTGAGTCAGCCGCAGTCCCCATGGCCAAGGGCGGGTGGCTGCAGGGTGCCAGGAGCTGCTGAGAGCCCTGACAGCTCCTCTGATGTCCCTTTTGCTCCCCTGGCAGAGGCTGAAGGCCAGCCTGGCCGCATCGTCCTCGCTGAACGGCAGCAGCCTGGTGGTGGGCTCGGCCAGCACCATGGTGACGGCGCGGCCGGAGCAGAGCCAGATCCTCGTCCAGCACCCCGACGCCCCCTCCCCGGCTCAGCCACAGGTCTGTGCTGCTGCTGCTGCCCCAGCGGGCTGGGCTGGGCGTGCTGGGGCTCCCGGGGCTTGGCAAGGAGGAGGAAAACCTCCCAGCGTCCTTCTCGCTTTGCAGAATGGGTTAAAACCTTGTTTTTCCGGTGCTGCTCTGGCACTGAGGCACTCCCAGCCCACCAGGCACGAGCTCCAGCCCCGTGTTCATCTGCCTGATGAGCTCTAGAGTTTGGAAGGAACATTTTCCCTCTCCTCTCCCTGCTCAGTTACAGGGGTTAAACGCTCCCCTCTCAGGCAATCAGCTCGGCTGGCTCCTGCCAGCCAGCCAAATGCCAGCCTTCCATCAGGATGGCCACCTGCTCCGGCCTTGGATGGGCTTCCAGGACTTTAATCTCCATATGCTGCCCGGCAGCGAGAGCTGCGGTGGGGCTGCACCCCGGGCTGGGGCTGCGCCTGCCCCTCACAGTCTGTGGGGCCGGGGCTGCTCCGCTGTCAGCCCTCGCTGCTTTTCCTCTGTTCTCCCAAATAAAACCGGGAGATGTGCAGCCCTGCAAAATCTTGTGGTCCCAGTTACCTCCAAGAGCTTGTTTGGCTGAAGGTTTAGAGGGGAAAATTCATTTTTAAAGCAAGTTACCTGCTTAAAAACCGGGATTTGCTGCTGGCCCGAGCAGCGACGGTGCCTCGTGGTGGCTGCGGCAGCGGGACCGAGCTCTGCTCTGCTCTGCGGTGCCACCGCTGCGTCCTGCCCGTCCCCAGAGCTGCTGCTGAGCCTGGCCCCCCTGTCCCCTCGCCAGGTGTCCCCTGCCCAGCCCACGCCCAGCACGGGCGGGCGCCGCAAGCGGGCGGTGGACGAGGACCCGGACGAGCGGCGGCAGCGGTTCCTGGAGCGGAACCGCGCGGCCGCCTCGCGCTGCCGCCAGAAGCGCAAGCTCTGGGTGTCCTCCCTGGAGAAGAAAGCCGAGGAGCTCACGAGCCAGAACATCCAGCTGAGCGTGAGTATGTAACTGGGGCTGAGCACAGCCCTTGGCACGGCGCTGGCACGGCCCTGGCACGGCGCTGGCAGCGCGGCCCCGCCGGGAGTGGCCACCCCATGGAGCACCCACTGCTCCCTGCCTGGGTCTCACTCCTGCCTTCCCATCCTGAGGGGTTCAGAAGTGTTTCATTTCTCTCCCCGCTGCCCCTGGAGAGGCCGTGAGCTCCCCAGGGAGCAGCTTTTTCCACAGTGGGATTTCCTCTCCCTGCTCCCTTCCCTTCCCGCTGGGCCTGGCTGGGGAGCAGGGAGGCTCTGCAGCTGCAGCTGGGGCCGCTCTGGTTTTTCTCTGGAGAATTGCATTTCCCTGGCTCTCCTGGCGTGCCAAGAGGTGCAGCACACCTGGAAATCCAGATTTCACTCGCAGTTCCTCCATTAATGCTCTTGGCACTGGCCAAGGGTGAGGCAGAGGCTGAGCTCGGCTCCGTTCCGGGCGGGTGACTCAGTCCCTGCCTCTGCTGCAGCTCTGACCGTGGTGGTTTTGTTCCCTTCTCAATTATAGAAACTGTTTCCTCGGGCAGTTTTGGGGCGCAGTTGTGTGGGTTTCAGCTGTTTCTCCACACATTTCAGAGGGATAATCTGATCTGTTTTTTGGGAAGCAAACCTGTCTCATGGGAGCTCACAGAGCTCTGGCCCCACTGCCTGGCTGGGTTGGGCTGGTTGGACGTTCCCTGTGTCCCACCAGGGCCAGCAGCACTCCAGGTGTCCCTGGGACAGGTGGCACTGGCAGGAGGGCTCAGAAAAAGCTCAGTGACCACAGCCGGTGACAGAGAGGTGCTGCTGCCCCTTCCCCAAATTCCCCAAACCCTGGAACTTGGCTGGATATCCAGGGGCACCTCGGGTTAGACACCAACTTGGGAGTGTGCAGGGCTGGAAGTTTGAGCGTGGGGCTGCTGTGGGTGACGCCACGCGTGTCTGTCCCCTCAGAACGAGGTGACGCTGCTGAGGAACGAGGTGGCCCAGCTGAAGCAGCTGCTGCTGGCCCACAAGGACTGTCCCGTCACGGCCCTGCAGAAGAAGACTCAGGGCTACCTGGGTGAGTGAGCGATGGCTGCTGCTGCTCCCTGGAGCCTGGCGTGGCTCTGGCTGGGAGGGAAGGGAGGGAATCGTCCCCTCGGGCCGTGTCACCTCCCTGTCCCTGCGGCGGCGGGGCTGGCACGGACACAGGCACAGAGCAGGGAGTGCACAACTCCTGGGTTGGGAGGGACCCACGAGGCCCCTCACGGGACACCCCGAACACCCCCCACATCCCCGAGGGATCCTCTGCCCGTCTCCTGCTGAGGAGGATCCCCCGGATTGTCCCTTTAACCTCACGGGTGGCCCCTTGCAGTGCGGGCAGCGCCCAGGGCCGGGGGTTTGTGTCCCTGTGCCTCTGCAGGGTGGGATACTTGACATGGACCCACCTCTCCCCGCTCCCGGCAGCGAGCCAAGCCCTTGATAATCCCTTGGAAGTCCAAAATTTGCTGCTGCACAGCGAAGGCAGAGTCAGGAAAGGCCAGACTCTCAGTGACATCATAGAGCTCCATTGCTCATTCTCTGCAGTTCCCATCCAGCTGGCTCGGCTTGGAAGTGGGAAAAAAAAAAAAAAAGCTTATTTTTTATCTTCTTTTCTTCCCTTCATTTTTTTTTTTTTAATGCTGCCTTTTTCATTATAACCAACCCGGGAGCTAAGCACGATCTGGGTCCTGCTGCCCTCCCTGCAATACCAATTCCAGGCTGCTGTGAGGCTTTGGGAGGACACTGGAGTCCTCTAGTGTTCCTTGGAAAAATGGGAGGAGAGGCAGGGATGGATGAGCTGAGAGCAGGGAACGGGAAACAGCAAAAACCAAGGAAGAAAAAGAAAAAAAAAATTCAAAAAATTAAAATTCTGCATCCTTGGGGGTTGTGCCTTGATCCCATCTCCAGGACTCTGGCATTCTGTCCTGCCTGGTGAGGCACAGGGATGTGCTGGAAGGGTCTGGCACAGCCACTGTGCCCCCCTGCAGAGGCTCAGAGCCTGGGTGAGGGGCTCCTGGACGTCCCCACGTCCCCGTGTCCCCTGCAGAGGGGCGGTGGCTCCGTGATCTTCCCTGCCCATCCCCAGGTTCAGGATTCCTCTCGCTGTTCCCCACAGCAGCAGGAATTCATCACGCATCCGAATGCTAAAAACGAGATTCTCCCCCTCCCCTCTGCCCCTTTTTATGGCCGAGATTTGTGGCCAGGCAGGTCCTGGAACAAAGCCCCAGGGTCCCTGATGGAATTGCAGTGTCCAATCCTCCTGGACACTCGGGAGCTTTATTTGCAGCACCTTGTAAATCTCCTGGGTTTTGGGATGCCAGGGGAGATATTGCTCTGCTCGACCTTCTCCAAGCCCAGGCCAAGGTTTTCCCAGGGAAAGGTGGAAGGAAAACAGAGCCCGGGTCCATTTTCCAGTGCCCAGTGAGGTGTTAAACCCCAAATCTGATTTTTTTGCCCAGTATTAGGGGTTTTATGTTGAAGAAATGTCCCAGCTCCTGCCTTCATTTGCTCTTTCAAAGAGAAGTGACCCCACCCCACGTGGAATTTCCTCCTGGCATCTGTGGGTACAGAGAGCTCTGGGTGCCCTCACCAGGGCATTTGAGAGCTCCCAGATTATCCCCTGGGTGAGGAGCTCTGCCTGGGCCCTGGGGGTTATCTGGGGGAGAAAATCCAAAGTTCTGGAAGCCTCTGAACAAAGAGAAGAAGGGCTCTGCCTTTGTTCGCCCCCGTCCCCTCACGGTGCTTCAAACTCCCAAAAAAACAGAGCAAGCAAAGGCTTGTGATGGGCTCTGATTGATTTTAGTATCCTGGGGAATAATAAAGAGCAAAGCAGGTGATTTAGGTAAAAAATGCCCCCAGAAGCCCAGCCCTTGGCCCTGCTGAGGAGATCCCGTTCCCCCTGGCAGGTGGGGAAGGGGCTGCTCAGTCTCGGGGCTCCACGGCCTGGGGGGAAATTAATTCCTGTTAACGAAGGATGAACGGTCTGGGAGTGCAGGATTGGGATGAAGGTTATGGCAGTGCTGCCCTCCNATTCCGTAGGGTTGGTTTCTCCAGGCTGGAAAGGTGAGTGTCCATCCATTCCTGAGGTGTCCCTGATCCCACCCCGATCCAGCACCACTCCCACCCCGATCCAGCNCTCCTGCCTTCATTTGCTCTTTCAAAGAGAAGTGACCCCACCCCACGTGGAATTTCCTCCTGGCATCTGTGGGTACAGAGAGCTCTGGGTGCCCTCACCAGGGCATTTGAGAGCTCCCAGATTATCCCCTGGGTGAGGAGCTCTGCCTGGGCCCTGGGGGTTATCTGGGGGAGAAAATCCAAAGTTCTGGAAGCCTCTGAACAAAGAGAAGAAGGGCTCTGCCTTTGTTCGCCCCCGTCCCCTCACGGTGCTTCAAACTCCCAAAAAAACAGAGCAAGCAAAGGCTTGTGATGGGCTCTGATTGATTTTAGTATCCTGGGGAATAATAAAGAGCAAAGCAGGTGATTTAGGTAAAAAATGCCCCCAGAAGCCCAGCCCTTGGCCCTGCTGAGGAGATCCCGTTCCCCCTGGCAGGTGGGGAAGGGGCTGCTCAGTCTCGAGGCTCCACGGCCTGGGGGGAAATTAATTCCTGTTAACGAAGGATGAACGGTCTGGGAGTGCAGGATTGGGATGAAGGTTATGGCAGTGCTGCCCTCCTCGGGAAGCCGTGCTGCTTCCTGCCTGGAATTCGGGAGGATTCCAGCCTGCTTTGCCACGGGATGGGGCCAGCAATCCCCAGGGGGAGGGTCGTTATCTCCCAGCTCTAATTAGTTCTGTCCCAGTCCTCGCTCGCTGCTGCCAAACGGGGAGGAGGGGGTCTGATGGGGGGAGTGGNCGAGCAGAGAGCCCGAAGGAGAGCTCGGAGCCCACGGGCTCCCCCGCGCCCGTCATCCAGCACAGCTCCGCCTCGGCCGCGCCCAACGGGCTCAGCGTGCGCTCGGCCGCCGAGGCCGTGGCCACCTCGGTGCTGGCCCAGATGGCCGGGCAAAGGACAGAGCTGGCCGTGCCCGTGGCCTCGCACGTCATCATGGCCCCACAGTCGCAGTCTGCCGGCAGATGATGGCCCCGGGCCCGAGGAGCGCCCGCTGCGGCCGCACGGACTGACCACGGCCCCGGCGCTGACCGGCAGGGGCCCGCCAGGGTTTTTCCTTTCTCTTTTGGGGGTTTATTCTTTTTTTTTTTTTTTTTTTTTTTTTTTTTTTTTTTTATGGTNTTTTTTTTTTTTTTTTTTTTTGAGTTAAGGGCAGCTCTGGCGCTTTCCCACCGCGCAGCCCCGGCCCCGGAGCCCCTGGGAAGGGCGGATCCCGGGGATCCGTGTGGGTAACACTAAACTGCGTGCATGGGGCGGCCCCGCGGCACTGCCACCGCCCCAGGCCCCTGTCCCTGTCCCCCTGGGCAGGAGGCTGTGACACTCTGTGCTGTCTCTGTGCTGCTGCCAGGCTCATCCCCGCTGCCGCTCCCTTGAACCGTTGCACCTTCACCAGGAGCCTCCTGGAGCTCTGAGGTTACAGGGATCGAGGTCTCCTCCCTCCCCCAGTCCCAGCGACGGAGTCTGGACGCGATGGAGGCGGGCCTGCTCTGGGTTTGTGCCCCGGGGGCTGGGACAAGGGGACAGCGTGGGGCTGGGGGGACAGGCGTGTCCCCGGGCGCTCAGGGGCTGCTCCCGGGCCAGGTGCTGGGACAGGTACGGCCTGGCCAGGGCTGCTCCCGCATTCCCGACGGGAATGGGGCTCTGGGTGTCACCGGGAGCCGGGAATGGGTGCAGGGAAGGGCCCAGCTGGCAGTGACACCGTGAGTCCCCAGAGCCGGCACCAGCCCCGGCTCCTCCTGAGCAAACCCGTCCCGCACTCCCCAGGATCAGCTCCCACTCATGAGACCTCGATGACCTCAATAATGGTGGCCTTAAATCGTGGAATCGTTGCCTGTTCCGAGGGGAGGGAGCCGGGAACGGGGTCGGTGTTTGCCCCCACGGCGATGTTGGGTGACCGAGCCCCCGCCACTTCCCAGCCGGGGCAGACAGAGGATTCAGGGAGCTCCAGGGGCAGGGTCAGATCCTGTCCTCTGCGGTGAGGAGCTCTTAGAACCAGGTCCCTTTTCCTGCCGTGGACGTTGGGCTCTCCTGAGTCCGTGCGTAGCCAGCGGTGCTTCCCAGGGTGCCGCAGTTGGAGCCAGCGGTTGGGAAATGGGAAGGGTTGCCGCGTGTGTTTGGGATTTGGAAGGAATCTCATCCCGGTCCATGGAACTGCTCCAGCCCTTGGAATTCCTGCCCCTCACAGGTCCCTCCTCAGCCAAGCCCTCCCCCTCAGGTCGCACTTCGCCACTTTGGAGCCAGGCTGGTTTGTCCAGGTGATTTTGTTTGGCTTCTCCACACTTGGAAGGTTCCCAGGGACAGCAAAACCCAAAGCAAAGGCTGAGCAGGAAACTGGGATCTCGGCACGGACGGGAAAGTCCAGAGATTTGGGGTTTTTCCAGCAATGGGATCTGGCTTCTCCCCGTCCCTCTTTCGCAGCTCTTCCTCAGCTGGGATCAGGCGTGGGCTGGGTTTGTGTTGCTGCTCCCGCACTCCCCTTTTTTCTCTTGCTCGTCCCAACTCCTCTCCGTGCTCGGGGTCACGTCCAGCCTCGGGAATCTCTTGTTGGGATCCCACACATCCCCCGACCCCCCTCTTCCTCCCTTAAAGCTGTTCCTAAAGCACAGGCCGGGGGTTCCCAGCAGTTTGCAGCGTACCCTATCCCGACCCGGGATGTGTTTCTGCTGCAGGGCGTGGCCAGGAGGGTCCAGGTGAGGCACAGGGAGGGGGTCAGGACTGTTTTGGATCCCCCAAAGGGGGATTGCAGGGTTTGCAGGGGTTGCAGGATCTTCGCCCTGTCCAGCAGCTCGTCCAGTGGTGTGGTGTGAGCCGTGGTGTCCATCAGGGGCCATCCCAGCGTTCGGCTCCGCAGGAAATCCCAGGAAGGAGGAAGGGAAGGAGGAATCGAGCTCTGGGCTGGTCCCACCGCTGGTTCCCCGTTTGCTGCGGGGTCTGGGGGGAGCAGGGGGGGCCTCGCTGGGAGAACCAGGAATGAGCAAAGGGTGGAAGGGTGGAAAACCCAGGATAGTGTTTGCATCGAAGGCAGCAGCTTCCCCAGCCCCTCATTTTACCCTCGGAGCATTAAAAGTGGCTGGATTTTGTGTGATGGGGTTTTCCTGCCTCGCTGCTCTTCCCGGGAATCCTCGTGGGCCCCTCAGGGTGGGGGTGCAGGAGCAGCTTTTCTCCCCATCCCTGCCTGCCCCGAAGCTCCCCATTCCCGCAGCCCCATCGCCAGTGCCTTGAAAATCCTGCAAATCCGGGGAAAGACACTGGGAAAGCTCCAAAGGTGGGCAGGGTTGCAGCTTCCCGTGCCCGTTCCAGGTGTGTTTTACCCCAAAAGCAGCCACTCCTCGCTTTGTGACCACCTTTGGGGCAACCCCCCTCAGATTTCTGCTCCGGGGTGGTTCCTCCTGCTTTTCCGAGGTGTTTTCTTCCGCTTCTCCGAGGCTCCCGGGGGTGGCAGCCCCTGGCCCCGCTCGGCAGCGCCGGGCACCTGCACTTTGCTCTGCCAGCCCCGGGTTCCCGGGAGTCCCAGGGGCTCCCGAGCCTTCCTCCTGTCCCCTCCTCCTGTGGCCTCCTCAGTCCCCTCCCTGCCGGGTTTGCATCGCCGGGGTCGCCGTCCCTGAAGTCGGGGGAGATGCAGGGGCTCCTCACAGGAGCTCTGGGGTTGAAAGGGCTCCTTTAGGGTCGGGCTGGGGGAGCAGGGAGAGCGGGATCAGCTGGTGGGATTTGGGCTTTATGGATTTTATCAGAAGTGTGACATTGAATGGGAACAAGGGGCTGCCAACCAGGAACCCCACGATGGGGGAGCTCCTGCTCCTTCCCTCCTCTTCCTCTCTTTTCAGCCTCCAAATCCCTCAGGACTGGGCGGGGTGGAAAGGGTTGGCGCCGCTTTCCCTCCCAGACTGGTCTTTTGCCCAGAATTCTTTGGCTCAGGTGGGAAATGTGTCATTTTGGGACTCACGGACCCGTTCCCGCTCGGTTCGCCCCAGTCCCGCGCACACGGGGGCCCCAAAACGAGCCCGGGAGGTGCCGGAGGGACGCGGGAGGAGGGTCCCGGGCGTGCCCCCCACCCCCCAGCTGCTTTGTGCCACGAGCTTTGACGATCAATAATGGAAGAAGCCAAAAAAGGACCCCCGAGTACCTGTGTAGTATCTTATCAGTCCATATCGACGCGTATACACACCCATATATCGTAGATCGGCCGCCGCCGCGGGTCTGACCCGAACCCCGCAGCCCCCGAGGGACCCCCAGCCCGCCCGGGCTCCTGTGAGCGGGTCCTCACAGCCCCCGCGGGGGCCCGGGGCCGCGGGGGGACCCGGGGGACGCGTCCCAGCCTCCCCCCAGCCCTCGGCCGTGTCATACCAAACATGTAACGTGCCTTTTATTTATGCTGCAAATATAACATTAAAATATTACCCAGGAGCCCGTGGCTGCTGCCCTTTGCTCTGCGGGCTGGGGACAGCGCCCGTGTGGCTTTGTCCCACGGACACCCCTGGGTGTCCCCAGGGGTTCACGGTGTGGGCGGCACTGGACGGAGGGTGACACCGTCTGGACTCGGGACGGCGTGGGGCTGTCACCCCTCCCGGGTGGCACAGCAGGCTAGCTGCTTGTGGGGACACTGCAGTGGCCCGGGGCACCCTCGGGCGCGTTTTTTGGGGCGATTTCGGCTGGTTTGGGGTCGGGGGGAGCCGCGGCCGCGCCGTCGGGGCTGCAGGAGCGCGGAGCGACCACCGGGTGGCGGCAGCGAGACGCGGCC